>CM063502.1:66795068-66822568 GCA_032207245.1 Pardosa pseudoannulata | reverse complement strand
ATTCAAGTACAATAAATATTTTATAAAGCATATAAATATCGAAAAACATATAAATATCTAAAGCATATAATTATCTAATAAATAACTCGGGGAGGGGAAAGTTATGTATTTTCAAGGTATTATAAATATTTTCTTCAGAGATGCATACTTTCTTATGTATCAAATGTAACAGTGATATTTTTCGATTAAATTGGTGACTAATTTGAAAAAAAAGTATAATATTTTTAAAATACTTAATAATTATATTACTTTAAAAATTAAATTTAATTTGAGAAATTTTATACATTTTTTAATTTGACATTAATATTAAAGGCAATAAAAATGTATTGCTATTTAAAAATGTATAAATAATTAAGTAAAGCCATTTAAAGATTTTAAATTTCTTTTCATCATATTTAAAATATCTAAGAATTGATTTTGTTTTGGTTTGGTTTTGGAATGCTACGGTCTACTTTTTGCAACACGAAGGCTAATGAGACCGGTCTCACAAAAAATACCTCCTCTAATTTTTATTTTAATATTACATCCGTCTCTATTTATAAAAAAACGATGCAACTACAAATGTGTATGTATATGATATATGTATATTTATTTGACTTGTTTGTGTTTACAAACAAAAGAGCTGTGTTTAGCATGAATAAAGTATTAATACATGTTAAGTAAAATTGGAAAAAAAAATATAAATGATTTTACACACCTTTGGGTTTTAATTCCTCGTATTTCTGCTCCCATAAAATCCGAGTTTTTTACCAAGAAAGAAAACATTGACATGCTGTCAATTTTCGGGAGGTTGTCTGATTGGTAAATCCAGGTAGAAGAGACATTTATGACAAATTGAGATAACTAAGCTATCTAGATCGATAAAATAAACCTTCAGGTTTAAATAAAAATAAATTTTGATAGCTAGAAAATTTCAGGAACTTGAAAAAACAAAATCGGAAAATAGTGCGCGCTTAAAAGCAATACAAAAATATTGGTGTGCATGAACGATGACATCACAACCAATCACGGAGCTTTTTGATGTCACGTGATTTTCGCTTAACTTTAAAATTAATTTTTTAAATGATGGACCCAGTTTTTTACATTTTTGAGAACATTTTTGGAATCTACGAGTCTGAAATTACCAGAAAAACACTAAGTTGTTCGAATCCCCCACATGTGCAAATTCCTCATTGGTATAAATTTAAAGAAAAATAATCTTTTCTGTGTTTTATTTTAAAAGTAATTTCCCAATAAAGGGATAAAAGTAATTTCCAAGTAAAATTAAAAGTAGTAATTTTTAGAAGTAGTAATGAAACTTATATATGTAATTGCCTATTTATTCTTTTCCTTACTCCAAGGAAAAGGAAATTCAGATGCAGATGAAGTATAATTTCAGATTATATTAATTATATAGTTACGAAATTTTGGCAAAATTATATATTTTCTCAAAAGTTTACTAAAAATTGATTTCGACTAATACAATTTCGTTTCTGCAGTTTGAAATTATTGCAATGTAATTTATAATTTAGAACATTGAAGGCCTTGTTCAAATATGAATTCACTGATATATTAAATAATAATATATTATCCAGTTAATTACTTTCGACGTATATAGACGTCAATCCAAATCTTCATTTGGTCGATGTGTATACACGTCGTATAAAATAAAAATTACCATTCAATATAAAAATTCAAAATTTCAGTTAGATGTAATACAAATGCCATTTGAAATATCTTTCCTTCTTAATACCACTATGTCTGCTGTAAATTAAAAAAAATGGATTAAATTCTTCAGTACAAAAGTTATTCTCAGTACAGTATATTGCTTTTTTACAAAATGAGTTGATTATTTTCTCCATAATTCATTTGGACTTCCCCATAAATCTTGAACAGTGAAAAGCTGTTTTGTGTGTTACCTTGTTTTGGAAAATTATACACCTTAATTGACTGAATTTCTTAATTTTTCTTTAATTTTTCCCGATTATTATTTTTTGGCAGTTTTTAAATTTTCGATAATAGAATCTTTTTCATCAATGAATGGTTATTTTTTATTTAAAAAAAGAAATCTTATTCGCTTTATTTTTATATTTTCACAAAATTTAATATTCGATCATCTCTGTTATGTTTAACGTGCATAAACATCATCGCTTGAATTTTAATAAGCACCACATCAGGAAGTTTTAAAAACAAATTCCGCAGGCAATTGGTATACCACTTATATATTGCCAAGTTTATGTAATTTTTGTAAAGAACTTAGGTTATTAACACATTGTATGCGGGACACGTACTAGTACTTTTTTTGTCGATTGATATTTGAGCGCGGGTCACGTACTAGTACAGTTTAGTGTAACAACATGGTTTGTTTGTGGGTACAAAAATAACGGTATATATAGGAAAACGAAGCCGAATGTTCTTGTCTACTACATAGATTCTGGAAACATTTAGACAAATAAAAACTAGTTTTTACATCAGTCGATGTGGAACCACAGAACTGGAAGGTTGATTAAAAAAAATCAATTTAGATTTAAAATTAACTTTTTATTTATCCTTGCGAAAATGATATTATATATATGTATATTTATATATATATATATATATATATATATATATATATATATATATATATATTTGTATTATATTATTTATATATATATATATATATATATATATATATATATATATATATATATATATATATATATATATATATATGTTTGTTTATTTGTCTATTTATATATTTGTTTATACATTTCAATATAAAATAAAAAAAGTTGGTTAAAAAATTAAATAATTTTCCATCTATTGAGATTTAACTGAATAACTAAATTTACACTCAAAACGCCCGCTCCCGGTATAATTCAGCTGCGAAATGTACCCGCACACAATGTGTTAATACTCCTAAGAAGATTTATATTATTATTTCATAATTTGCAATCATCTTATCTGTAATGCTTTATGCGTAAATACACAGTCGCAAACAAACAAAACTCTCCAATATACAACTTTTAAAAAAGTTTAAAATAAGTACTCTTTATATGAATTACTACTGTCAAAAATGTTAATTTTTTATACTTTTATTTTAAAGATACGGTACATATGAACTGTATATACATGAACAAAATTAGTCTTTTTTTCATACCTCTATAATTTAAACCTCTTTAAATGTAGGATAATGATATTTTACTCACTCTTCAGCTAAATTTCTTCTTTCATAATGAGAAATAAAAATCTTTCTAGATTTAAAATAAAATTAAAGAAAATTTCAATGTATTTTATTTTTTACAGTTATCTGAAGTTTACATTGATAACATTGCACATTTATTCTTATGAATATACTAAAAGTTTTAAGTTGAAATTATAGCATAGAGTATCTTTAAAATAATGAATTATTGGGATAACTTAGTAGTATAAAATTTAATAATAACAAAATTTATCCGTTAAAATTTTGAAAATCATTAATAAATTATTCTTCTTTCTGAAGATTATACAGTATTCGTATCACAGTTCATATATATCACAGTTTATAATAGTTATATAAAATAACTATTATGCCGCTTCAATTTCAACAAAAATTATACTTATTCGAAAGAATAAATTTCATAACGTTTTGTGAATTAGATTAAAATTAGATATTGTGAATTAGATAAAAGTTAAAAACAATGAAATTTCGATATTTAAAAATTATTTTTGAAATCTAGAAAATAGTTAAGATTGCATAATCGAAAAGAAAGACGTAATATTCAGTAAAAAATGTTTCTTTTTTAAATATTTGTTAAGGTATAGAACATCGAAAAATAAGACCGATTTTTTCGGCAACTAAAACATTACCAGATCTCTTGAATACAATTTTAGCATGACTTTTTATGCTGTGTGTCCCAAGAATTTCAAAATACGATGCAAAGAGTATGTATATGAGAGAACTTTGTCCCAAACAGCTTAGGACAAAGATGGATACAAAAAGGATTTTACATATTTTTGCATTGTAAGGTCTACATTATGAATGCTTGCAAATTTGAATAGTTTGGCAGTTGAGTTTTTAACGATGACAGTTGACAGTGTATGATTGACAGATGCATTATTCATAATTTTCACGTTTGGCAAACTTCACTTTGAAGTTGGTTGATAAAGCACTTCTTGTTAAACTGGTCTGTGAACGCGATGAATTTACAAATAAAAGTTTAATACATTATTTGAGGTCTAATTACACATCTTCGACCCAAAATTAACAAAACTCCTAATAAAAATAGATGTGGCTTGAAAAATTACATTTACAAAACATTAAGGGATAGTCTTTCATATTTATTATAAATTGATGATGCATTATTATAGTCAAAGAACAGGGTATAAAGTCTCTAAACATGTCCTGAACTTGTTTTCATTTGAAAGTACTTCAAGCAAATAACCTTAACTAAGTATCTCATTGGGCCAAGCCCACTAGTTCTGGTGTAGTTAGTAATGGTATTACATTAGTCTATGAAATTGAGTTGGTATCACATAATTAAGTAAATACCTTAAAACTCAAGTAAACTTGTACTCTGTAAATTTAAATTGGGGAAAAAAGTGGGATAAACTTATTTAACAGTACTTATAAAATATAAAGTATTTCGAATTAGCTTTTTGTACATTAAATCAATCAATACAAATTTTACTTTAAAAGAGTGATTAATATGCATAAATGTAAAAAACCTAAAAGAGAAAATGAGAAGTCTATGAAATTGAGTTGGCATGACATAATTAACTAAGTAAATAATCTAAAAATTCAAGTAAACTTGTACTCTGTATATTTAAAGTGGTGAAAAAAGTGGGATAAACTTGTTTAACAGTACTTATAAAAGACAGATAAAGTATTTAGTATTAGCATTTTGTACATCACACCAATAAATACAAGTTATACTTTAAAAAGGGTGATTAATATGCATAAATGTAAAAACCTAAAATGTAAAATCTTTAAAAGATCTAATTTCATTAACCATAAATGTATTCCATTAATATATTTTCTATTTTTTTAAAATTTGGTTTTCCTTCTTTTCTGAAGTGTTATATGAGTAAACGAGATAACGCGGATGTTGTCTGTTGTATAAGATTTAAAGACACGGGATTTTGTATAAAATGAACATACACCAATGCATTCCTGAACCAAGGGAGATATTTTACGACATATTATATGAAAAATGTCAAAAATAACTATTAATTATTAACTATTCTTTTTATCAATAAACCTGCCTCCAGCGCTCTTGAACATAAAAGTACTTATCTGGGATACTTGGGTTGAAACTATCTTACTATCTTATGAATTGACTGAGAGCTTTATTTGGCAAATACCATCTGTTATAAAGTGGAGAAAATAAATAATATAAACGTCACACCTGTAAGTGTCCATGCGATTTACACATCAATATCTGACCTGGTGGAAAATACACTGAAGAAAATTTATCACAGCTTGTTAAAAAGTTTGAAGAAATGGCATCCTCTCATTTTTTCTACTAATGTACAGATATTAAAACATCTTTTTAATAGTCATTATGGAATAGATTGTAGTGTCATTCACAAATTTAGTAGACAATTTATTGACTGACTTTATATGAATGTATGGCGAATGTGAATTTTATTTTCATCCGTATGCTTTTTTAAAATAAACAGTTTACATCGATCTGGGAAAGAGACTATAGGGGCAAGCTTCTGGAATACCAATTAAAATTTAAGCCTTAAATCTTATTCTTTTAAGAAAACTAATTTTAAGAATTGTTAATCAATATATTATGAAAAACTTTTAGTTAAAAGATAAAACTTCGTTAAAAAAAATTAAAAAACGCTAGTATTCATTTCTTGTATGGCCATTCAATCCCTATATAATTTTAATTTACAAAGGGTAAAATAATTAGTTTTCTTTTTACCTGTATTTTGATAGTATTTCCCAAATAATATATGTTAAAAGAAGTGAAATTTTATTACTTAACTTCGATTAACTCATATTGAGTTCTAAGATTTTAAAATTATTGGAGACTATCCCATTATAAATGATTTTAAGTTTAGTTTGGATTTTTGGCTTCTTATTTAAAAAAAAGTTTCTTAAGGTTTAAATGCTAAAGACACTGCCTGTGTTACTGTAATAAATCACAATATGTTCGTGCTCACACACAAGCAAAATAAAGCAGTTGAAGATAAGCCTGATTTTTTATTGCTTGACCTTTCTACTTCTTAGAGCAGTGATTCTTAACCTTCTTTAAGCTGCCACCCACCTACGGAGTCGAAATGTGTTCAACGGCCCCCTTTATAAAAATCCCGTAATTTAAAGTATTGGGAAGGAAAAGTATTCAATTATAAGAAGCAAAATGTTGAAGAAAATTTTTCAATAGAGTTATAAACCAAATTTTTGTTACTGGGATATGATCAAGCGATGCTCAAACGAATGCTGTTGATTAAATATATTTTTCTGAATATTAGCTTAATTTCACACATGAGAACATAAAGGGTGAAAATTACTGGTTCTGGTATCATCGTATAAGTTTCTTTTGTTACTGATAAAAATCGTGTAAGTTAGATAATTAATGTAATAATTTTATTTGGCATTTTTAAAATTAAGTATGAAAGCCAAAGTAGGCTCACGTTACTCCTTACCGCACCAAATAAGTTCATTGCCCATGAGCATCCATTGAGAACCAATGGTTTATATGGATGGAAGCAGAAACCATGAAATCTCTAAGATGGCTAATGTCTCCCATCGCTAAAAATCCGAACTGCGTTATGTCGCTAAACGTGCCTTTACCGCATACTTTTTTATTCTTCATACATTTTACCGTTCACTTTGGTGAAAGGGAATGCTAATTTGCAGCCTTAGGAAAAACCTATTCAGGTTGTGCATCAAGTGGCAGGACAAAATCTTGCCTTTCAAGAAACAGGAAGAGTAGCACGACGGGGTGAGATTAGTAGCTAGCGGGCAACGGAATACTTTTATATGTCCTTGGTGACGGTCACTGTCACGGGAAACATTCAAGTTCTCACAGGCGAAAAAATAATAACAAAATTGAAACATCCGTTAATCATCGATTACTCATTAATATACAGTGTTATTTAATTCCGCTTCACGTTTAACTGTATGATGGAATGAGATTTATGCCTCCAGTGATATCTAATATTATGGTTAGATAATTATCAAGCTAAGGTTCCTATTAAAACGCTAACTAACCAATACTGATTGAAATCTGACACTTTAGCTGAGCAACGCTTTAGGATACAGTAGAATTAATGCATTATTAAGGACGATGTAGAAATAAATAGCAATGCATTAATATAAATATGAGTTAACGTATTATTGACGATACCGTTATTTTATGCTATTTCTACACCGTTGTGAATGCTGTAGAAATAGCATTCCTATTATTCTATCTGAAAGGTTCAGAAAAAATTAGTTTCTGAATTAATGCAATCCACAGTATCAGTAAGACTGAAAATTAAAGAAATTCTGATTATGTTTAAGTCCTTACAGCAAAGAATGAAATATACTTTTTTAAAAACAATGCTTGATAGAATATATCCCAATGCTTTACATAAAAAGAAATCAGAATGAAAATGATAGAATTAAGATATGTTAATGTGCAATCTAAGAAAAAGAAAGTTTAGATATTTATTGCTATATTCATTACCATGTCTATGATGATGGAAGAAACTAATAAATTGAAGATATCTTAATTTAGGAATAAGAACATAACTGAAAAAGTAATGTTTTTATTCTTAAATTAGTAGTGTTGCTAATGTTGCTAATGTTGCTAATAAGAACATAACTAAGAACCATTCAGTGGCGATCTCTTCAATTTAGGGTAGAAAACAAAACATTGTCAAATTATTATTAGCGTCAAATTATCACAAGATTGTCAAGAACTACCAATCTCGATGTATATTTATAGTCATTATAACATATCTACATATAATTCTTAATTTCTAGATTCCTAAATTCTGGAAACGATGGGATTTAGTACAAATGATCTTTTTTTTCAAATTAAAATACCATTACATTTGTATGGAACTTTTACTATCATTCTAACTTTTACTACGGTTGGGAAAATATAGCAACAGTTGATAAATAAGATTAATCTGAGAGTTAATGAGAATGGTTTCAATGTATTTAAATATATATTCTGTTTAAACTTTTTAAACTGCTCTCATAAAATACACATCTTTTCACACAGCTAATTAAATTACACAATGATTTTATATGTTAAACAACAGTATTAGATTTGATAGGATTAAGATAAAATACAAAGCTCGGCCTTTTTAATAATAGGTTAAAAAATGTAATAAATAATTCTAAGAAAGAATCTGAAATTCTTCTCTCCGATCATAAGAAATTTCAGACTAGAAAAATAAGACCTCCAAATTTTTCTTTCAACGTCTTATCATCATATTAAATTCCTATATGAATTTTATCTAACCTAAAATTCAATTCATATATATGGGAAGAACCTGATTGAAAATATGGAAATATCAGGAATTTAAACTGTAAAGCAGTTGTGGAAAATAAAAAAATATTACACTCGAAGATCAAAGGGAAATTATTACATGGTCAATAAAAAAGTAAATGTCCTTTTTTTCAGTTATAGCTTTTTCTACTCAGTGATGATTTTTAAGGGCACACACTATATTCTGAAACAGAAAATGGAGGGATTTTAGTGAAATCTTTTTGAAAATGAATTGCATTTCGGGAAACATATATCTTCCCCAAAATTATCTGCATGTGGGTGAAAATACTGAAATGCTAGGAATATAAACTGCAGAGCAGTTATAGAAAATAAAGAAATATAGAAGATATTTTATATGAAAAGCAAGGAAGGAAATAATTATATACTGTCACAAAGTAGATTACTTTTAAGCTTTAATCTTCCAAATTCGATAATGATTTTTAAGAGTATACGGAACATCGGGATATAGAAAATAGAGCGATTTACCAGCATGTTTCATTTCCGAACACATATATCTAACCCAAAAATCAATTCATATGCTTAGGAAAAACGTGGTTGAGAACAAACATTGAAATACTAGAAATTTGAAATGTAAAATAGATATAGAAACTATAAAAGAAGTATTTAGCTAAGGGGAAGTAGTTATGTAATATCAAAAAATCAAATTACTTTATCTTCTCAACTCAAAAATGAATTTTAAGTTCAGAAACACTGAAAATTCATTTTGAGTGTTTCTCAACTTAAACGTTTTCTTCCCCACAAACAGCATTGGGGAAAGAAAAATGAATATATTCTAGGGAAGTGTTTTTGAACATGTATTTAATTTAAGAAAATATATATAACAAATTTAATTAAAGAGTAATTAAAAGAAGTATTATATTTATTATTAAACTGAAATTCAAGAATACTGTTACTATTACATTAACTTTAAAATTTTTTTGTGGGATCTCCCAAATTTCTTCTCTAAGCATTTTCGCCATTTTAAATCCAAATTGATCCATTATTTTCTCATCTTCATGCAACGTGCTGTCAAGATCAAATACAAAGTCAGAAAATGCTTAATAAATAATTGAAATAAACTACTGGAGATAGTTTAATCTCGCAGAATGCGACCACACTAGTTAGGGCCGGATTAACCTACTTTGGGACCCAAGGCATTTTCTTCTAAACGGGCTGTCTCCCTTTCTTGCAAGAAAGAGAGATCTCAAAAATGTAAAACAATAAAGGAAACAAAACCAAATAACGTGAAAACTAAAACAAATCTTAATAACAGGAAAATTAATACATATCATTTATAATAAGGAAAAAGCATATATGTAATGATTTAAGCTTTAAAAAAATACAAACAGCAAACGAATACCAAAACTATAATTTTATTAGCATATAGCCCGTCATATGCCAAGAACAGTAAAATTTTTAATTTTCCAGAATTGTAAAGTACCCTATAAGGCAGATAAAAAAATGGTTTGCTTTTTGGATGAGAATTATTTGGTACATGCTCATTAATTTGTCTATCTTCATACTAATCCAAAGTCTTCCGATACTGTGAATACAGTTTAGAATCACGTTGAATTCATTTAGTAAGATAATTCAAAGTTTTCTTAGCTACGTCTAAATTATCGTTAAGTTTTTCACAATTTTTTGCCACAGTAATTAATGGAAGTAAAGGAATGAAACTATCATTTCCACTACACCCTGGAGGTAGATAGAATTTTTTGTTAATACATGTGATAAAATTTTCATTGCAACAAAAAATAATCGATGATTAAATTTAAAATTATCACATATATACCTAATTTATTATTTAAGCCAAATATAAAAGAAAATTATTTACGTAATATCTAAGTTCAGTGATAAAACGTATGAAAATAATGTAGATGATATTTAAATAATTTAAAATAAAAAATAATTAAATGAGAAGTTTAAAGGAATGACATCATAATGCTAGAAAAGAATGTTATTTTGAAGAGGTGTATTTCGAACGTTTTAAAGACGACAGTATTTTTTAGTGTGACATGAAGCATATTTATACCAATTTATTTTAGAATCAGATCAATAAGAGAAGGTAAACTTGAATTTCGCTAACCCTAACTCACCAAGAATCCAGTATGGATATATGGATGCCTCCATCCATTCCAGGTCCAGCTGCTTCATAAATTCGAAGACAGACGGACAGTTAACTTAAGCTATTATTATATAGGGGATTGTTATGTACTCTGCGAACACGAGCTGAGCCCCGTAACCTTATAAAAGCAAACCATTTTTGTTTATTTGTTTATTATACTCAGTTCTCCATCAAAAATATAAACAATCTATTTTTAAGCTTTTTCAAAATAGCAGCATGTCTTCGAAAACACCGGTCCTTTGACATTTGTCTCATTTGTCTATGCCATGACAGCATTCTATGTTAGCTATAGATTTTAATTGTTTATAAAATGTTCAAAAATATGAGACATTTAAGTTTATTTTCTAATATTTTGTATATTCTAATATTTTCAAAAGATAAATTTTTACAATTTATCTTTTAAAAAATTTGGTAGGGTAGAAGAAATTTGGTTTTGGGTAATAACAAAAGTATTTTTCTTTTCCGTTAGAAGAAAGTTAAACATATTCGAAAATTTTATATACGGGAACGCGTTTTAAAACATATTTTCTGTTATTTTCAAAGCCACCACACCTAAAGCTTTCACATTTAATTGTTCTAGAATCACAATATTTTTTCAGAACAAAATTTGAATGCTTTGTCTTTAATAGTTTTTAAAATGTGCTTCCTAAATCGAAAAAAAAATATGTGAAATATATGAAAATATTAAAGAAATAACTTTACACAATACCCTTAACTGCTTTTATAATTTGATAATAATTTATAAAATGTCTCAATTTTTTGTAGCAGTTGTCTTTATTGCTACAAAAGTTAAGTCATACAAATTTTAACTATTAATAGTTTTAAAATTTTTGATGGAAAAACCGGATGAATAATGTTTTATATTTCTTGAAATGTGTTCCAGAATCAGAAAAAAATTGTACATTATATAAAATTATTAAAAAAATAAATTTTTATGGCTGTATTTTTGTATATTTTAAAAGGTTTTATGAAATCTATAATTTTATAATGATTCCAAGGGGATTTATATTTTAAACGGAATTAAAAAACATTTTTGTCATTAAGGCTGTAAAAATTAAACCGTAGAAGTTTTAATGTGTAGTTGTGGAAATTTTGAGTTAATTTAATTTATTAGAAAAATATTTCCTTAAAAAATGGTATATTTAATTATTCAAATTTTAATTTTCAAGCTATGAAAGAAATCTTTATTATTGCATTGTTTCTAACCTTCAAAAGTTATTATTTCTTACATACTTTTCAGTGGAAGCCATTTCATTTATATGCATCTGATTCCATAGAACAGTTTTAGGATTCAAAATACACAGAACTGTAAGCAGAGAGAAATTCCTTAATCTCTGTGATGATATATATATGGCATTATAATAAGATTCTAGTTCAAATTTATCTTCAGACATTCTATGGGCTCATTTATGAGAAACATAAATATTCCCAATACTCTGGTTGCATTTAGCATTCTCGTCAAGTTGAATACAAATATATAAATTAAACTAATATATAACCCCAGAATTATGGATGCATTCAATAATACACGTATAACGTGCGCGATAAATGGGTTCTTTCCTTAAGATGAATATATGGCGCAAACGCAGTCATGTATCAAATAACGAATTGACTGTATCTAGCGTGAAATACATTCAAACACCTCTGAGTAGAATGCTAATTAAAATAAACTCATAATTTCTTGCACTTCTTTTGGATTAGAAAAATATTTTTCTAAATCTTTCCTTATTGTTTTCTAAACCTCGATATACTTGTTGAGTTTTAGGAGATTTATAACCGTGATTCGGATGGGAAAGATACATAACAGTGCATTACCTATTTGTACCTGAATAACCACGAATTAAAAATTATATTCACAAATGTTAGAACACATTATTGCAAACAATAAAGCATAATTTAAAATGTTAAAACATCAAATTGAAAATTTTATGCAATAAAATTTATTTTCTATAAACAAAAAATACATATTTCTTATAAATTTTGTATATTTTTTGCACAAAAATCCCCTTTATATAAAGAAATAGAAACTATCTTTCTAAGAATATGTTTCCATAATATTAAAAGTATTACCAAATCCTAAGGTTATTTCAGTAATCAGCATCTGATAAAAAAAAAATCCATGAAACTTTAGAACGAACATTCTTTTAAAAGAGATTAACCATTTGTATCTGAATAACCACGAATTAAAAATTATATTCTCAAATGTTAAAACACATTGTTGCAAACATTAAAGAATAATTTAAAAAGTTAAAACATCAAATTGAGAATTTAATGCAATAAAATTTATTTTTTATAAACAAAAAATACATATTTCTTATAAATTTTGTATATATTTTTTGCACAAAAATCACCTTTATATAAAGAAATAGAAACTATCTTTTCTCAGAATCTGTTTCCATATTATTAAAAGTATTAATGAAGTGAAAGCTGATAATTTTTTTCACTTCTTTTGGATAAGGAAAATATTTTTCTAAATCTTTCCTTGTTGTTTTCTAATCCTCGATATACTTGTTGAGTTTTAGGGGGTTTATAAACGTGTTTCGGATGGGAAAGAGACATAACAATGCATTAACCATTTGCAGCTAAATAATCACGAATTAAAAATTATATTCTCAAATGTTAGAACACATTATTGCAAACAATAAAAAATAATTTAAAAAGTTAAAATATCAAAATGAGAATTTAAGGCAATAAAATTTATTTTCTATAAGCAAAAAATGCATATTTCTTATAAATTTTGTATACATTTTTTGCACAAAAATCACTTTTATATAAAGAAATAGAAATTATCTTTCTAAGAATCTCCATATTATTAAAGAATTTCCATATTATTAAAAGTATTACCAAATCCTAAGGTTATTTCAGTAATCAGCATCTGATCAAAAAATCCATGAAACTTTACAACGATATTCTTGTTGAGTTTTAGGGGGCAAAAGAACATAACAATGCATTAACCATTTGTATCTGAATAACCACGAATTAAAAATTATATTCTCAAATGTTAGAACACATTATTGCAAACAATAAAGCATAATTTAAAATGTTAAAACATCAAATTGTGAATTTAATCCAATAAAATTTATTTTCTATAAACAAAAAATACATATTTCTTATAAATTTTGTATATATTTTGCACAAAAATCACCTTTATGTAAAGAAATAGGTTTGGTTTCGTTTGGTGTGGAGTGCTGCTGTCTACTTTTTTGCAGCACGAGGTAAAGAAATAGAAACTATCTTTCTAAGAATCTATTTCCTTATTATTAAAAGTATTATCAAATCCTAAGGTTATTTCAGTAATCAGCACCTGATAAAAAATCCATGAAACTTTACAATGATATTCTTGTTGAGTTTTAGGAAGGAAAAGAACATAACAATGCATTAACCATTTGTATTTGAATAACCACGAATTAAAAATTATATTCTCAAATGTTAGAATACATTATTGCAAACAATAAAGCATCATTTAAAAAGTTAAAACATCAAAATGAGAATTTAATGCAATAAAATGTATTTTCTATAAACAAAATATACCTATTTCTTATAAATTTTGTATATATTTTGCACAAAAATCACCTTTATGTTAAGAAATAGGTTTGGTTTCGTTTGGTGTGGAGTGTTGCTGTCTACTTTTTTGCAGCACGAGGTAAAGAAATAGAAACTATCTTTCTAAGAATCTGTTTCCTTATTATTAAAAGTATTATCAAATCCTAAGGTTATTTCAGTAATCAGCACCTGAATAAAAGAATTCATGAAACTTTACAACGATATTCTTGTTGATTTTTATTGGAGGAAAGAACATAACAATGCATTAACCATTTGTATCTGAATAACCAAGGATTAGAAATTATATTAAATTATTATAATTATGTTAAAACACATTATTGCAAACAACGAAGAATAATTTAAAAAGTTAAAACATCAAAATAAGAATTTAATGTAATAAAATTTATTTTCTGTAAACAAAAAATACATATTATAAATTTTGTATATATTTTCTGCACAAAAATCCCCTTTATATAAAGAAATAGAAACTATCTTTCTAAGAATCTGTTTCCATATTATTAAAAGTATTGCTGCGTAAAGAAACTTTGTAAACGAGCTCAGTGACCGAATGGTCAACGCAGGAAATCCAGACACAAAGTTTGTGGGTTTGATCATCGCCATGGCGGTTGATCCAAAGTATGGATTTTTTATTTAAAATGTTATTTATTGTTGCCTTATGTTCTCTAACGTTCTAGATCTTTCTTTATTATGTTAATAAGTTATTTCTCGAATATTCTGTTCTGGTATAAAAGCTGATACCTACTAATTGTATACAACTTCTCGATCTTGTAAAGTTGCGAGTTGCTACGTTGCTTCAATAAATTCGTCTGTTAGGCTAAATTGTGTTTTCATTCGAATCTTCGTGACAGTATTACCAAATTCTAAGGTTAATTCAGTAATCAGCATCTGATCAAAGAATCCATGAAACTTTATAACGAACATTCCTTTAAAATGGATTCTACGCGGAAATTGTGTTATTTTCAGTGTTGAAAGATTGCAGCGATGAAAGCTCATTTGTAGATGAAAATGATTTTTGGTGTATATTGAAGATCTGCAACACGGTAATACAATGAGTTACTAAATGGCATGGGACATAATAAACACTATAAAATACGAAATAAAACCAATCCTTAACCTTAATGTGGTAGTAAAAAATAAGTTCAGTGAAAATTGAAAGAAATTTCAATATTTCTATATATAGAAAATAATGAGAAGAAAATAATCATATATAGGAAAGATTACTACCCACTAGACTTATTACGAAAAAATACAGAAATTTTCAATTTCAAAAAATTCAAAAATTTTCAAGACCAAACATTTTTTATTCGAATATATGAAATGCTCTAGGTGCATTTCTACCTGTCATATCTTTCTGAAATGTATCATTCTTAAGGCATATATCTTAAGGCACATGAAAGTAAATATAATTCATAACACAAAATCTGTCCATTCTGTATCTAAAAAAACTATTGTAGACATTTTGTGCACGAAAAATATTGATTTACTATTGTTGTTGTTTTCTTTTAATATTTTCTGTGTATGATTACTATAACAACTGAGTTTTACAATAAGGTTAGAAAGGCATATTGTAAATAACAGTGAATTATATTTAATATATTTAAGAGAGATTTACATGGAGCAGCTTTAATAAAACACATTTTAAACAATAGCCTAACAAGAGATAGATATACTTTACATTTCAAAATTCCTTAATATTTAACCAATTTTTACTTTATACGTTATATATTAAAAGTTGATTAAAATTACTTAATATGCTTCTAAGATGAAAATGAGTGGTCAATATATTTCAACGTGATAGGACTATCAGAAATTCACTTTGAGTGTTTTAAATGTAGATAAAATATGCAAACCTTTCTTTCAAAAGACAGTTTGAAGGGATTATTAATAATAATTCTATTGTGTGTTAAAGTGATAGCGTATTCATTTTAGGAGGATATTCAATATACGTATATATATATATATATATATATATATATATATATATATATATAATATGTATGTATATATATGTATATATATATAATATATGTATTATATATATATATATATGTGTGTGTATATATATATATATATATATATATATATATATATATATATATATATATATATATATATAATATATATATATATATATATATATATATATATATATATATATATATATATATATATATATATATATATATATATATATATATATATATATATATATATATATATATACATGTATGTAGGTATATAGGAAATGTAACACTAATCCGTAAATAATTAAAAAAATTATAATAATTGAAGTAGTGAAGTAATAAGAATAACTGAATGCAGTTTCAAAAAATTATCACAAAGGACTTTTTTTTTTAAAAAAAAAGCAGAGGGAATTATTTTATTTATTTATTTATTTATTTTTTTTTTTTTGACAGAGGACGCTGAAAGCTGGCAAATGAAAGTAAACGTACAAATTAGGTTTTCTAATATACAAAGCGTAGGAGCAACAGCATATTTGGGAATACTCGTGATATTGTGCTAACAGAAAAGTTTGTTATTTTGTGAAATTCCTAGATAAAGAATTGCTGGTGAGTTTGTTTTACCTCAGTCATGAATCACTGGCTGAAATCATACGAAGATATTAGATTCTTAGGAGTCTGATCATTATTTTCCCACTACTTTCCCTGGTCCGATGCTTTGTAGAAACGTGGACTTCGTGTAATGGCCTCACCAAATTTATAAGAGGTTTAAGTGAATGATCATTTCAACTCACCTAATAGTAAATAAGCTTTTTAAAAGTTTCTGTTGGTCAAATACCATTTTTTGCGTTCAAAGAAGATTTTATAAAAAATTTTCATTCAAAATTTTCATTAATATTAATAAATTAATATTATGGGTGAATTTTTCTCTATATCAAATTGTAAAGTTTTTAAAAGAAATCTTATAACGTAAACTCAAAAGGAAAATACTTTCCTCCATACGTTAACATGGAGTTAGAGGAATCAGATGTAGCCGATACTCAATTATATACGATATATTATGCGAAGTCACAAGTGTACCTCAATAGACAAACTTTAGTACACTTAAAGGACATCATTCATCATGAAATTTCCTATCCATTATTACACGCTATATGCTGCATTTAACGGTGCTGTTATTCGATTGCAAACTGCCATTTGTGCTGATGGCAGACACATAGAACATGTACTACAGTGTTGTGATATGCTTGTAAACATGTGCAAATAAATATAGTTTTGCATAAAGTTCTGAGATTTTCTCCAATACAGAGCTTTCTTGTGATCAAAATTTAAACTAATTCCTTAAAAAAACCCTCTAAAGGAGTGAATACATTTTTTGCAAACCACATTGAATTATCCCAATAACTTCAAATTTTATAAATTTTAAAAGAGTTTACGGGCGGAGTTATGGGGAGATCTATACACATAGACACACACATATTATGATATATATATATATATATATATATATATATATATATATATATATATATAGGTGTGTGTGTGTGTGTGTGTGTGTGTGTGTGTGTGTGTAAATGAGGTGGAAAATGTGTATAATAAGCTTAATTATATAATCATGGTTCATTTTCATCTTATTTAATGTAAAGTGTAGAGAACGATACCCTGATGTTGCATTATTGGTACCTAAATCAAATTATAAATGTAAACTATTTCATCAAATACGATTGGAGAATTTATTTTAAATGCAGCTGCCTAAACAGCATTTAAAATCGGCTTAAGTTGCATAGATTTTGATCTTTTTCTAGTGCATATTCCATAAATGTAAAGAGAAATGACGCAGTTTATGAAAATGAGAAATTAATGAAAAATGTTATTTAATTTGTAACAATATATAATAATTTCTCTCAATTTGTCTAAAGCTGCAGAAAAAACTCTTTAATTCTCTAGATAATGAAAGTGAAATAATTACGCACACATTATCTCATTTTATCCCTATCGAATGTTCCCTAACAAAGGAAGAGCATTTTATTATCTCTCAAGGCAGTCTTGCTATCAAATTAAATGTTGAGCAACAAAATTGCGACAAATTTAAAATTCTTTAGAAGACAAGGCCTTTAATGAGATTATATTATATGAAACGATTACGTTTAGTGAAGATAGGAAATCACGAAAAAAAATCTTTCATCTCCCCTAGAACAGATCTGTATCACGCATTCACCACGAGTAGATTGATTTAACGATATTAAATATTAATGAGATGCCGCTGATTAGCAAATTCGTTTGCATTTGTCTATGAATAATGGGGACTTTCTGATATAAGTCCCAACAAAGAGGTAATGCTTTAGTGCTATTATCTATCCCGTTGTCAGGCAAAATACATTTACATATCCCTTTCCAGAAGGGTGATAAATCAGAAAATTTTCAGTCGTCAATGCCCCAAAATATTCACATATTCACAGCTGCGAGTGTCGAAATATATGAGTGAATGTTTCTTTCTATTAAGGCAAACTTAAACCGCGTGTAATCTCCTAACAGGCGTGAATTCAAATATTCTTTTTTGGCATCTGACGCCCGGAAAAATAAATCCCTACTAAAGACGGAAATGTATACTTTGTAATCCATAGCCTAAAGGGAAATGAAAAATTCTTTCACTTTATCTGGTGAAAGTGTATTTCGATAGATCACAATATAAAGATCCCTCCTTTCATAGCATGTTTAAAACTTTTTAGATCGTTAGGAGAATAATATGTTTAGTTGAACGTGTTTTATATTCCAAAAGAAGTTATTTCTTTTAATGAAATGAATATAAACCTTTTAGTTTTAGTAACCCACAAAAATTCCTCTAATTCTGCAAAATTAAATGTTCTTGGTATAAGGTATATCAGTTATTAAATTTGAATGAAAGTACGATTTTTAATTATCTCCTTTTATTTTTCTAAAGCTGCTAAAAAACATTTTTAAATTTCTCGATAATGAACGTGGAATAATTACGCACGTATTATTCTACTTTACACCCACCGGATATTTTCTGCAATTCCATTATCTATCCTAGACTTCTTCCTAGTAAATTAAATGTTCAACAACAAAATTATAAGAAATTTAAAATTCTTTAAAAGACCATATCTTTTATGAGATTAAATTGTATGAAACGTTTACGTTTTGTGCTATAGGAAATCCCGAAGGAAAAAATCTTTCATTCCCCAAAGAATAGATCTCGATCACGGATTCATTAAGTGTAGACTGATTTAACGATATTACATATTAATAAGATGCCACTGATTAGAGAATAAGATTGCATTTGCTTTTGAATCATGAGGAATTCCTGATATAAGTCCCAACAAAGAGGTAATTCTTTAGTACTATTATCTATCCCGTTAGCATGCAAAATACATTTAAGCACCCCTTTCTTAAAGGGTGATAAATCAGAGAAATTTTCAGTCATCACTGCCCCAAAATATTCACGTATTCACAGCTGTGAGTGTCGAAATATTTGAAGGAATGTTTCTTTCTATTAAGGAAATGTTAAACCGCGTGTAATCTCTTAACAGACGTGAATTCAAATATTCTCTTCAGACATCTTACGTCCCGAAAAATAAATCCCCTGTTAAAGACGAAAATTTATTCTTTCTCGTCTACAGCCTGAAGGGAAATGAAAAAAAAAATTCCCATTTTATCTAACAAGAGTATATTTTGGTAAAGTATGGCATAAAGATCCCTCCTATTAAAGGAGAAGCCAGGAATAGTTGTTATAAAATATTTAATAACATTTTTGAAAGAAACTAGGAAATTATAAGAAGTTTTAATTATTGAAGATTCATAACATATTTTTTTAAAACGATCAAGTTATAATTAACACAAATTATTTATAATTTTCACATGTATATTGTAACAAAATAACTTGCTCCTGTATGGAGAATGTTGTTACATTATATAGGGTAATTATTTACATATAATGCAATGAAGTATAGATACAATATCTTTATCTTATTACCACTTTGTTATTTTGATTTTGTATAGAAAATATGCCTATGATGCCTTTACATATTCACTTAATTTTAAAAGCTATTATAATTAACTGTAATAATTATTCTCTTAATTACAGTTTTTACAAATACATATTTTGTCATATATAGAGCAGTAGTAGTGAATTTATTTGGATCAATAATGACATTGAAATGATGTCTTCAACGATCTGGTTTTTAGTAGGATTTAGCGTATTCTATACAGGAACAGCCCTCGCCATTTTCATTCGTAGATACTACACTGAAAATTTTTTCCTTAATTTGTATCTCTTGGAATTATTTTTTTTTTTCATCTACTGAAATTTTTCTCTTCTATATTTGCCTAATTTCGATTGCAGGTCGGAAATCATTTTTTACTAGTATGTTTGTCAAAAATACCTTTACCATTATTTTTTCATATAGCCAGCTTTAAGATATGGTCTTATTTGGTAGAAATTGATTTGAAAATGTTCCCTTTTTGATGCAGAAGGGTCTGTTTCCAATGTAGAAGTAAGAATCTTTTCAATGTAGTGGGGCATGCTTTAGATGTAGAACGGTCACCTTCTGTTGTTGGAGAACTATTGTGGATATCTTCTACAACGTTTCGTCCATTAGTTTGGCTATAAGCAATCAGTTCCGAGTGATTATATAAAACCGTTATCATCCAAAATATTTTTGCTGCTTAACTATATTTTTCATTTTATTTACACAGTCTCTGGAATTTTCTGAACTATACTGAATATTAACTAGCCACCTTAAGCAATGCACATCCTGTCATCTTTCCTAGCCTCAAGAAATTATTCCTTAATATTTGTACCTTCAACAGTACTTTTACAGTTCCTCATACCAATTTTTAAATTATAAAATTACATAAAATTATTATTTACAGGGAATAGATCTACACTGTACAACTCACCCCAACACAACTGTAATAACTTTCTCCTTAAGGTGATATGCTATACATTGGTATGTGTAAGTACAGAACTTTTAAGTATTTGATAAGGTAACTAAAGACCTGGCTTTCAAGTAGTACAACAGTTTAGAGTTATCTCCAAGAGTTTAGTCACTATTAAAAAAGTACATCTTACAAGAAAAATTGCTCAATGACACAAAATTACATTTAACCAATCTATTTTCTTGCTAATTACTGCAGATTTTCCAGTTAATGGTGAAGTAACTCACATTATTTAGTGCTACTCTCTACCTATATAAAAGCCTTTCTACTAGGGAGTAAATTTTAATTTAAATGTAACAATTTATTGAATGCCATCATCCGTATTTCCTAACATTTTGCATTACTTACATTAATAGGAGAATATTTTTAAATTAAAGTGTCAGCTATTTAGCTTGATCAATGATCATTGCTATGGTGATAAATATAACTAAGGTTTATCTAAAGTTTGTTATAACTTGTTAAATTGTATTAATGTCTAGTGTTTTATCTGACAAATTTTATGTACAGCTACTAGTTTGTACAAATAAATGTAAAGCTAATATACATAATTTTGACTGGACATGGCTGAAAAAGATAAATAATTTGTTTAATGAAATCTGAAATTATTTTCGAGGTTTCTCAGAATGTTTATTCTACTACTGAAAATCTCCTACACATTTTTATTTTATACTTAAAGAGTTTAAAGTTTAGTTCTATTCTTAAACAATATTTTAAAATATATATTATTATTGTGTGCTTATTTAGCTCCTATAGTCACCATTAAATATATCATATACAGTGCATTTCCCTGTGTTTTGAAAATAATAATAAATGTTTCGTTGTCCGAAGAAAATTATACAAAACTGGGATGTAAAAACAATGTAATTAATATTTTTTTCCTCTTATATTAAATTCCAGAAAAACGTAATTAAAGTAGTGTTTAGTTATATTTTCCATCTACATTTTAAGTCATTTCGATAGCATGCAAATAAGAATAAATACTTCAAATAACATACTTATTTGATCGGTAAAATTTCATTAAATATTTTATTATCTTTATTACTTTTTATTACCTTTACTTTTATAAATACTATTTGTAATTTATTATCGTCAACAATTGCACTACTTTAATAATATATTTCAAAATAAAGTTTAAGAATAAAACTAAATTTTAAACTCTGTAGTCATTGCATAACGATATATTTTTAAACTCCAATCAATGAAATTTCTGTCGTCAACATTACTTTCTTTGTAAAGTGTCAAATTTATTTTCAATGAAAGTCTAGATGCCCCACACATTTTCTTGATTTCATTGAATAAAAAATGCTAATTTTTATCGATAAATATTTTTAGATTTCTCTTATGAGCAAATCTATATATCCTCGTTCTTTTTTTTTATAGTATAAGGTTCATCATGGTGAGTTTTAATAAAATGTCGATTATTACGCCCTGTTTCAGTTCTCTAAAGTATTCAACGAAAATATTAAAATTTTCTGCATTGGTATTCGTCTGAATTTTATTTGAAATACTTCATTGATTTTTTAAAGAATATTATTTAAATTTCGTCTTATGAACTTTCGTCATTCAATATTAAAAGGCCTTGGAAGGAATGTATATCCCAGAACATTCATTGGAAACTATTTTTGTTTTTACTAATACAAAAAATTTTGATTTTATTTATACTAATTTGCGTTTATTCAACACAAAGGATAGCTATCAGTTTAATTGCATAAATTGGTTTAAAATTAAAAAAACACAATTTGTAGCTGTCTCAAATTCTTAGAAAGTTTTATTATAATTCTTCAGTTAACCCATATTGTACCACACCAATGGTGTAACTAAGTATATAAAACCAAAATTTTGAAAAAAATATTTTTAATTTTTTATGTAATTGGCTGTCTTATAAATAGGACAACGGTCTAATACACTACTACAACTTAACCAATATCACTTAAATTGCATTAGGTTGATTCATAGATCAAATTTGGGGAAATAGTCAAAACAAAGTGCAACATTACATTTTAAGCTTACTGTTGTTGGTTTTCCCTTGCAGTTATTGAACTGGCAATAAGAGAGTAAGTTTATCTTGCAATCTCCAGTTTTTCTGAAAAGAATAGACATCTATTTACCCTTTGTTGTGTCCAGGTGTGTGAACAGGTGTTTGAACTGGTTTTCATTGAAAGATAAGAAAATAATATGCGCTACCAATGCAATATCGAATTGATGGAAAAAAATTCGGAATTGGACTGTTGTCTTAATTTTAAGGGACCTTTTTTATACTTACAAAATACATGTGTAAAATATATTTTTCAACAAAAACTTTCAGCTACATTATTAGGTCTGTTTTTAAACTAAAAGTAACCTCCACAATGTTTGAAAAAAAATAATAATAAATATAAAATTAAAGATTTAAAAATGACAATTTTTAAGAGGTTGCTGAAAATAAATTTTACAATACAATATAATTTGATTTATCAGTTGTTTTGTTACTTTGCTAAAGTGTGTCTATTTTAAAGGTGTTAAAATAAAATCCACTTAGAAAATATTTATAACTTTATTATTAAATGGAATTTTATTTGCTGTCCTATTTATAGGACAGCGGTCCAATATGAGTTAATTGTAATATAATTTTAATTATTCTATAATAATTTTTAATAAAAAATAATTTTAATAAATGAAAGAAAGCATATTGAAAATTGCCATTCAACACAAAGAATAGTTATCAGTTTAATTGCATAAATTGGTTTAAAATTAAAAAAAAAAAAAAAACACACACACAATTTGTAGCTGTCTAGAAAGTTTTATTAGAATTCTTCAGTTAATTGTAATATAATTTTAATAATTCTATAATAATTTTTAATAAAAAATAATTTTAATAAATGAAAGAAAACAGAATGGAAATTGTCATACATATTTACTTACAAAAGTTTACAGAATTCTCAATGCATCAATTCAAGAATTCATCTTGTGAAGCAAGATGTACTATTAAAGACATGTATAGGTAGAATGAAATAAGCTTACATTAAATGGTAGCATAATTAAGTTGGAGTAAACTTAATTAACAAGTAAAGAAATTAATTGAAAATCTAATTGAAAAACTCTCTTTATCCATCTTAATATGATCTCTCTGTAATAGACATTTAAAGCAATTTTAAAGGTAATAGTTCTAAATCTTGATTACATCAAAATGAGTCTCTGAAAATAGTAGAAGCTGTATAAAATCGAATTACTTTACGGAACTGAAACTTATATCAGTTATACGGCTTTAAGATTATTTATACATTCAAAAGCCTGAAAACTACAGTAGAAATCATTGGGGATAAGAAAGGCTAAAAATGTTTGACGCTGGAGTTTAATTATATTAGAGTATAAAGGTGATTATCTTAGAAACTGACACTATTGAAATAAATCACCATTTAAAATTCAGTTTACACGAACTAAGATTTCTACATATAAAAGGAAACTTTAAAGTTCGCTTTGTATCGCTGAAAATTATAAACATTTTCCTAACCAATATTTATTTATAAAAAAAAAATTTAAGATTACCCTTCCCCCCCCCAAAAAAAGGAAGAATCATACATTTTCAAACATTCCTTACTTTAAAACATTCTGTGATATAATAATAGAGTGCGGAATCCACATTTTTTTAACGTTTAAATTTTTTGCAGATTCTAAATTTTCTCAGTGAAAATATCCAATCTTAAGTGATGTCGAAGAATTCTTTATGACCTTTTTTATAGCTGATATGGTACCATTAAGTGTAGAAATGGGAATTATACTTTCATGTACGCAAAATAAAACTTTACTATTATTAATAGGTTCATTATGGTGAGTTTTAATAACATGTCGATTATTAAGCCCTGTTTCAGTTCTCTAAACTATTCAACGAAAATATTAAAATTTTCTGCATCGGTATTCGTCTGAAGTTTATTTAAAATACTTAATTGATTTTTTAAAGAATATTATTTAAATTTCAAGTTATGAATTTTCGTCATTCAATATTAAAAAGTCTTGAAAGGAATATCTATTTCAGAACATTCATTGGAAACTATTTTTGTTTTTACTAATACAAATAAGTTTTTATTTTACTTATACTAATTTGCGTTAAAAGCATTTCATAACCAGTATTTACTTATAAAGAAAAATCTTAAGATGTCCCTTTTACCCCTCTCCATCCATAAAAGGAAAAATCATACGTTTTCAAACATTCTTTACTTCAAAACATTCTGTGATACAATAATAGAATGCAGAATCCACATTTTTAACGTTTAAATGTTTTGCAGATTCTAAATTCTCTCAGTGAAAATATCGAGGTGAATTCTCTCAGTGAAAATATCCAATCTTAAGTGATGTCTAAGAATTCTTTATGACCTTTTTTATAGCTTATATGGTACCGTGAAGTATAAAAGTGGAAATTATACTTTCCTCAACTTAAAACTAAAATTTTACTACAAAAAAAAACTTATAGAAGTTTTTTTTCTAATTTTTAAATTCAAGTAGATATGAAGTTAAATAGAACAATAGCTACTTCTAGAATTATTTTTCAATGTAACATTACTCAGACTATATACTACAGTTCAAGTCGACAGTTCTTGCTGTATAGCGTCAGACGAATAAATCGTTTTTCATAGCACTTCAATTCAAATAAAATACTTTGAGAGTAAATATTTAAAAATAATCTGAAATCTTTGAAAAGACCGCCATAAAATTAAATTGTCATAACACAAAAGTAATACAAATTTTATAGATATATTATACGACAGCCTCTTTTTGTTTAGACTATATTTATGAAGTTGAAAGTTTAAAACTTATACACCATAAAATCTTCAAATGTTCTGCTGTATATGAAATTTTTCCATAACTCAATACATAGAAATCTTACTTTTTATATGAGTTATATATATTTTTTATATTTTCTAAAGTGCCTAATAAAATTTTAGAATCTCTCTAAAGTAATCGTTAAATTGCAAGCCTGGCGCTCTCAATTTGTAGTATTATAGTCGGAAACGAAACAGATCTTTTATTAGATATTGTCTGATGTGGTCACTGAAAATTCAATACCTGAAACAATAAAAATTTTACAGACTGTAAAATATTCTCGGGTATTATTAAATAGAAAATCATCTGATAATATTTTTAGCTTCGATCAATAATATAAACTTATTTTGAATTAAAACATACTGTAATGGTTTTTTCTTACCTTATAAGGTAAAATTTTAATGCATGATGGAATTTCATAATATAGAAGTTAATATTATGGGCTCCGTAACTGCAACTTTTCTCCTTTTAGAAGAAACTAGTAGTGTGTGTGACGGCGCGATAAGATGCTGTTCTGAAGACACAAAAGACGCTCCTTGTTATTTGTATTTTATTTTGTGTTTTATATTTTTAACTTTTTTAAAATTTTCTGTTCTTTGTGTAAAATGCCTTTCGTATTAGTAATAAACTTATGTCTGTTAACTGTTGAGTTTGTCTTGTCAAGGACTTAGTATAATATTATATTTCGCAAGAATATAATTTGTATGTTAGGACTTAGGATGGACACCTTAAAATGGTTTATTTTAATTGGCTTGTCTTATGTAATCTATTTGGACTGAAAACAACTGTATATGCTGAAAACAACTGTAAAATACACTTTAAACTATATTAGTTTTTGACTTAATTTATTAAAACAGTGATAAATAATTTATCACATAGACCAGGGGTGACTAAATTATGGATATAAAATATCTACTTTTCCTTTTGAAAATGCGTTATGACCTACTTGTGTTCACGGGCGTAAGTGTGGATTTTCTAAGGCACATTGTCTAAAACAAATAACATGTGCCTAATAACTTCCGAAAAGAAAAAGTTTTATTTTTAGCATTTTGAAAGTAGTAGTATCTATTACAGGTGCTTGATGCCACTTTTTACTTACAATTATTAAGAATATATTTCTCTGTATTTTCTAACTTTGCACTTTTTACACCTACCATAGGTACGTCATACAAGACAGTAGTCTTTCACTTTGTTTTCTTCGAAAAAATTACAAAGAAGGAGGGGTTTGAACCCGTAAAATCTTCCTTTAACAGTGCTTGTGGCGCCAAACGATGGGAGGGAAGAGGTATAACCCCCAAAGAAATTTTTTTAAATAAAAACTGTAAGTTATTGTGTAAACACATATCTTAAACCTTTTAGCGGTATGTTATACATTTAGTTTATATCTTAGTAATATGTTTATAAGCCTACGTAAAAAGCAACATGAGGTGATTTCAAATCAGTGAGAATGTTTTAACAGACTTGAATACGTTTACTCCTGTAGTCCTATCTTTCTAAGAGCTTCAAATTAGTCATTTCACGATCAACCAAACTTCATATAAGTAATAAAGTTAGCTCTCAGTTACTCTAATTGTTTCTAAAGTCTTTTATGAAAGAGTTTAAAAAAATTGTCGTTTAAAATCAGGTTTTCAAGATAGATTGTTTGTAAGACAGGGTCAA
>CM063502.1:66732568-66787568 GCA_032207245.1 Pardosa pseudoannulata | reverse complement strand
ATAGAAATTACATTATTTAAACTGTTACATGAAATAAAACCTAACCTTTAAAAAATATTACATGTAATACAATAACCGAATACAAATTACATGAAATACTTGTTTCTCTTCAATTCAGTTTTGAAATTTCTAGGTAGAAAATTGATACACTACATTTTTAATAATATTTCTCGAAATTCGTTTAAAATGAATAAAATAAAATGGTAGAAGTTGACATATATATTAATCTAACAAGAGTTATATACCCTATTTTAGAAAAATGTAGACTCGTAGTGAATATTTTCAAAAATTATTAAGCACACGGAGCTGAATGGAATTTTAAAATAATAATTTTTAGTTACTAAATACGTAACTTGGAAAAAGTGACAGCTGCTTCTGTGCATGATCTATTTACTTCAAAGGCTGTTCGTGCATCTGACAAATTTATTTAAAGTAAATTATGGAATAATTTTTTTCTTCCAAAATATGAAAGGCCATTGAATAATATTTTGATTGAAGTTCTTTTTTTTCTCCTAAGTTTATCTCTATTAATCTCTAAGTGCTTATTTACTTTACGGATTGATCACCAAATCCATATTTCATCTTGTCAAGTACATTCTTGATGGGAGTTCTTATAGGATTTCTCGATAAATACTTGCTCGGCAAATAATAGAATTTATCATGCGGTATGCCAATCTTATCACAACAAAATAAATGAGGAAATGAGAACAAAGATCATAGTTTTCACATAATACGGACCAGTTGAGCTTTAAAGAGAAGACTGGGAGAGAAGCAAAATTTTAATCGCTAATCCATCAAAGTTGTCCATCGTTCTTAATTGCTTTCCTCGTGAGTTTGTTCAATGTTCCTCGAATTTTTCTTGATTACGCTCCATGTCGAGGCGTCAAATGATGTGTTAGAGAAGTAAAATAAGAATAAGCAAAAAATTTTCGTTATAAGAATGCAAACTTCAAACTAGTTAACTTCACAGTAGTTTTGAAGTCACTGAAAGAACTGTGATCTCAACAATAAAAACATAACTATAAGTACATACATAAATATTGCATATAAGAAGGAATTTTAAAGGTATGTTA
Source organism: Pardosa pseudoannulata (assembly GCA_032207245.1). Classification (NCBI taxonomy): domain Eukaryota; kingdom Metazoa; phylum Arthropoda; class Arachnida; order Araneae; family Lycosidae; genus Pardosa; species Pardosa pseudoannulata. The sequence continues at coordinate 66,786,495 of CM063502.1, read as the reverse complement.
TTAAAACAAAATCATACAAGCTATCTGCATTAACACATTGTATGCGGAACACGTACTAGTACGTTTTCTAACAATTGATACTTGAGCTCGGGTCACGTACTAATACAGTTAGTGTAACAACATCGTTTGTTTATGGGTACAAAAATAACGATATATACAGGATATATACGATTCTCGAAAAATTTAGACAAATAAAAACTAGTTTTTACGTTACTAGTTTTATGATTGCTTTATTTTTTTATAATGTAAAAATGCTTATATACAACATAATTCAAAAAAATTAAAACTATATACTACTATTTCTATTTGATTTTTCATATTTACGGTACTATTATAAGTAGTACTAGTGGAAAAATTTTTCCACTAAAAATATATTTTTTGTTTACAAAAATCTTATGGTTGTTATTTATATATTTCTATTTATATATTTGTTTATATATTTCAATATAAAATACGAAAAGTTGGTTAAAAAATTAAATAATTTTCGATCTATTGACATTTAACTGAATAACTAAATTTAAGCGAAAAACGTCCGCTTGCGGTACAATTCAGCTGTGAAATGTACACGCACACAATATGTTAAGTTTTTGAATTAAAATTATTTCTATTCTTGTTGTTGATACCAATAGTGACATTTTTCTTAGAAATGTTTTATCTTAAGGATTTTTTATTTTAAAAATTCAGAAAATCCCTTTCCCTATGCTATTGAAAAATACGTAGAATTCTCTTTTTAAAGTTTGTCCTTAGTAAAATTTTATTCGCTAATCCATCAAAGTTAATCATTGTTCTTAATTACTTTGTTTTCTGGTTTGTCAATGTTATCTCTATTTTCCTTAGTAATGTTTTGTAACGAGGCATCACAGGTAACGCCATATTATCAGCAGGGCACCCGGGGCACGTGCCCAGGGCCTACGAATTTCAGGGGCCCAAAATGTTTTAGACCAAGAGGTAATTTTGAAACAAATTTTGTAGATTTAAAAATTTCATGTTTTTATTCTATATACAAATTATGTGAGCTAAAATATTGTAAATTTCTCATTATTTCCCAGAGTACCCGCAAGTATACCCACACATTTGTCAGTCATGGGTTTGCACTTAAAAACTAAAGGCAAGAACGCAGGTCATTTTGCAAATAAAATCCATCAATCAGATGGATTTTGAGAACTTCTCTCTAAAATGTTCGCAATCGCAAAATTGAGATTTCTGATTGGTGGATTCCACTTGCGAAATGTTTAGAATATGACCTGCATAATAGCATATCTTTTCAACTCCATGATCAAATAAAAAAAATGCTTGTTGCATTATGCAAATCTTTCAGCTATCCATTTATAAAATGTAATAATAACCTACAAGGGCCCGAAACATATTCTCTGCCCTGGGAACAAAATCTTGATAATCGGGGTGTATTGTGGCGTGTTAGGGGATAACTAAGAATTACTAAACTATTATGACTCTAAAGAACGTATATTTTAAAATCTCTACTTGTTCTGAAAAGTCCTATAGAACTATAATCCTATCTGTAAACTGATTAGATATAATTATACATAATGTGTACACTCATGAATATTAAATGTAAATATAACTATACAAGGTAGGATATTAAAATAAGATCATAGAAATAATTTGTTCTTAATTAGATATTGAAATAACGCTCTTTGAATAAAAGTGTTCGTAAACTTGCTTTTGACTCCAATTATGTCATTTTTTCTCGAAATGCCACTATAGAAGTTTTTATAAAAAAGTAACAGAAATTCCTTTCAGTATATTATTGAAAATTATAAATGGTGCTTCTAGTCAAATATCCCTACTTTAAACTTGTTTGCGGTTGAAACTATTGCCCAGAAGCTATATGAAATGTTGTGTAGAACATAATGAACAGATGAAAATTCATTTGAGCGGATAAAAAAGTTGTTTCGAAATTTCCCGCTAGAGGATGTTTTTTTTTGAATAAATTACATATTCACGACTGGGTCTTTACTTAGATTTCACCATATATTTATCCATAGGTCACTATAACACAATACCGCATACTTATTAAATTTTAAATTTATTAAAGTGATTGCAAAATCTATCGGACGTTTGTTCGGCCTGTATTTATTCGAGGAATTAAATCCTAGAAGTCCAGTAACAAGCTCGGTCATCGGAAAGCGATATGCATCTTTATTATTGAATAAATTTGTTCCGGAATTGCAATCCTGTCAGAACCCTTCAAGCAGAATTTTTATGCAAGATAGAGCTTCTCCATACATTAGACTTCCTGTAAAGAAAGTTCTTCCAAGTCATTTTATAGTCGATCGTGTCATAAGCTGTCACTTTCCTAATGTGAAGCAAACTCGATCTTCAGACATCAACCTACATGACTTTTGGAACTGGGGGCATTTGAAGCCTCTAGTTAATCTCGATATATCATGAACAATACTTGATATGAAAGACAGCATTTTACGACATGATCTCAGCCTTTCTCCGGACACACTGCGGTCAGCTGTAGAAAATGCTGTTTTACGATTTCAAACGGTAGCTGAAAATAATGGCGTTATGTTGAACATGTCTTGTATTAATTTTTTTAACTAGAGTAAAATTTGGTTAAATCTATAGTTTCTCAAAACGCCCTCTGGTGGGGAAATTTTGAGCTATTTAATTTAATTTAAATTTATTTATTTTTGTATTCGCTAAAATAAATTCCCATTCTCTTGTTATGTCCTAAACAACATTTCATAACTCTCTTCAATCGTAGACAACTTTAAAATAGGTATGTTTAATTATATTTTGGTAGAATTGGCTTGGAAAGCTAGGTCTACTTTTTTGTAATATGAGGGCTAATAAGACCGGGACCTACTGTTTAAAGCTGATTTTAAACAGTTACGAACATCAATGCCGCAGTGGGATGGTTTAATTATTGAACCCTGCATTTACATTTCTCATCCTCGAAAGCTATTATTAAAAAAATAGTTTATATAACTAAGAAATAATCTCTACCAAACAATCTGAAGAGAAATTATCATACAGTGAACACATAATAGGCTGAAATCTGAACCTGCTTTAGCTGATAACTAAATTAGAAATAAATATTAGACGTATTTGATAACTTCCAGAGGTATTACGAATATTACATTAATTTTGAACATCTGAAATACCTTACCGGAAAAAATAAATCTCGAATGTGACTTTCAGATGCAAATTTACAATAATTTAAGCTTAATTATTATCATATTATAAAGAAATATTATCGAAGTTATATATTTACCCAATCTTTTAATATGATTATACTTTTACCATTTATGCTAATTATTATAGTTTTTATGTCAAGTTGTACAGAGGGTAAAATTGATTAAGTCACAGCCTACATGGTTTTCTATAATTAAAGTCTTTGCATTTACATTTTAACTTAAGTTAATCAAATTGTTCTGAAGTAAAAATTGATAAAACACTAGCTCGAAAAATGACATATTTCAAACAATGTCTCCTTTACTACGTTATATTTAGAAACACGATTGTCTGACATTACACAGCACAAATAAAAAGTAATTTTACATTGTTTTCCTAGTGATAATTTAATTATCTTTATGCTGAAGGTTCAGTGAATAATTTTTCTTATCAGAATTAAATTAACTACACAGTTTAAAAACCCTACCATTAAAAAAGAAGTCATATTTTTAAAGATAAGATGTAAAATAAAGGCAGAATAAATACAGATGTTCGTAATTATTCAATATTCAGCTTTTTACTCAAAAATCATGCATACTATACAAGTAAGTCACTGCCTTTCAGTACCGGAAAATTTCCACGTTTGAATCCCATTACAGCATAGATATTGACAACTGGCATAATTTGAAATCAGTGTTAAGAATTATATTATGATCTCATAGGAGATTTATGTAGCAAAAGGTGGAGCGTAGTTCTCTAAAGACAACCATATGAAACGTTTAACTTCCTAATCCGTTTATTTGAAATGACTTTGGTTTTTTAAGAGAGGTGCAAATCTTCCATGCAATTTACTGGTAAAATATTTCCAATAAGATATTTTTGAAATACTTTGATACAAAAATGCTAATGATCCAATAGTAATGAAAAAAAAAGAGATTCTTTGAATTGTGACTTCATTCATTTTTCTATATATGTAAGAAGTACTCTTTTTGTATTTCTTAAGAATTTTTGTGTAACGATTAAGAACAATCATTTAGTGGTATAGAGTTCGCAAGTATGAGGTATTAAAACAATTAAATTATTATATAGAAGAAATTTATTGGAAACCCATAGAGGTTATTAATTTCATTTTAAGGCCGTTTTTACGGAATTAATTAACGTAATTGATTATTATATCTCCGAGAACAAACTCATTTTGGATGTTGAACATGTTTCACATTTGGTTATTATCTTACATTATTTATTCTGCTTGTATTTTTTAACGCTTGAACCAAAGATTTTTTTCCTTAATTCAACAAGGTATTTAGTTTTAATTTCATAGCAATATATATCACATATTTATCAAGGATATTTTATAAACATTATCTGGCATCAAATATGTGTGGGAAAATATACAATTGTAAAAGTAAAAATCGTTAAGTGTTAATAGGGTTTTTTTAAAGTTTTGAGATACAATGTCAGAAAACATCTATTTGATTAAAGGTTTACAAGGTAATGTGCATCGGTGTTTAATACTGTATAATAGTATTTAACAATGTTTATGTACTCAAAAAATAAATCTTTTAAAGAACAAATACGTTATTATACAATTGATATATTTTCCTCGATGTGTAGAACCGGTTCTTAGCATCATACTTCACTCTTGATTGATTATGACCTTCTAAATTTGAACATGTCCACTATAATTAATCGGCTTTTACATATTGTATAGTCTGACATCAAATTTCATAATTATTTATGAACAATTTAAGGCACACCTACCTTCAACAAGCAATCGTTCTTTATTCAAATAGATAGTCAAACCCTACGATACCAAAACTGTAATGGGGCCACTCTTCAGTTTTAAATTCAATAAAATACGGTAAGGGAATAAAACCTTTATATTCTAAACCGTAGATAGAAAGAAATAAATACCTTCTAAAAAGAGACTTCTCAGGAAGAAACACAACAGTCAGCAGAATAATAAAAAAAGAAAACAGCTCGTTGAAGAAGCGATGAAACCATTTAAAAGAGTTCAATAAATACAACTTACCAGTAAGAGGCGATACATCATCGTCAAGAATTGAATTTCTCATTTATTTGACTGCCGTAGCATATAAATATTCAACCTTGTTTGCGAAAGATTTTGCGTTTTCTCCTGAAAACGTGCCAAGAGGCATTCCTTATTTGAATGTTTTGGACTGGTTTAAGTTTTAAGTTAGGTCAGAATTTTTCCAGCTTTAGGATTCTTTAAAATATTTCATTTGAATTCAAAATTTTCCAACTGAATTCAAAGTGTTTTTCAATTTTTTAATTCCTTATCTTTGCATATGATAAAAGGGCAACTCTACTTTTGGTCCATTGTTTTCAGTGATTAGTAACTACTTTGAGGAATAATTATGTACTTACTTTAACTGAATATCTGTAAGAAAGTAAATTCCAGTAGATACCATATAAGACCTCAGAATTTTGATGATTTAGAATAAGTGAATGTACTTACTAATTATAAAGAATTTCTAATTTATTATTAGATTCTGGATTTTCATTAAACAAATATATTGAAATAAATAACAATACATACGTTTTCCAAAAAACTGTTCTTCCTCCATTTAAATGGTACCTTTTATTTCCTATTTGAACATGATTTTTGTATGTTGTGCAAGGACTTACAATAACTGTCTAGTTTGTAAAACAAATCTAAGGTAATAAATATCAATTGCATTTAGTATTTTAATTTTAGTTGATTTTTCTGCATGTATTTTGTACCTAAAGTCTCGAAAAATAATAAAAATTAAGATTTTCTGCCATTTTATAAAAATATTTTTAAATTTATCATTACCTTAAGTATACTGTGTGGCTCACAATTTGAAAAAAGTAAATTTTAACTGTTTCACACAACAGCCTTTTTTCTGTCCCTCACAAAATAAAAAAAAATCGGCGTGTATAAGGTATTAAATAAGAATCTAAATAGGATATCAAGTTTTTTTCACATAAAGTAGAATATTAAAAATATTAAAATATGTACACCAAATAGAAAAATGAAATTTATATACTACAAAGCTACTTTTGATTACAAAAGGTATTTAATAAAGGTATTTACAAAGGTACTACAAAGGTATTTAATAAGACTCAAAATAGGGTATCATGTTTTGTTACATAAAGTAGAATATTAAAAATATTAAAATATGTACACCCAATAGAAAAATGAAATTTATATACTATAAAGTTACTTTTGAAAAACTTATACATTAAAAACCAATTTTTTATATCAATGTAAAGTTAAATATTTCATCCATTGTTTGAACTATGTTATATCAATAAGAGAAATATATTTTATTCTTATCTAATAATTACTAATTTTTGTTTTAAATATTCAACTTCTGAAAAGTTTTAAATTAAAAAAAATTTTGATAGTTTTAATGTTTAGGTTTACAGAACAAAATAAAAGTTTCGCTTCAGCTTACATGATTATTTTTCATTTTACTTAAATATTTTTTCTATTTTATATATATATATTTTAAATAATAAAAAATAATAATTTTAAGCCAGAATTCATTAAAGGAATTACCAAAACTTCTTTCTAAAACGAGCAGAGTTTTTGTTTTACTTTACAAATAAAGTCAGTAATAATGAAAGTTTCTTGACTACAAAGGTTCCCTTAAGTAATCATTGCCACGCAATAATCCTATACAGAAAAATATTGAGTCAAATCACTGAGCGAAATGCTTTTTGTTTCTAATTATAGTTTTATTTTTATTTCTTAACTGTCTAAGGTACTTAAACAACTGGAGTGAAAATGTGACTTAATTACGATATTTTGTTTTGGGTGGTTGATTATTTTGATTATCCCTTAGAGATCTTGTTCAATGTCCTGGAAGCGTTAACTAACTTTCAAAATTGCGGAAAAAATTAAATGTCAGAAACTTATTTTATTTATAATAAATAATAAGATTAACCTGTTCTTAAATAAAATATTTTCATCACTACAAGATTGATAAAATGAAAATTTTATTAAAGTTATAAATTTCATTTTCACCCAAGGAAAAGAAATTTTAATGTATTTTAGCTTTCCTAAACTCATCATATTAATCCGATTTTTCCCAATTCATGTGGCTTAAGGGGTTTGATATCCTATACCTGATGCAAAATTTGACTTCTTTTTTTTCTTTTTTTTGATTTAAAAACTACTTATTTAAAATCCGAAATGTGTTTTGAAAGTTAAGCTAAGGAGTAATACATTTTAGCTGTTCTACAAGATTTATGGTTTTGACTGTTTTTTGCTGATTTAGTAACTTTAATTTGGTGAATTTCTGAATCGTTGACAAGTTTAACTCCAAGAAATAAAATATGAGCTCATTTGCTACAAAATATTAAATTGTCTTAACTTTCCCAGCCACGAAAATTGAATTAAAGACATGAATCATTGAATTTGTTTTTCCCCCACACTTCTTAAAACTACAAATTGGATTCAGATCTCCTGCATATAGTCCTTTATATCGCTTCCACTTACCCACTTGTAATTTCTCTCACGAAAAACTGAGAAAAAACTTTGCAATCTTTATGTAGCTGTTGGCATTTTTTCCGCCACGAATGTTATCAGAAGCCATTAAAAACAATTGACTTCAGGCTCACTCTTATAAGAAGTTAACCACATTATTTCTCTCCTCCTCGGAACGGAATATCCTCAAGTCATCAGATGCACACTTGTCTTTTGCTTGTGTAAGACGCATTGGTCAGTTCTCGGACTTGAAGATGAAAATAAAAGCTGTTTGTTAAGCATTTTGCCTGATCTTAGATTCTGAGGGAGTTGTCTTGCACGACATGACTGCAATAAAGTTGAGTTACAAGATAGCACTAGCGACTATATCGGCTATAAATTGATGTGGGATCGGTAAATAATATTTTCACGGATTTCATATATATATATATATATATATATATATATATATATATATATATATATATATATATATATATATATATATATATATATATATATATATATATATATATATATATATATATATATATATATATATATATATATGTATGTATATATATACATATATATAAATATATATACATATATATATATATATACATATATATACATATATATATATATGTATATTATATATATATATATATATATATATATATATATATATTATTTATATATATGTAATATATCAAAATTGTTTCACTTTAATGTTTTCTTAAAAAACCTCCTCTCTCCTATTCTAATTCTTTAAAATCTTTTTCCCAGCTTCTAAATGTCTCAATCAAAGGAGTGTCCTCGACTTAAAAATCTTTCGATAAGTTTCCCGAAGCTTTCTGTCCAATAGTAAATTTTCTGTCCACACAACACGTTTTCCAGCTGTCACCGGCAAATGGCTAAGCTCTTCTTCTGATCTTAACACTTAAATTCGCTGACTACGTTTCCTGTCCCTTAGTAAAATTCTATCTCTTTTCGCTCTTGGGTACACCTCTGTTTGAGCAAAGTGATTTTTGTCTCTTTCTCTTGTCTGCCGCTGACTAGCGAAGATGTCCTTTTCTAGCAGCTCTTAAATAAAATTTCGTTTAGACTTGTGTGCTGTTCTATTCAATGTGGCCAGACTGCATCTTACCTTATTACTACTTAGCTGATTAGGATTATCTTTGTCCAGTAGGCCGGGCAAGTAAAAAGAATAGGGATCACGTGTGTCCAGCAGTTTTATAATTCCTGGATTACATTTATATACATATATATATATATATATATATATATATATATATATATATATATATATATATATATATATATATATATATATATATATATGCATGTTTGTATATATTTAATAGAATATTAAAAAAGAGGGTTTCCCTTTGTAACAATTAAAAGCTACCAGACCCGTTAATGCTTTTATCATTAACGTATTATTTTCAATGACTTCTTGAAGCATATTGAACGTCGATAGCTATTTTCCACTATTAGCCATCTCTTTTCTAAACGCAATTAATCTCGAAAGATAATTTTATGAAAGTCGCTATGATGGGCTCTAAATTGTTTAACGTTGACACATTTTAATTACAAATGTGCCACTTCAGTATTACAATTAGATGTTCAGTTTTAATTTAGTGCGAATTTACTGTCTCTATGTCCATAATATCTAGATTTTTATAGGGTTCATAGTCAAACTGATCAATTTAATTAACAGTTAAAAGTTCATTTTCCTGTCGTTGGGAACTGTATATTGCAGCGTACTATAAATCTGAGATATCTGAGTATAAGAGTATTATGGCCCTAGAGATTGGATTCACTGCCGATATATCTATAATATCTAGATTTTTATTGGAATCTTAAAGTGCATAAAGTGGAAGCAATAATTAGTTCATTTGATTAATGTAATTTTCAATCGAAATTAAAATTAATATTTGCCGGCATGAGGCATTTTACTGAAGAAATTTAATTTTATCCTTTCAGAAGCATTCTCATGAACATAAATCATTAAAAAATTTTAAAAATTTAAAATGTAAACGAAAAATCAATTTAATTATGAATGGCTATTTGACGAAATTTTAACATTTATTTGAAATGATTATTTGATTTTTTAACAATGAAACTGAAATATTACATTTAGATCTCAGAATTTACTCTTAAAAGTGTCTTTAAAATTTACATAGCATTATTTATATTTGTGTAGTTTTTTATTAATACTTCCTGCTGTTTCGCTACATTACTAACTCTAATATACAAAATACTTCACAATTTCAAAAAGAATACCTAGTTTTATAACAAATATTTTAAGGGAAGTCATCACATTTAAACCTTAAAAAAATCTTCTTTTACACTTGTAGGATTCATAAACAATATTTTATCTTTTAAAACAAACCACATTAAAAATTCCAATTATAATGTATTAAAGTATTAATAATAGTTTAGTGAAAGAATCATTGACATATGTATGGTTTTAATTTAAAATTAATTTGATTTAATGGATTTACTAACCTGTGGGTGACAAAAGTATCAATTTTAAATTTTTAAGGTAAGTGCATTATATTGCTGTAAGATAACGCTTTACATTTTTAAAAAATTTTATTTGGCATTTTTTAGTATGCTTCAAAAATTTTTTTCAAGTTCTTTTAGCGTTCTTGGAAACTTCTCCTAATATAAAATTACTGACACCTTTTAAAATGTTAACACACAGTTGTACCTGATGCTTACTCTTTATGAAAATGCAAAAGTCATCAATTAAACTCAGTTTGTGTTGCTGTAAATTTGTATACAGTGTGTCAGCCAAATTTTTGAGTTTTAAACCAAGAACTTACTTTTATTTTATTTTTTCCAGAAACGAATATAATTCAATAAAATACTTAAAGAGTTAGAGAACAAATGCGGAAAATTTCAAGTATTTTAGATAGTAATAAAAAAGATAGAGTATACCGAAAAGCAATAAAATTCTTCCTCTGATAATGATGACTCTACTTAAATAATGTCGGGTAATACAAAAGAAATTGGGGAAAAATAATGTTCTTTGAACATTTTATGGGACACGTAATGTAAAACACTCCAAATTGAAAAAAAAAAACTATTCTTAAATTTTTTAATCAAGGTAATGTAATAAATAACAAATTTTAATGAGATAAAATAATCATTTTATTGAAATATTTGGCTTGATGATGAAATCACATGCATTGCTTCATTTCAGAGACTAAAAAAATAAATTGTATATTTTTGCACTATTTCAGGTCTTTTCAACTAAAGATGATAACATAATGCGAGAGTAACATAAATGAACTGAAAGCAATTTAGCATTTTTGTCCATTTTGAATATTAATCATTTTATTTTTCCAGAAACGAAGTAAATTCTGGGTAATATTTAAACAGTTAGAGAATAAATGCTGAAAATTTTAAGCATTTTGGATAGTAATAAAAAGATATAGTAGGACGAAAAGCAAAGAAAATTCTCCTTTTGGAATTGATGACTGTACTCAAACAATGTTGGGAAATAATGGAGAAATATAAAAGAGAAAAAAGCACATGCAACATCTTATGGACCAATAAGGTAAAACATGTCAAACAGGAAAATATTATTTCGAAATGTTAAAACAAAGAAGTGAAAAATATTATAAATTTTAATGGGACAAAATATCATTTTACTGAAAAAATTGGCTTTACAATGAATTCATAAGCATTGTTTCGTTTTAGAGAAAAAAAGTAAATTGTATATTTGTTCGAAAACTGCCACTTTAAACATTCCTTGTTAACTAAAAGTGATCACATAATGCGGGAATAACCTCAATAAATTGTAAACAACTTAGCTCTTTCCATTATAAAATCAATATTTTTTTTATTCGTTTCCACGATGCATTTTTGAAAAAAAATATTAATATATTTAATTGAAAACTTTTGGCAAAAATCGGACCAGTTTCTAGGTGCATCAGCTTTTTTTAGTAAAAGAGGGAAAAGAGGAAAAATACGACGGAAGACTCACGTTGTTCAAGATACCATTTTATCTTTTTTTTTTTCATTCAAAGCATTTCGAGGGTTTTCCCTGGAAATCTTAAAAAAATCTGCTGGAAAAGGGAAAAGCACGAAGTAGAGAGTATATAAACAAAAGAAGCAAAGATTTCATGTCAGTATACTAGCAAAAAGGAACTAGAGCGGTTGTTTAAAATTTCTGTAAGTTTTCATCTATGTTTTGAAACAAAAGTTTCATCTTGGAGTTCAATACTGTTACATGTCTCTCAAATATATTTTTGTAAAAAATGTATTAAAAAATCAGATGCATTACCTTTTCCCAGTACATTTTATATACTTTTTATGTGTTGTAAGAAATTTTTGTAACATGTATTAGAAGAAAGATTATTTGTTTCATGGGTTAAAAACAGCATACGAAATATGTCTGAAATTTGTATGATAAATTGCAAAAACAAGAAACAGCTCTGATAAAGAACAAATGAAATAAGTAAGCATAACACAAAGATGCTTCAAAGCCTGGAAGATTATTTTCTTCAGTCAATATATGTATAACAAAGTCTTAACTTATATATATTAACAAAGTCTTAATATATATATATATATATATATATATATATATATATATATATATATATATATATATATATATATATATATTAACAAATAACGTAAAAACTATGAAACATTCAAACTATAGTTGTTATTATTAAAAATCTAAAACAATTTAATAACTCCTTAAATTCAAGTTAAAGTCTGTTATATAGAAATTTGTACAGAAATAAATGCAATATACTAATAAAATTTATGTTTATAAATAAAATGTACAAATCTTGATTATGAAAAACTCTTACTTATGTAAGATTTTATATATTTTTTCCTCATGGGAATTGTTTTTATATAATATTAGCACTAAAATAGAATATAACTATTAAAATTATTTGACTTAAGATGGGATTGTTTTCCTTTTGTTTAATGCTAATCTATGGGAAAAATAAAATTCCGTCTGTCTGGGTCGCATTTTAAGAATGTTTACGATAGTTTATACCACATAATTGAGCAGCATATTCTCTAGGATGCTATCTTTCCCTTTTTTAAAAAACATCAAGGGGAATAGATTTAATTTCAAATTAATTTAGAGATATGGTTTTCGTATTATTTTTTCCAAAATGCAAATAAAAACATTTAACATTCTAAGTTTAAGAATTATAGAATGCTTTTTCGAGAATTCGATGTAATGTCCCGTGGTATATTTATTTTAAAGAATTTTTAAAATCCGAGCCGGCCAGGGGGAATTTTTCCCCATAGGTTAACATTAAGAGAGATGAGTCTAATAGGTCGAGTACATACCCACCTTAAGAGTTTTATAATAAAGAACGCGAATAAATTGTATATTACTAAAAAATTTCCTATTTTCCACTTTCTCCGTTACAATTGATTTTAACGCCTTTATTCCAGACATTAATTTAAAAGCGAATTAAAGAGGTTTCTTTAAAAAAGTATTTTTTAGAAATTAGTGACTATTTTACTAAAAAATATAATTCCCTGTCATCGAAAACCTAAATTTTATACACAATAAAATACATGCCATAAAATTGTCCAAAAATACTTAATCACATAAGACACATCTTTGGAGAAAACCGTCCCAACTGAATAAGTTGTAGCTATGAGAACACGCTTTTCCGCTTTTTAATTAAATGTTAATTTAAAATATTTTTTGCTATTCACAAGAATATTTTATCGTGAGGTACTTAAAAACATATTACGATTTTCAATCAGCTTTATTAACCTCTCACCTCAACATAATTTTTAAAAAAATGCAATTTTTTTAGGATGGTTTTTGTCTGCACTATGCTTCTAGAAATTGATAGAACGTAGCACTTTGCCACTAATACAATTACGATTTGTGAGTAAAAGTGCTCACAATAATACTCTCAGAAAATAAATTCAAAAATTAAATTAATGAAAAGAAATCGTAAAAAGTATGGGCATGATATCCTATGAAAGTTGTCTTATTCTATTGGAATAGAAAGCCTAAAATTAAAAAAGGAAGCACCTATAGAAGGAACTGACTTTCATGCCTTTACTGTAAGCCAAAACAATTCATTTAATGGGATTCATAGATTTCTTTTTTTATTATTATATTTTACAATTGAACGTGAAGTAATTTTTTGTATAAAATAATAAATGTAGATAGAGTTCAGAAATTTCAGATTTAAAAAATAAGTTAATAAAAAATATCTATAACACGTGAGAATAAATTCTCAAAAAATTTAATCTCTTATTCTATAAGAATGGAGAAATTAAAATGGAAAATGAAAGCACCTATAGTGGAAGTTGACTCTCGCGTCTTTATTGTAAGTTTAAAAAGATCTTCATTCAACAGGGTTCATTTATATTTTATGTCACTGTCATATTTTACAATTGATCGTGAGGTCATTTTTAGTATAAAATATTAAAGTGTATCTCATGATAGATTTCAGCAGACCAGGATTTTGAAAGAACTTTTCACTACTTTGATCTATGTTCGATTTATGCCAATAAAAAATTACTGACTCCATTTTTTGTGCTGTTCAAGTTTAACCCCGATGGCAGCAATATGGGACACACGTGTCTTAAGAGGCCCGCGATAATCGAAACTTAACACAATGTGCAACTAAAATTATTTTTATAAGGAAATGTGGACAATCATAATATTTTGGAAGCCTTACAGTCTTTATCACGAATAACGCTTATCAAATTTTGAAATTTGTGTTTGGAGCTTTGAAGCTAATGTACATTAAATCAAAATAAATTACACTCCATTACTTTACGTAAATACGCTTACGTTTGAATTTATAAATCTACGTACGATTTATACATAGTTATATTATAACAGTTATAATTATACATATTTCATGTATCATTTTATGTTGAAATTCTTACCCCTATCGAGCTCCAAGATATGTTCTATAGACTCTATAGCACAGAATCTTAATTTTAATGCTTTTGTAAGCTTTACGAAATGAGTTTCATAATCTGCTTTATCTTTCTAAAATTATAATTAACATTAACAAGTTTATTTTAGTATTTTGCTTTGTTCGCAGTGGAGAGTTCAAAATAAACGTATCTAATAAATGAGCTGTATGATTTTGCTTTTTAAGCTTCACCATACTGTTACGACTTTAAAATAGAACTATATAATTGCAATTTGTTCCGTTACAGATAAATCCTCACCTCGATAAATTATAAATTGCAGTAGGATGAGGTTTTGGCTTGGTTTGGAGTGCTACGGTCTACTTTTTGCAACACGCGGGCTAATGAGACCGGGACCTACAGCTTAAAGCCGATTCCGAACGGCCACGAGTATCCCTGCCATAGTGGGATTCGAACCCACGAACTCCGGTACCGAAGGCTAGCACCCTAACCAATTAGCCATCGTTCGGCGGGATGAGGTTTTAAAACCTCACCAAGCATTATCTTTTGAGGATTGGTCACCTTTAAATATTTTTGGAAGGGCCCCCAAATACTTATCGCCGCAAATGTTTATCCCTAAAATTTTAACAAGTTTATTTTTATTGTTACTGTAAATTGTCTATATAAAAAACACAAAAGTTTAAAGCAACAAAAATTCATTCGCCCTTAATAAGTGCAATCAACTCGAAAAATGTCATACGGCGTTTATAAAATTGTTTTTAAACACACTAATTCAGCAAAGGAATTAATCTTGACACAACTCTCAGAGTTACAATTACGTTTCTTTATTTTATAAAAACAGATAGCCTGAAAGCTATTTTAATCGGTAAAAGGGCAATGTCAGTTATTTACAGAGTTGAATCAGCGCAATTGTGAGCATAAAGAAGTTAATAAAATGGATTGTTTGTCAAATGTTTTTTTAGCCTCGGAATATTTTTGCAGCAACCATTTGTAAACGTATTAATCTTTTTTACCGCTTCCGCAAAACAATTTTCATCGATATTTTACAAGGTAAAATAAATAAGGCAAACAACACGTGACAACGTCTAATTATATATTTTAGTCACAAGCGTAATGTTTTTAACTAATTTTAATTTAATAGATTAACTGAAAAAAGAAGTAAAGAAAATTAAATTTCGTTTTTAATTAAATACACACACAAATATATATCATGTATATATATGCACACACATATATAAATATTTATATACATGTTATCTTTTATGGTGACACATTTTACGAATGCATGTAATTTTGAATATAAAATTTTAAAGAGTATCTCATGATAGATTTCAGAGAACTAGAATTTTGAAAGATGTTTTCTAGGACTTTGATCTATTTTCTATTCATTCTAGTTATAAAATTTCCAACTCTAATTTTATAATTTTTTAAGTTTATATATATTTATATATATATGTATATTAATTAATACTCTAATCCTTCTATAGAAAAAAATTACTACTTTGATCTATTTTCGATTCATTCCAGTTTTAAAATTTTCAACCCTAATTTTGTTATTTTTTAGTATACACACACACACACACACACACACACACACACACACACACATATATATATATATATATGTATATATATGTATATATATATATGTGTATATATATGTATATATATGTATATATATATATATATATATATATATATATATATATGTATATATATATATTATATATATACATATATATACATATATATGTATATATATATATATAATGATATATATGTATATATATGTATATATATATATATTATATATATGTATATATATGTATATATATATGTATATATGTATATATATATATATATATATATATATGTATATATATATGTATATATATATGTATATATGTATATATATATGTATATATGTATATATATATGTATGTATATATGTATATATGTATATTGTTTACGCCTAATAAGTGTAATCAACTCGATAAGGCTCATAAAAATTTCATGAAAATATTTTTAAAACCAGATAATTACTCAGAAGAATTAATCTAAAAGTGTCAGAGTTACAATTATACACCTGTCATTTTGTTAATAAACAGACAACTAGAAATATATATTTTAATCATTAAAAGTCAGTTATTTACTTAATTAAATCAGTGAAATTACGAGCATAAAACAGTTAATAAAATGTACTTTATTAGCAGTAAATGTTTTTGGTAGATTTAACCAGAATGTTATTGCAGCTGCCATCTGTTTACGTGTTAATATTTATTAGCGGTATACTAATATAATTTTCAGTGATATTTTGGGACACAAAATTAAGTAATGTTAAAATATATTTGACAACTTTTAATTATAGATTTTTTGTCCCTAGAGCATTATATTTTAGGAATATGAGTTTAATAAATTAAATGAAATGTAAAGTAGTAAATGTAAATTAATTTTCAAATTAACACTCAGCCGAAAGTTAAGTGAATGGTTAGAGTGATGATGTTCGAAACCAGAGTTCGCTTGTTCGAAAGTGTTTGTGGCATGGACGTACGTAGCCGTTCGGAATCGACTGTAAGCAGTGGATTCCTGTCTCATCAGCCCTCGTGTTCCAAAATAGTAGACCGTAGCGCTCCAAATCAATAAATTAAACATCAAATTAGACAAAAAATAGATTAGTCATACTAATAGAATAGACAAAATGTCTAATTAAACACACAGACAGTATCTCTCTCACACACATATATGTGTGTGTATACATTTATATACATGCACGTATGTGCTGTTTGTATATGTATATATTGTTTCATTGTATTACATTTTATATATATTTTTAACAGTTGATTCTCTTAATCTTTCAGTTTACCATTAAATTCCATTAAATTATCAGTATTCACTCTTTTAGCTTATTCTCGAAATCTACGTACATAAAAAACAAGAAATATAAATAACGATATTTATTTTTAACTTAATACAATCAACTCAAAAGGCGTCATAAAGTGTTTATAAAATTGTCTTTAAACAAACTAAATCAGCAAAAGAATTAACCTTAGAAAAAGTCACATAGTTACCATTACACTTCTTTTCTTTGCAAAACAGACAGCCCGAAAGATATTTTAATCGGTAAAAAGGACAATGCTACTTATCTACTGAATAAAATCACTGCAATTTTGAGCGTAAAGCAGTTTAAAAATAGGATTTTGTTTCTGACAAATGTCTTCTGGCCGCAGAATTGACTGAAGTATTTCTGCAGCCGCCATTTGCGCCCGTATTAATCCCTATTACCACTTTCGCAATATGCTTCTCTGTGTTGTTTTGAGATATAAAAATAAATAAAATTAAAAATATTTCACAACGCTTAATTTCTGCTTTTCTGTAATGAGCAATATAAATTGAATAAATTAATAGAAATTGAATAAAAAATAAATAAAAGGGGAAGTTAAAATTTTGTTTTTAAGTAATCCTGATCCCGATATATATATATATATATATATATATATATATATATATATATATATATATATATATATATATATATATATATATATATATATATATAATATATATATACATATATATATATATATATATATATATATATATATATATATATATATATATATATATACATATATATATATATATATATATATATATATATATATATATATATATACATATATATATACATGTATATATATACACACATATTATATATATAAATATATATATACATGTACATATATATATATATATATATACACTGTCTACCAATAAGTATTTGGACACCTGTGATGGAAAAGATAAACTATCTTTATTCAAAATCAATAGTTCGTAGAGTCTCCACGAGAGGCAATTACAGCGTGAACCCTCCGGAGCATACTTTCGACAAGTTTTTGTATCACAGCTAGTGGTATTGTCTTTTACTCGGCATGGAGTAGACATACAAAATCCTTCACCGATTTTGGAATTGTAGAACACCCCTTAATTCGGCAATCCAAATCATCCCAGAGGTTCTCGATTGGGTTCATGTCTGGGCTCTGGGCAGGTCAGTCCATTCGATGAACTCCACTGGCACCATATCAAGCCTTGGTTAACCTCGAAACATGACAACTGGCATTGTCGTCCTGAAAGTAACATTGGTCAAACCCGTAAAACTGCCACAACGAAGGAAGAGCATTGTCATCCAAAATAGTACAGTAGGTATCGGCGTTGAGCTTACCATGAATGGGGACCAAGGCTCCCAGTCCATACCAGGGGAACCACCCCCAGACCATAATTCCACCTCAGCCGAACTTGACTGTTGGCACAATGCATTCTGGCAGGAGACGTTCTCCAGGCAGACGCCAGACCCAGACTCTGTCATCCAAACGGTAAAGGGTGAACCTTGATTTGTCGCTCCAAAGAACCCGTTTCTACTGATCTACGGTCCAATTTCGATGTAATTTGCACCACATTAACCGAGCAGCCAGGTTGGACTTTATGATCAAAGGCTTATAGGCAGCAGCACGACCATGAAAACCAAGCAGATGTGCTTCCTTAAGGATAGTATTCATCGAAACAATACTCCCGGATACCTGTTGAAACCTCTCGTGGATGAGGGCCATCGGTTGGTGTGGTTCTTCCGAATTTCTCTGGACAGCACTCTTCAGTCTCTATCTACCTGTTTCCATGGTCTGCCTACTCGGGGCACATTCCAACAATCCCCGCTCACCTTCCACTTCTTAATCACATAGGCCACTGTCGATTTGGGGTACTTCTGATACCTAGATATGTCCCTTAAGGATCAGCCACATTTGTGAAAATCCGATAATTATACCTTTCTCGAAATCAGAAAGCTCCAAATTGCGCGGCATCTTGCATGTGACTAATGCTGATGCTGTTTCCTACACGATGCATGCCGGCGGAGGACGTGACGTACCTCAGGACCGCTGATATCGTCATTTGCATACGTATCCAAATACGTATTTGTAGACAGTGTATATAAATATATATATATATGCATATATACATACATATATATTTGTATATGTATATATATATATATGTGTGTGTATGTGTGTATGATGTTTGTATATATATATATATATATATATATATATATATATATATATATATATATATATATATATATATATATATATATATATATATATATATATATATATATATGTATGAGTATATATATATATAGGTAGACATATTTATACATACTCACACACACACACACACATATATATATATATATATATATATATACACACACACACATATATATATACATATATATACGTATATATATATATACATATATGCTTGCTAATATGTATTTAATAGCATAACGAAAAATTTATCAAACATCAGATATCAAATTATTCAGCTATATAGTTCGGTAAAAATGTTTTGCACTTTAAGCAACATAATAAATTTATATGAAAAAATATATTTCAAAGGTACATTTCTAACAAAAATATAAAGAGAAATGCTTGAAATAATGTAATAATTTTTACGTGACAAAACGGAATTCCGAAGTAACCTATTAGTTAGCACGAAAGCAGAACAATAGCAGTTGACACAACTCTTCACTTACCCTCTGCGACATGCAGAGAAAGCTATAACGGTATAAAGGGAAATGCATCTTCATATTCAAGTAACATAGAATGAGGTGTTGCAAAAAATGACATAGAAATATATCTTCGTATAAATATATTCTTAATTTCTTATGTACTATACATAATCATTTTATTTAAATTGTAATAAATATCTAATTGTATAACTGAATTATGTGATAGAGAAGTATCTTTAACAAACTTTCAAATACATTACTATCTATATATATGTTAGTGTTTGTGCATATATATATATATATATATATATATATATATATATGTGTGTGTGTGTGTGTGTGTGTGTGTGTGTCTGTGTGTCTGTGTGTGTGTAATATATCAAGATTATCACCCCTAAAATAAATACCTAAAATTCTCTTTTTCCATTTCTCATTTTTAATGCATAATTATCCACCACAAAATGTCAGATAAAAGTGTACTCTCCGACTTAAATTATTTTAAAACTAACTTTCTCTCTTAAAATTAACGCTAGGATAAATGATACTTTTTTCTGTCCACAGTCTACATTTTTCGGCTCTCCTAGAAAAATGGCATTGATTCAGCAACAATTTCATAGCTGTTTCTAGTCAGCTTAAATGATCAAGATTCACTTTTGTCTCCCTAAAAGTGCTGATTTATCATTTCGTAGGAACAAAATCATTCGCTGTGGGGTCAATGTAGGTGGATAATGCGTATAATCTTGGAATATAGTATGCAGAGTTGTTGCACTGTAAAAACTGTCGGTAGACTGCTGTATTTTGATCATCAATAAATATGAGGTTCCACAACGTTATCTTCATGAAGTCATTTCGTCTAGGAGTCCTTTTTACGCAGGAAACCAGGCAATTATAAGACAGGGGATAATCTCCCGTGCAATCGGTAAAGAATATGTTCACTGGTTATATATATATATATATATATATATATATATATATATATATATATATATATATATATATATATATATATATATATATATATATATATATATATATGTAATATATCAAAATTATTTAACTTTAATATTTCCTTAAAAATCTCCTCTCTCCCATTCTAACTCCTTAAAATCCTTTTCCCAGCCTCTAAATGTCTTAATCAAAGGAGCTTCTTAAAATTCTTTTGATACATTTCCCAAAGACTTCTGTCCTATAGATGGGAATTTTCTGTCTATTCAACACGTCTTCCAGATGTCTCCGAGTGCTCCGAGTTTTTTCCTGATTATAACACTTAATTCGCTGAGTAAGTTTCTTCTACCTTGGGAAAATTTTTTCTGTCTTCGCTCTTGGGTGCGCCTCTGTTGGAGGAGAGGGATTTTTGTGGCTTTTCTCTTGTCTATCGTTGACTAGTAAAGATGTCCATCTTAGCAGCTCTAAAATAAAGTTTTAGTTAGAGTTGTGCAGTTCTCTTTCAATGGCCCTACTGCATTGTTATTAGTTTTAGCTGATTAGGCTTCTCCTTGCCCAGTAGCCCAGGTAAGTAAAAATAATAGGGGCTTTGATTTCCAGCTGTTTTATAATTATTGGATTACATAAACATATATATATATATATATATACACACACACACCCACACACACACATATATATATATATATATATATATATATATATATATATGTGTGTGTGTGTGTGTGTGTGTGTGTGTGTGTATGTTGGGTGTTAGTTACAAACTAAAACTTATATACTTTCCCTACTTTTCTCTGTCGTTTTTATTCATTTTATATTAACATGATATTTTGCTCTCGAAAGTAATAGTTCTCCCCAAAAAAAACAAAAATTTAAAAAACATTCTAAAACATTTTAACAATGATATAAAATTCTATTTTGTGTCCACATGATCATTTCATTTTTTCAGTGTGAATTATAACTTATATGAAAATAATGTTATGAAACGAATACAATTCTAGCAATTAAAAAAACTGATTGCTTAAAATGGAAACATGATTGTTAGTACTCAGAAATAGAGGGATTTCTTTTTACCTGGTAAAATAGGATTCTAAAGTAACATGTTAGTTAACAATGAAGCTTAGCAACTGCAGCTGAAATATCTCTGTACTTTACTCTCTGTGACATACAGAGGAAGCTATAACGGTTATAATTCGAAAAAAGGAAATACATCGGAATTTGTACATAAGATACAATGGGGAAGATCTGGTTATGCAAAGGTATATTTACATGTTATTTTTTTGCAACAATTAATTCACAAGTAATTTTAAAGTAAATTTTAAACTTACCAACATTTTTAAGAAAAAAAAAATTAGAAATTCCATTTTGCGAACATACGGTTAGTTCATAAAGTATGAAAAAATACTATCAAATGTAAGTAACATTTAGTAGCTGAATAGAAATTTTCAAATTCAAGAAATAGATTGATTCTTTTTAATCGAAAAAATAGAATTACAAAGTATTCTATTATTTAATACTGTAGCACAGTATAGAAACTTAAATAATTGCTTATTTACAATATGCGATATATAGAGGAAGCTAACCCGTATCGGTAATAATTTGGAATAGGAAAATGCTTTAGAATTTTCAAGTGGCATACAGTGTAAAATATCTATTTATGCACACATATATTTGTATCAACAATTACTTAAAAAAAGAGAGACATAAATTATACATTTTATTGCTAACAACAGTTTTATCAATGAATTAAAAATTCCATGTAGTGCCTACAAGATCATGGGAAAATTAACCGATACTGCGGAAATTGTTGATATAAAGAAAACTGTAACCAAGTGATTACTCTTCATGTAATTATAAAATGGATTGTTTTAAATTGAAACATGAATGCAAATAAGCATAAATACTAGAACTAGAGAGATCCTTTTTACGCGATAAAATGGAATTTCAAAGTAATCTATTAGTTAACACGGAAGCGGAGCAATAGCAGCTGAAACAACCCCTCTTTCTCTCTGTGACATGCACAGGAAGCTATAGCAGTGATAATGTGATAATTCGGAAAAGGGAAACGCATCAGAATATTCAAGTGACATACAATGGAGCAGATCCATTTATGCAAAGATATATTTGCATACCTAGATGTAACAACAATTTATACAGAGCAGGAGTGATATTTAAAGATTTTAACTTCAATAATTTAGTTTAATAACAAATTAAAAATTCCATTCTACTTAAACAACTTTAATATTACTTTTAAACATGATAAGCCCTAATTATCATTTTATAAAGATAAATTAGTAACGAAGATGTTACTAATTAATACGCCTCTAGAAATTAGAAATTGGATTGCTTAAATTGGTTGTCAAGTGTTTGTGCAAATGGGTTAATAATTCACTCAGATAATGTATGTTACCTGTAAATGAAACACAGGGTAATTTGATACAAGAGGATGAAATTGTTCCAGTTTAATTTATTGGATAATCAGACAATAAAATTTTATAAGCTAGAAAAGAATGATGTATAGTTTTAAAGTATAATCTAATTTTAAATGTATTCATTGACAAGTACAACTAACTTTCACTGATTTAATATTTTATATCACGGGGGAAAATGTGAAAGCAATTTCTAAATAATTTTATTTCCTAGTAAAACAACGTTAAAAAAGAACAAAGAAACTAATAGTTTCGTTTCTTTCATTTTTACACTATTTCCAATTTGGAATGCATCCCAAACGAAAGAAGAAGATACACCTGAAAATAAAAATTACCGACACCCAGCCATCCACATCGTACGTATCTTGGTTACTTCATTTTTTTCCGCATCCTGCTTTGACATCCTTGTTGTTACGTCATTTTTTATAGTAACAGTAACCAAAATACACATAAGCAACGTGTTTAGCTCACACGGAAAAAATCCCGCAGAGATTCTTTTTGACATTCCTTATATGCTTGTCCCGGCACAAACGCCAACACAATTTTTGATTTTAACCTTCACAACCACTTATAAAAGAATTGTAGTTTTCTTTCATCCAGTTCTTTATCTGAAATTCGGACCCGGAAATTTTTCTCTAGCTTCCGGAAGTCTGTTACTATTCACTAGTTCTTAGTAATACTCCAACTGAGGGTAACATTTTTACTTTTTTGAGCATTAATTTTTTTCTCTTAGTGTAGGTTACTGACATTTAATCATTTTAAATATGGATTAATATATCTTTAAGAAAGAGAGAAAAAATCCATGTTATTCAGATAAATTATTTTCAAGCGTGACTGTAATATTTTGAAACGTGAATTGAAAATTAATTACATTTATCAGTGAAGAAAAAGAACTCTCTTCCATTAGCGATATTTAGTTCCGGCAAAGGATATGTCATATCAATAGATAAAATAATCTATACTTGATAAACTTTCATTGCGGCTGTAAGATTTGTAACATTTATGTAAAACAACATGACATTTTCTTTATCAGTGTAATATTTAATTGATAGCACTGATAATGACCTGCATAATGAAAGTAGCATAATATGAATAACACTAGAATACATTTTATACGTTTGCTAGGAGAAATTTCAAATGTCATAATTTGTTTTTAAAATTATTACTAAGAATAAAATTTATTCCATGTTTTTCAATAAAAATTTTCCAAAGGCAGTAGTAAAAGACAAATTGAAAATATATCTAATATTTTCGACAAGCAAAAACATCAAAATATAAATTAACATAAATATGTAAGATATAACTAAAAGTTTTGTATTAACCAAAGAATATAGTTTCATTTTCAAATACTTAACTGAGAAATTGTTGTTAATAGCTCTAAAGTAATATTTTCTGTTTATTAAGAGGAATTTATAAAACCAAAATTTACTTTTTAATTGAGTATTAAAGAATAAAAAGCATTTAATATTTTTTTCCCAATCCATAATTAAGATTCTTAAAATCAATGGAAAGCATTGAAAACTACTGAACATACGGGTATTATTTTTGAGATATTACAAAAGTAAATGCAATGTGTCATTTAATATTATATGAATAACTTATAATTAAGGGTACATATTAGTTCAAGAATATAATTCCCGTTTCTTAATTCTTTACTCGAAATCCTTGTATAAAAGACTAAAGCATACTTTTAAATTTGCTAAGGGGAAATTGAAAATCAAAATTCACTTTTAAACTGAGTACTGAAGCATAAGAAAGAATTTAAAACTTTTCTACAGAATTAAGAATTAAGTTTCATAAAATTAAAGGAAAGACTTAAAAACCACTGAACATTCAAGTATTATTTTTGATTTATTAAAAAAAATAAAATTCGATATGTTAATTATACGACTAACTTATAAATAAAGGTATACATTAATCCAAGCATGTAATTTATTTTCTAATTCTTCACACGAAGAAATAATTGTAAATAACTTTAAAGTATTACTTTTCAATTTGCAAGAGAAATTTAAAAAATCAAAAATCGCTTTAAAATTGAGTACTTAATCATAAGAAACATTTAATACTTTTCTACAGAATTTAGAATTAAGGACCTTAGATCCAAAGCAATTAAAATCACTGAAAAGACATATATTATTTTTAATTAATTTAAAAGGAATTTAGTTCAATATATTAATAATATAATATCTCTATCTTATAATTAAAACCCAAGAATATAATTTATTATCAATCCAGGAATATAACTACGTTCTCTAATTTCTTCTCTAAAATGTTATCGAAAAACCTAAATTTTATCAAAGTTTACTGCAATAAGTCCTTCAGTCTTAAAATATATTTAATTTGTATAGTTCTTTTATTAGGCTGTAGTATTGTAAAAAATCTTTCTGTGCATATCCCAAATATAGTAAAGATGAAGTTTAAAAATAAATGTTACAAAAACTTTGAACACAAATAGGTTAATAAACAGCATTTAATAAAATAAATGCGGAGGCTTTAATCTTAAAGTGATATTAAATTTAAAAATAAACACTACTAATTTTGGAATTTTGTGTTATTGAACTATTGGTTGGGATCATTAAAATTTTAATTATTATTATTTTTACATATATATTTATTTTTCTTAGAATATATCGAATTCATTTTGGTGCTCCATTATCCATTAGAGGTAACTTCAATCTGAAATTTAAAATTTAACTGTTTCAATATAGATCTAAATGCGCATTATCGAGGTGATATTATAGTAATTATAACTTAGATAATTATGCCTTACGCTCATGCAAAACTCCAACAGATATTTATTGCAATAATTCCACATTATAATACTTAGTTCCAAGTTTTCAAAAACATCATTTGAGAGAAAAACTATCTATGAAAACTTCCGTTCAAGTGTAAACGTTACCATTAAAATTAAAGAAATCATGTATAATACTCAAATATTTAAAGAACGAAAATTATTACTTACTCGAAATGGCAAAAATTAAGTAGAAGAAATATTTAAGGTCCATTGTCCACAGTATGTATAATAGTTCTATTTCTTAAATATCTTCATAGAATATTAAAGAAACAGCATGAAAAATAGTTCGAAGTCTCTAGATTCGTATCGCTTAAAGACTTTTAATTCGTTTGCCTCACTCTTAGTTATTCACAAGTGAAAGCAAATACTGAAAATTCACTGCATGAAATTCTGAAGGAACAATATATTCGGGATACCGTCTTCTCTAAGTATTCACCAGCTACTAGTCTCCGAGAAAGATCCGTTCTTCAAAGTGTTGCATCTCTTTTAGTTTTTATCGCGGCCGTTAGTTTCTGTGATTCACCGCTAGGCGGCGGAAGCGTCCTTATTGCCATAGCAACCCTCTTCTTACTGGACTCCAGTTAGAAGTGGAGAGTTTTTTACATCTCTCTCTCTCGCTGTCTTTAAATGCAGAGTCCTTCCTTGGTAGAGTATCTCAAAACTTTTTTCCCCCCATTTGGGAGTGAAATGTAGACAATTTGAAATATTCGAAGCGCGTGCTCTTAATGATAAGCTGTCATCTAGACATTTGTCAGCTAAATTTTATAGCGTCTTTAATTGAATAAAAATTACAGCTTTGTATAATCTTTATTACAGTTACAAATGCAGTAGCTCCTTGTATCTTGGTAGAGTATCTCAAAATATGTTTTCTCATCATGAACTCCTGGGAGTGAAACAAATAAGAAATGTAGACAATTTTTAAATATTACAACCTGTGCTCATTAATGATAAGCTGTCATCTAAATATCATACGATACCATAAATTTTATAGCTTCTTTAATTGAATAAAAATTACAGCTTTGTATAATCTTTATTACAGTTACAAATGCAGTAGCTCCTTGTATCTTGGTAGAGTATCTCAAAATATGTTTTCTCATCATGAACTCCTGGGAGTGAAACAAATAAGAAATGTAGACAATTTTAAATATTACAACCTGTGCTCATTAATGATAAGCTGTCATCTAAATATCATACGATACCATAAATTTTATAGCTTCTTTAATTGAATAAAAATTACAGCTTTGTATAATCTTTATCACAGTTATAAATGCAGTCGCTCATTGTATTTTGGTAGAGTATCTCAAAATCTGTTTCCTCATCATGAACTCCTGAGAGTGAAAGAAATGTAGACAATTTTAAATATTACAACCTGTGCTCATTAATGATAAGCTGTCATCTAAATATCATACGATACCATAAATTTTATAGCTTCTTTAATTGAATAAAAATTACAGCTTTGTATAATCTTTATCACAGTTATAAATGCAGTCGCTCATTGTATTTTGGTAGAGTATCTCAAAATCTGTTTCCTCATCATGAACTCCTGAGAGTGAAAGAAATGTAGACAATTTTAAATATTACAACCTGTGCTCATTAATGATAAGCTGTCATCTAAATATCATACGATACCATTTATTAAAAAAGGAGTCTTTGTGAGAAAAATTTTCTTGGTATTACATTTAAACATTTTACTGTAAAGTGATTCAGACTAATCTTTCTTTTTCTCCCGTTTGGGTTGAAATTTGGAAGTAAAAGTGAGCTCCTACAACGAATCAGACATCTGTCAGCTGAATTTTTATAGTGTTTTCGATTGAAAAAAATGTTCAGATTTGTGTAATATTTATCACAGTTTCAAGAGCATTCTCTCATTCATTGTATCAAGGTACAGTTCTTCGGAATATGTATCCTCATTTAGCCCATTAATGCCTGAATCAGTTCTGCAAAATAATGAATATCTTAAATATAAATTATTGTGAACTTATGAGAGTAAAACAAATGTAAACAACTTTGAATATTACATTTTATGCTTATTATTAATCATCTGTTATTTAAACATCAAACGATGCTATTTATATAAAAAACTTCACCTAAAGATTTATGTGATATCACATATAAACACCGTACTGTAAAATGATCCTGACTGAACATTCTTTTTTTTACTAAATGGCTTGGAACTTGAATTTAGAATCCTACGACAAATGTAACTTATGGCAGCGAGATTTTAGTCTTTCGATTTAGTCTTTAAATGAGTCTTTCAATGAAATATCAATTATAGATTTACGCAAGTCTTATCTCATTTAAAAGCTCAATGACTCCTTCATCGTAACTCGGCAGAGTTTCTCAGAATCTCCCGATGTAACTCACTAATGTTCGAATCATTTTTGCCAAATATATATTAATGAATATCTTATATATAAAATACAGTGTTCTCCTGGGTTTAAAACAAGTAATAAAATTATAAGACTTCGATTATTACAGCCTGCTGTTATGTATAATCACCTGTCATTTAAAAATCGTACGAGGCGATTAATAAATAAGAAAATATATAAGAGATTTATTTAGTATTACATGCAAATACATTACCGTAAAGTAAAGCCATATTGTATATAGCTAGTCATCATCATTTCAGTCGGTGTACCTGCCGTAAGATAAATTTATGTGCGAGGATTGAAAAATCATAAACCGTCGAAATAAAAGTCAAAATTATAAACAGTAAATAATGCAATATTTGGGGGATTGTTTTTAGGGTTGAAACTTAAATTTACTTAAAAAAATCATAAAAGTTCTAAAAAATATTTTTTATTTTCCCTAATATGGGACACGAGGTATTAAGGGATGAATAATGTAATAAATTTGTTTTAAGGTAAAACGTTGTCAAATCAGTTTCTGTTTATATGTAATCTTGAAAAAAGTCTGAAATACGTTGGTTTGTTATTAAATGTCTCACAAAGCGAAATATACTTCTTTCAAAATTATAACAATAGAAGAACGTTTTCAGAATGTGCCCATAAAAACATTTAGTCCCATAGGATTCCTAGCGACCAAACATTTATTTGAGCTTAATCGTAATCGTTAGTTTTTATGAATGAAGGGTTTTCAATAGAAAAAAGTACATTTTAGTTTAATCTTTATCACACCAACAAGATCAGTAAGTTTATCAGATGTATTTATAACATTATTCGAAAAACATGTCCACCCTTTTTATAATGTAATAAATTTACTTTAATGTAAAAGATATTTTCTATACAAATGCAATAAAAAATAATACATTGGCTTGAGATTAAATATACATAAGTACTTTCTCGGAACAAACTAAAATACAGTTTTAGTCTCAAAGAATCCCTAGAGATATTGTATAACTCTAAAAACATATGCAATTCTTCTTATACTTGTATTCCACTCACAAATTCTTTCACTCGTATAATTTTACTGGGTATACTGAGGTATTTATCCTTGGATATATTTTTTTCATCGAATTGTTAAAAGATGCAATTACTCTTTTAATTATTTTATACGCTGCTTTCTAATGTTAGATAGATTGGGGTAACTATGTTTCAAAATAGTATTTCCTTAGTTACTAATGTAATAATCTTAGGTTAATATATAATTCTATGAAATACGTTTCTGTAAACGCAGTAAAAAATAAGCTTCAAGGTACTTTTAAATACAATAATTTGAGATTAAATACTTTAAATCGACAAAAATACTTCTTCAAATATTATTTTAAGTATTGCAGAAAAAGAGATTTTAAGAAAGCTAAAATAAAATTTTTATCTCTTGGGATTTCTAGACACAAAGCTTTTATTTGAGCATGTTGGCATTCTTTATTCTTTCGAAATGTAACGTCTTAAATAAAAAAAAAATTCCTTTTAATCTGTTCTTTATCATAATCATAAGTAAAGTCTTTCATTTGTCATATCCAGGTTCAATATTTCAAACATATTTTTAAAAAAAGGTTTTCTCTTTTAATAATGTACTAAATTTACTTTATTATAAATGACTGTGAAAATAGTTTTTTAAAAAGTTCATTGAAAAATAAAATAGGTACTTAAAAATATATTATTTCTTTAATAAATATTTGAAAATGAAACAAATATTTCTTCAAAAAGCATTTAAAGTACTGCTGAAAAAGAGCTATTTAACCAAAAACTAAAATAAAATTTTGGTCTATAGAATTCCTGGAGACCAAAATTTTATTCGAGCTTATTCGCATTCTTTACTCTTTGTAAAAGCATCTTAAATAGGAAAAGAGACAACAGTTTCATGTATTATGTATTAGAATCACATACGAAATCACTAATTCGTCATAACTAGGATGGTTTTTTCTAATATATTGCAAAAATTATATTTTCTCCTTTAATGATATAATAAGTTTACTTTAACATAACTGTCTCTGAAATAAGTGTATCTGAATTATTATAAATGACTGTGAAAATAGTTTTTTAAAAATTTCATTGAAAAATAAAATAGGTACTTAAAAATACATTATTTTTTTAATAAATATTTGAAAATGAAACAAACATTTCTTCAAAAAGCATTCAAAGTACTGCTGAAAAAGAGCTATTTCACCAAAAGCTAAAATAAAATTTTGATCCATAGGATTCCTGGAGACCAAAATTTTATTCGAGCTTATTCACATTTCTTTACTTTTTGTAAAAGCGTCTTAAATAGGAGAAGAGACAACAGTTTCATGTATTATTTATTAGAATCACAATTAAAATCCCCAATTCACCACTATAGGATGGTTATTTCTAATATATTTCAAAAGTTATATTTTCTCCTTTAATGATATAATAGGTTTAATTTAACATAAGTCTCTTTGAAATAAGTTTCTGAAAATATTCAATGTATAAAACAGATTCAAGATACTTTACAATGGTTTGAGAATTAATACTTCACAATGAGATGAATATTTTTTCGAAAAGCATTTAAATTATTACCAAAAGAAAATCTTCTTTTGAAAAAGTAAAATAAAATTTCTGTCTATTAGAATTCCTTGATATTCTTTTTTCATTTTAAAAGTAAGTGCCTTATACAAAAAATGTAAACAGTTACATCTATTTTTTTATCAAACTCACAATCGTATTTATTCATATCTTGGTTGGGTACTCCAAATACTGTAAAACTTTGATCCATCAATTTCCAAGAAGATGTATATAGAAAAATATAAACGGGAAAACAATGATGAATGCGAGAAATAGATGCAGAAATTTGGTTAAATGAGTGACTATGAATAAATTATTTACAACTCTAATTGTAAATACTTTGTGTTTCATAAAGTATAGTTTATATATTTAATGATAATTAACACTTAAAATGTTTGTAATTTATAGCTGTACTACATAAGTTGATCCTCGGATTGCAAGGAATGAAATAGTGTTATGTCTGTTTCTTCAAGAAGACGATTGCTATGATTTGAAAAAGCTTCTGGTACTTCACAAAATCTATATACTGCTTCAGTTTGAATGAATGAAATAACCCTCTGGTGGTATAGGAAAGTTACTAATGAGGTAGAAATCTTTTTGCCTTCCAAATAACCTTAAAACGTTTCCAATCCAAAAATAAAAAACTCATTTCTATACTTCTTCTAAATTCTACAAAAATGGTACTTACGGGAAGACAAGGCAGCGTGAGAGAAAAATTTTAACGATAGATACTGGAAGAAGCTGGGATTAATTGATTAAAAAAATAACATTGGGTGCATGACAGTAAATTTGGGGACTAAATGAATAGAACGATTAATGTGAGAAAATGAAGAATGCAGGAACATTAGGTCAAGGTCCCAATGCATATTTTAAAATATACTTATTTCCTCATTTAATAAAGCATTTAATGTACTTAAATATAAAAGGCTGTGAGATCAGGTTCTGCACAAATTCAATAAAATATATCTTCAAGATACTTAATTTAATAGTTTCAGTTTAGATATTTCACAACGATAGAAATATTTTCTCAAAGACTATAAAAAGTATTACATCAAATTAACTTTTTCATCACTACCTAAAATAAAATTTTAGTCGAGTAGGACTCCTAGATATTTCATATACTTAACTATAATAAGATACGTAATTTTTCTTATATTTGTATTCCATTCACAAATTCTCTTTCTCTCATGATTTTGATTTATATACTTTTTTATACTGGATTTGGTGAACATGATGATTTTATCATTTATGCCTTGATCTTCTAAATTTGAACTTATTTAAAGTAAGATCGACATTACAAAACATTTATGAAAATAATTCCTTTGATAATGTAATAAATTTATTTTAATACAAAAAGCTGTGATAATCAGTTTTTGTAAAGATTCAATGAAAGAAATTTCAAGATACTTAATGATATGCGATAAAATATTTCGCAACAAAAGAAATAGATCCTCAAAAGTATTTATGGCATTTTAGAGAAAATAAACTTCTTCGGAATTAGCTAAAATAGAATTTGAGACGCGTGATGTTTCTAGATATTTTATATACTTTAAAAAGATACGTAATTCCAGTAATATTTGTTATTAAACTCACAAATTCTTTCTCACAAATTAATTTCATAATTCTTACCGCTGATTGTGAGAACATAATAATTCTATCACTACTTTATACATTGCTCTTCTAATCTTGAGTTTATCAAATATATGGTGGATATTACAAAGCATTTATGCAAATATATCTCTGGTTTAATAATCGCAAAAAGATACGTAATTCCACTAACAAATTTTTCTCCCACATTATTTTAATTTATATTTCTTACATTTCTTACTCTGTATTGTAAGAGCATAATAATTCTATCGTTACTTTATACATTATTCTTGTAATGTTGAACTTATTAAACATATGATGAGCAGGACAAAACATTTATGCAAATAATTCACTCATTTAATAATTGTAAAAAGATACGTAATTCCACTCATATTTGTATTCCAATCACAAATTCTTTCTTTCGCATTATTTCAATTTATATCTCTTACCATGGATTGGGAGTGCATAATAACTCTATCATTACTTAATACATTGCTTTTCTAGTTTGCAATTTAACAATTATATGGTGAACATTACAAAGCTTTAATAATAGTTGATTTAATAATGCAATAAATTCAATTTAATATAAATGTCTGCTAAATCAACTATTGTATAACGCAATAAAAATTAAACTTAAAGAAATTTCAAAATATATTGGTTTGTTATTAAATATTTCATAACGGGAGAAATATTTCTTCGAAAAGTATTTAAAGCGTTACAGGAAAACAACTTTTTCCGAATAAGCAAAAATAAAATTTCAGACCCTTGGGATTCGAGATTTTATATAACTTTAAAACATATGTAATTCCTTTTATATTTGTATTCTCCTGACATATTCATTCATTCGCGTGATTTTAATGTGTATAGAATTATTTATTCTTTATATTTCTTGCAGTGGATTTTGAGAGCACAATTATTCTGTCATTACTTCACACAATCCTTATCTAATGCTGAATTTATTTTCGCATAATTTTAATGTGTACAGAATTATTTAATCTTCTTTACATTTCTTACAGTGGAATTTGAGAGCACAATTATTCTGTTATTACTTCACATAATCCTTATCTAATGCTGAATTTATTTTCGCATAATTTTAATGTGTATGGAATTATTTATTCTTCTTTACATTTCTTACAGTGGAATTTGAGAGCACAATCAGGCTGTCATTACTTCACAATGCTGATCTAATGCTGAATATATTAAACAGAAGGCGAACGTTAGAAACATTTTATGTATGTAATTTTACTTAGATTTATGAAACTTGACACACATGATAAACTTGATACACACATGTACAATTAAGGGTAAGGAAATGTGTCATAATTTTTTTAACCAGAAAATATATTTGTCCAACTTTTCGAAAATTTGTTAACATTTAATACATTCCTTTCCCTATATTTTAAATTTTTCTTATATTTTGAATTTATATTATTTAAAATAGTTTTTAAAATATGTATGGGTATTACTTTCTTCATAGATTAAATACTTGATTTACATAGAATATTTTAATATCGTAATGTTGAATTTATGTGAAAAATTTAGCCATGTTTAAATTTAAATTAAATTTTAACAACGAAAATGAAGTTTAAAATTAAAATGGATTTTCAGACTTATTTTAGAATTTGTGAAGCGTGTTTCGTAACATTTTTGTAGGAATATGTAAAAATTAAATGACTAGAAGAATTTTCAAAAATTTCAATTCAATTAAAAAATTATCAGCTTTTTTTAACTCTTAAATGTCTGATTTTTTTAAAAACTAATTTAAAAAATTTTTTCTTTCTCCTTTCTTAGATAAATAATAAGAAAAATACTTTAAAAAATCATATTTTGTATTAAGTGCGGTTTACGGCTTAAAAAATGGTTTGTTGCCAATAGGTAAAATTAGGCTTCAACTGATAAATTAATTTATAATAAATTTAAAATATAATATTTATATAAAATTGATATATAACATTTAAATTAATTTTATAATATTAAATACACTGGAATTTTAATAACTATGATAAGGAACCTCCGAAATATATTTTTAAAAGTATTTAATTATTATTACAAATACAAATTTTATCTTTCGCCAAACATTGCAAAAGTCAATGTGGAATCGAAAATAAATTGTTTACTTAATGATATTTGACAATGAGAGTACAAATTATCTACTAAAGTCTACAACGTTTGAGGATGTCATAAATTTGACTGTATACACATTTAAAATATAAACTACTACAATAACATACTTCTTCCATACTTGTATCCATAAAAGCCTTTGCCGTCAAAATCTTCGAGGATGGCATAAAACTGACTCTATATACATAAAAGAAAACTACAATAATAAACTCTTACAAAACTACTTCTATTGAATATTGAAGAAAATAGAACCAACACTGCTTATTGTCCTCTAAGCTTAGTGTAAATCTTTACCTATTGTTGCCCATCGGCAACAAAGAGAAAATCAGGTTGCAACAACTATTTTACAGTTAAATATTTAAAAAATCATAAATATATGCTACATACGTTATCTTTTCATGTCATAATTTTTACTTGATCACCGCAGAACAAAATATTGTATTTTCAAGCTTTCAAGAAAAAATAAAAGCACGTGCAGCAAACAAATGAACGAATAAATCTACCTATGTTTTAAAAAAAGTAGAGATTCCATCTACAGGTTGAAAAATTAGTTAATACTATCTTCAGTATGTATTTTATTGGCAACATTAGGTAACAGAGCTTCAAAATTATTCTAATAGTATTTTCAAAGACTAAACTGAGTATGTTGCCAAAAGGCAGCACAGGGCATTTATGGGTTAATTTAATTAAAGTTTCATGCATGTATCTACAAAGTTTAAAATCTCTGAGATAATAATTTACAAAAGCATTAAGAAACGGATACCATCCACTGAAGATGTTTTCATATCGATGGTTCTAAAGATAGTCAAAACTTTAAAACTAGACAGAGAGATAACAGAAAGATCAATGTTTTTAGAAAATTGTCTTTTCTAAATGCGTATTTCATTCCCTTGCTGCAATATTTTCTTCCTTTCGTCACCTTAAGAGGATAGTGGACTTTAAAAATAAATTTGTTTTATTTTCAACGAACCTTTTTGAAAATTTATGCGATTAGATTTATCTGTAGATAGATCTTTTAAATTTATTGGGAAAATTACCGTATTCATTTTTGTATAACGCACACCCTGTATATTACAGAAGAAAGAGTGCAAAAATTATCTAGTATATAGATAGCACTTAATTTTTTTACATGAAAATGACTTTCCTGATAGTAAACTAACCTGAAAGGGACAAAATGTGTCAATCTCATTCTTCAGATAAACCCATGTTTATCAAAGGTTTCACACTTGTCATCAGGTGTTTGATGTCATTGAAAAGGTTTCGGGTTCTTTAAGGTGACCATTGGGAGTTAAATTGAAGACCTCGAACATCACCTTCTGAAATAGGAATGTCTATATGAGGGATTGAACTTTTTAAATTCCCAATTTAAGAAAAATGTTTTATTAGAACGTCCAAACGAGAGAGAAAATAGATCTAGTTATAATGTAAGCATTAAAGTCACAAATACTTCAGTATAAAAAGAGAATGGGAACTGCTTTTCACATTAGAAATTCGGAGTTCAAAGTTAATAATTATTGTTGCTAACACTGTAGTATAAAAGACAAACAATAGGCATAAAACAAAGGTGCAGAAATGCTTCTAATGTGTAAGATTTATTCCTTTTTATCTTCTTCCTAGAATTACATCTGTGTTTAAGCACATATTGTATGATTACCTACAGTAATATATAGCAAATCACGTCAATTCCGAGATTTTGCGCAACATTATCTGAACTGCTCTTCACATTAGAAACTCAGATTTCAAAGTTAATAATTAGCGTTGATAGGGTTGGGTTGTAATATTTTATAACAAGCCCATGTGTGGGTTGTGAAGTGGAGTCATAGTCCATTAACTATTTAATAACAACATAGCATCATGTATGGCAAAAACAAATAATACATTCGTTCTAAAGTAAACAATATATTTATTTAACTAAAACATAAGTAGATGCAAAAGTAAAATGATAAACGTAAGCAATAAATAAATTAGGAAGAATATCACAGATGGGGCTCTTTGCACAACATAATAAAACCTAAAGAATAATTCACAGTACCTTATACATGCACATAGGTATTCAGCTCAACAAATTCATATTTAACTATCGACGAGGAGGAGGAAACAATTTCGTCAGAACTTCCTGCAAGCCAGGGGAGAGACGAAACGAAAAAAACCAAAAAGCCTGTCCGAGATTTAGCCTTCGCCCGTCTTTAATACTACATCCAGTAATTCAGCAGCCAGACAGTCCAGCAGTTGTTAAACCTCACGTCATAGGTTCCGAAGTGCTGATACATTTGAATTTGCATATCTAACAGATAGCACTGTAGTACAAAAGACAAACAATAGGCATAAAACAAAGATGCAGCAATGCTTCTAATGCGTAAGATTTATTCCTTTTTATCTTCTTCCTAGAATTCCATCTGTGTTTAGGCTCATATCGTATGTTTACCTACAGTAAAATTTCGTAAATCAAGTTAATCCTGAGATTTTGCGCAACATTATGGGAACTGCTCTTCACATTAGAAATTCAGAGTTCAAAGTTAATAATTAGTGTTGCTAGCACTGTAGTATAAAAGACAAATAATAGGCATAAAACGAAGATGCAGAAATGCTTCTAATGCGTAAGATTTATTACTTTTTATCTTTTTCCTAGCATTCCATCTGCGTTTAGGCTCATATCATATGATTACCTGCAATAAAGTTACGTAAATCAAGCGAATCTTGAGATTTTGTGCAACATTTTCAAAACTAAAATGAGTGGTATACACGAATAAATACGGTAATTTACCAGTTAATACTTTGGGCGTTTATTCGGCAATCTACCAGTAAACTGATTTACTAGTAAACTGGTAATAGAAAACTTAGTCAAGAAATTAGTATTAAATAATTTATTTATATCGCAGAACTTATATCTTTTGTCTAAAAAACTACATTTTTGTTTTATCGAGATTGATTCTAAAATATAAAATTTACAGAAAATCATAGATTTATCTCCTGTTTCCTCTAGGAAGGCTTTTATAGAATTTCGTAATGAGTTTTAAAAAAAGACTAATGGATTGTAAGCATTTAAAAGGAAACTTCAGACAATTCTGAGATACGATTAAATTACAGCTTTTATTTTTAAAGCCCTATTACACTAATATTAAAAGGTGATTTTATAGAAAGTATTTATGTAACAATTACTTGCCTTTTAATTACAAAAGACATTTATTCGACATTTTAATTACGAAATTGATAATAATGTCTATCTAGATTTCAAGGAAAATACATAATTCAGAGAATTAAAAAAATCCAGAATAGTGCAATTTTACGTATTTTAATTTCAAAATTGATAATAGTGTCTATCTAGATTTCAAAGAAAATACACAATTCAAAGAATTAAAAAACCCAGAATTGTGCAACTTTAGGTATTGTTAAAAGAATTGAAAACATTGTTAAAGTGATTAATGTACAATCCGCGGAATGGCAAAGGAATGTTTTAAAGTTGAACATGTTCAGAATATTTCTGTTTTTTGCCAAAAAAGCTCCTTTCTTTCTTTGTACGGCAAAAGTTAATTGCTGCTTGGAATTAAACCCATGACAGCAGTCGATTTCAAACTCAGGCAATGAAAGGCAGTATCCTTTTTGTTTTCACTATTAGGAAGCTTCCAGGATCAGTGGCGCGGTCCTGTAACTCAAGCTCCTGACGGGGGGGGGGGGCTTGAACTGCGGAAGCTGAAGTACCGGGCTCTATACCTAACCAATCGGACTTTGAACCATTAGGAAGCATTTTCGAGGAGAATACATCTAGCTCCATTGCGATGTCGATTAGTCTTATGAATCTTTGTTTACTGAATAGGATTCTACAATGTATTGATGGTTAATTGTAAATTACAAAGCGTTATAGATAGGACTTCAAGGTGAAAATTGCTAATAATAAGTCAGTTAAGAAACAATTCATAAAATTTGTTTTAAGACTGTTTAAAACATTTTATTCTTCCATTTGAATTTGCATATCTAACAGATAGCACTGTAGTTACAAAAGACAAACAATAGGCATAAAACAAAGATGCAGCAATGCTTCTAATGCGTAAGATTTATTCCATTTTATCTTCTTCCTAGAATTCCATCTGTGTTTAGGCTCATATCGTATGTTTACCTACAGTAAAATTTCGTAAATCAAGTTAATCCTGAGATTTTGCGCAACATTATGGGAACTGCTTTTCACATTAGAAATTCAGAGTTCAAAGTTAATAATTAGTGTTGCTAGCACTGTAGTATAAAAGACAAATAATAGCATAAAACGAAGATGCAGAAATGCTTCTAATGCGTAAGATTTATTACTTTTTATCTTTTTCCTAGCATTCCATCTGCGTTTAGGCTCATATCGTATAATTACCTACAATAAAGTTACGTAAATCAAGCGAATCTTGAGATTTTGTGCAACGTTTTCAAAACTAAAATGAGTGGTATACACGAATAAATACGGTAATTTACCAGTTAATACTTTGGACGTTTATTCGGCAATCTACCAGTAAACTGATTTACTAGTTAACTGGTAATAGAAAACTTAGTCAAGAAATTAGTATTAAATAAATTTATTTATATCGTAGAACTTATATCTTTTGTCTAAAAAACTACATTTTTGTTTTATCGAGATTGATTCTAAAATATAAAATTTACAGAAAATCATAGATTTATCTCCTGTTTCCTCTAGGAAGGCTTTTATAGAATTTCGTAATGAGTTTTAAAAAAAGACTAATGGATTGTAAGCATTTAAAAGGAAACTTCAGACAATTCTGAGATACGATTAAATTACAGCTTTTATTTTTAAAGCCCTATTACACTAATATTAAAAGGTGATTTTATAGAAAGTATTTATGTAACAATTACTTGCCTTTTAATTACAAAAGACATTTATTCGACATTTTAATTACGAAATTGATAATAATGTCTATCTAGATTTCAAGGAAAATACATAATTCAGAGAATTAAAAAATCCAGAATAGTGCAATTTTACGTATTTTAATTTCAAAATTGATAATAGTGTCTATCTAGATTTCAAAGAAAATACACAATTCAAAGAATTAAAAAACCCAGAATTGTGCAACTTTAGGTATTGTTAAAAGAATTGAAAACATTGTTAAAGTGATTAATGTACAATCCGCGGAATGGCAAAGGAATGTTTTAAAGTTGAACATGTTCAGAATATTTCTGTTTTTTGCCAAAAAAGCTCCTTTCTTTCTTTGTACGGCAAAAGTTAATTGCTGCTTGAATTAAACCCATGACAGCAGTCGATTTCAAACTCAGGCAATGAAAGGCAGTATCCTTTTTGTTTTCACTATTAGGAAGCTTCCAGGATCAGTGGCGCGGTCCTGTAACTCAAGCTCCTGACGGGGGGGGGGGGCTTGAACTGCGGAAGCTGAAGTACCGGGCTCTATACCTAACCAATCGGACTTTGAACCATTAGGAAGCATTTTCGAGGAGAATACATCTAGCTCCATTGCGATGTCGATTAGTCTTATGAATCTTTGTTTACTGAATAGGATTCTACAATGTATTGATGGTTAATTGTAAATTACAAAGCGTTATAGATAGGACTTCAAGGTGAAAATTGCTAATAATAAGTCAGTTAAGAAACAATTCATAAAATTTGTTTTAAGACTGTTTAAAACATTTTATTCTTCACTTTAAGTACTTTATAAGTAATACATTTTATTGCATATTCTATATTTTATACTCTATGAAAAGAAACATTACATTTACAGTTTACGTTTATTTTTGCAAGGAATTAAATATTCCTTCATATATCCCATGATTTAAATGGGTTTTTACAGGATGTTTTGAAATATAAAACAGAACTCGAAATTTCATATCCCAATTTGTTGTAAATCTATATCTTTTCAATTTAAAAAAAGAAATAATTTTGCTTCGTGTTTAAAACACCAATTTCAGAATAAGATGTCTGGTGGCTACATCGTCGAAGGTTCATTACATCCTAATAGAGATTCGATGCTTTCATACTAATTTTCAGCATTCACAATCTATAGAAGAAACCTTCCAATTTTTCCGGTTTATAAAAGTTTACGGCTGGATTCCTTTCCTTTTAGTAAATGAGGTAATTCAAAAATATCTATGTACGTCCAAAGCAATATTATGTACGAATGAAAAGTTTGAGCAAGCAAATGCTTGATTGAAGAATTATATAGCAAATTGTTTTTTGTAAAAATAAATAACTCTTAAGAGAGGAGAAAATGCGTAAGTGTAACGAAAGTATTAGTTATCAAGAAATATCACAAATATCTACATAAAACTAATAGTACATAGTAATTTATCGTTATGTAAATAATCTTTTTACCTATAGCTAATAGTGTTGATTTGTTTGATTCAAAAAGCCGTGGATTGAAGTAACCTATAGTATTGATGGCAGCTCTCAGTTTTATTATACAATGACAACCTCCTAAAGGTCAAGAAATTTCTAGAAGAAATGTATAATTCTAAATAGTTGTTATGTAGAAGAATTTTAATTAATTATAAGCAAAACAAAACTATCACTAAAAATTAGGTTTTCTCCTAACTCTTAGTCATCGAAAAAAGTAT
Source organism: Pardosa pseudoannulata (assembly GCA_032207245.1). Lineage (NCBI taxonomy): Eukaryota > Metazoa > Arthropoda > Arachnida > Araneae > Lycosidae > Pardosa > Pardosa pseudoannulata. The sequence goes on along the minus strand of CM063502.1, from coordinate 66,745,076 downwards.
ATATCATGTCACATGGAAAAATTAAAAGGGTTAAGTCACAATAACAAATAGGGTTATTATTATAATTAAGAATAATTGAATAACCATAGGGTGGTGAGCCATTATAAAGAATAATTTTCTCTTGCAATCATTAACACGCCTCCTTTACCTTTTATACAGCTCGTGTACTGAGTATACTTTTTAAATTTTTTATTTTTATTTATTTATTTATTTATTTTTACATACACGCTATCTTTTACGCTCAGGAGAAACTAAGAAAAAATTTCCCCAGTTTTTCTATGGGTCACATTGAAAAAAGCCTCCATTACATATATTTGTGAGGGAGGATTGTCTCTCTGAAAGACTTTTACAAAGAGTGAGTTCATATTTATAATCATGCAGCGACTTAACCACCTAGGCTACAGTTGGTTCTATAAAATTTTCACTTTTAGCATGGGTAAAAGAACAGATTCAGCAAAATGGTACAATTTGGTAAAGGTTCTACTGTGATAACCTGATATTTAGGATTTTCAAACTAGATAACAATCTATTATTGGCTGTCTACATTTATGATGAAATGCTTTTCAAAAATGTAGGTATAAAAAACAAACAGTTTATTGCCGTTTGAAGTGCTTTGATTCAGAAATTATAGAGAGACAGGGGAAACCATGAACTCAGGTACATACTTACGAAATAAAAATAAATTACAAAAGTAAAAACAAGACCATATTCATCAGATGTGAAAAGAAGGTGAAAAGATGTGCAAAGAATCTTATTGGGCTCCATAAGAAACCTCTGACCGATCATGTCCCCCCACATAGGACACATCAAGTTTCATAACATATGCGAGAGCAATGAACTCGAAACTTGAAGGAGTTAAAGAAAATCATCTGACAAGACGAGTCACGATTCCTGATACATCTAGAAATGCCATGCCATTTTTAACTGAATACCCAGTTTATGCACAGTTATATAGAAACAATCTGTGTTAGAAGTGTTATAGCTCCAGAGATTTTCTTGATCCCCACATCACAATATGTGACCCCCAATCAATATTCGAAAGTTATTGCGAATCATCAGGAAACAGAACTTGAGATTTATGACCATTACAGAAGGATAATGCTCCCCCCATAATATCTTAAAATATCTTCGCAACGTTGTTCTTGAAACCTTCTAATGACGAGTCATGTCATGGTATTCCGGTAGTTAAAATTTTGTTACCTGAGTTGGAAGAATAATTTAAGGTACAATACTACTAATCTGTAATGCATAGGAACGGAAGGAATAGTAATTATTTGGTACCAGATACACAAGTCTATCCAGTAGGTCTTTAGTTACTCAATGTGTCTCTTCAGACTACTTTTTGTGAGCCTATGGTAATCAGAGTTTCTAAATTTGAATCACTAACAAATGTTAGACAGTTTATTTGGCTTTTCTTCAGTTTTAAAAATAATATAATGAAAGTTGTTTAAGATTGAACTGGTTTCATTTGATTGCGTTCTATAAAAGTATGCTTTTAATACAAGGTCCTTATTATCGGGATTCCGATCATATTTTCATTCTTGAGATAAATGCTTTTTTTAAACATGTAATTATATATTATGCGAAAATGAAAAAAGTGGAGTTATATTATGGAATTTTTGTGGAGAGAATCATCAAGCAGCAACTGAGTAATTTAACTTACGTATTATGCAACTTATAGATTAAAAAATTAAGCAAAGACTTTTAACTTTTAATTTCAAAAGTTTTTTCCTTTATTCTGCCGCATACAAAGGGAGGTAAATAAACTAAAAGAAATGAGTTACAAAGGCAAAATTGTTCTAAAAAATAGGAAAATGAATTCAGATTGACATTTTCAAATTCATTAGTTTAGAATAGAAATTAGTTTATAATAGAATTGCTTAGAAACAATAATATGATTTTAATGCTTTGCAAATTGCTAATTAAAACTATTGTTTTATTATATATATATATATATATATATATATATATATATATATTTATATATATATATATATATATATATATATATATATATATATATATATATATATATATATATATATATATATATATATATATATATTTATATACATATATATATATATATATATATATATATATATATATATATGTATATATATATATATATATGTATATATATGTATATATATATGTATATATATGTATATATATGTATATATGTATATATATATATATATATATATATATATATATATATATATATATATATATATATATATATATATATATATATATACATATATATATATATATAATATATATATATATATATATATATACATATATATATATATATAATATATATATATATATATATATATATATATATATATATATATATATACATATATATATATATATATATATATATATATATATATATATATATATATATATATATATATATATATATATATATATATATATATATATACATATATATATATATATATATATTTATATACATATATATATGTATATATATATGTATATATATGTATATGTATATATATGTATATGTATATATATGTATATATATATGTATATGTATATATATGTATATATATGTATATGTATATATGTATATATATGTATATATATATATATATATATATATATATATATATATATATATATATATATATATATATATATATATATATATATATACATATATATATATATATATATATACATATATATATATATATATATATATATATATATATATATATACATATATATATATATATATACATATATATATATATATATATATATATATATATATATATATATATATATATATATATATATATATATATATATATATATATATATATATATATATATATATATATATATATATATATATATATATATATATATATATATATATATATATATATATATGATCAATACAGCACTCAGAATAGTGTTATTTAGAAAATACAGTATTATAATTAAATTTTGTTATACCCCTTTTATTAAGTATAAAATCCTGTATACCATATGGAAAAAAAATCATTTTATGATAATGAATGATAAATAAATTTAATGCGACAGATTGTAACCAGATTTTTAACTGGACTATTTTACGACATAACTATTATTTTCTTTTAAAATCAGTATTCTACTAAATAATCAAGAATTTTAATTCATTTGTAAAATGTCTAATTTCTTGGAACAATTTATTAATCAATCAATTTTACATAAATCGTATAGAAAGCTGTATCTTTATTTCTTTCAATTATATAACCTTTGTCTATTTAGTAAAAGTAAACTTTAAGCTATTCATTTAAAGTACTTAGTACCTTAGAGAATTAAAATTTTCACTGCAACAGCTTTTTGGATTTTTTGAAAAATAAAGTGTTCTATTCGTTTTAGAATGAATTTTTTACAAGTTATTTAATAACACTACAGCTTTAAGATGATTATTTGGTTTTGTCATTACATTAGTATATTTTTAAAATAACATTAAATATAGAACTAATGAAAGTAAGTAAAATTTATTTGCACACATCTTAATTTCTGAAATATGTATATTAGATACTAAATTGTTATATCAAATTAAATTAAACTATCTGTTTTATGCTATAAACCTAATATTTACAGTTATTTGATTTTTGAAAATTAAAAAAAAAAAGATTTAAATCTGTTAAGAAATTAAACATTAAAAAAAAGCTTTTATCATGGTATAAAATAAAGTGTATAGTTTATAGTAATATAATTCATTTTCAAAGATTTAAAATGACTAATTTCTATTTAATTAAATAAAATAGTGTCTAATTTAAAAGTTACAGAAAATTATTTTGAACGGCAGTGGATTCTTAATGCTTTTTATTTGGGGTATAAATTTTGGGATTTTCTAATAATATATTGCTTCATAATACAAAACTAAATATTTTATAAGGATTAAAACCTTATTAATTATTGGGAAAACTGTAATTGTAAATAGGGAAGAACTTTTTATATTATAATGATTCAAAAATAGGCTGTTATAATGAAGATATTTAAGCTCAAGATATTTAAGCTTTAAGATACTTATGATCCCTTAGCATGATTAATCAAGATGTCTTCAAAATACTCAAATCACCTTTATCAGCAGTTTAAACATTTCCAAACTGTTTGCTGTCTAATTAACTGTTTCTCTTCTCTTTTCGAGTTGTTTACTGATAACAGTTTCCCACCAACCTGATGATTATTGCCTTTTTTATGATTGCCTCTCTAGACACTTATCCGCTTGCTTATGTTCTTTTCTTTTATTTTCTTGACTGTCATCAGTCCATATGAGATATGACAGAATGGGAAGTTGTGATGACATGCCATACATTCTCGTGGCATATAATAGTGGTTTTCAATACGTCTAAGGCGTTGATATAAACATTTCACTAAAAGTTAAATTGTTGTTCATTTTTTAAAATATGTTTTCTATTTTTATTCTGCGTTGTTTTATTGCATTTCGAGAAGATATAAAGCTGGGAATGTGTTGCAGATGGAATGACGTTATAGTTATTTCTAATCGTTATTAACAAGAAAGAAAAGTTAAGACGAAAAAAATGTTAATAATGGCAAATACCTCTGACCTTTTCAAATGAAAAGTCATAATTAAAATGCCGTTTGTTTTGTCACTTATTTTATGTATTTGAAAGGGGAAAAGGAATTGTTAATTACTGTTTTAAGACTCCATTCTTTTTATTTGCTCATTATATTTGAATTATTTATGCATTTTAAAACTGCTTGTTAAATCACAGTCTAATAGATACATAGGCGGCTTTTAGTTCTCCAAACTTCATCCTTGCCATTAAAAGGAAATTAAGACATACACAACTTAACTGCTTTAAATTTTAAAAGTATTAATGTGCTCTACAATTTCGAGTTTGCCAAATTAAAATCAGTGAAATTAATTTTCAAAATCTAAATGATTTTTTAGAATAGCTTGAAAATATTTTTCAACTTTTAAACAAATATCGGTAACATATTTTAGCCTGAAGAAGCAAGCATTTATTCATATTTCTATGAGTTGAATGGCTGTATTTTTTAATATTTTTTCACTTACTCTTTTGAATTCTTTTTAAGAATCAAGACATCCAAAACTTCAAAACAAGTGATATTCTCAGAAAATGATCAATTACTTTCAAAAGGTATCTCGGAGATCCTCAAGAATGACATTTTGAAATGAATAATTGCACTTGCTTAACGATGAAGTTTATTCCAATAAAGAATTTCAATACTCTTTCTAAAATCTAAAGAAAGTATTTTGTTAAATATGAACTAGTCTATTAAATCCTGTCATATTCTATTTCTTTTTAATATTTATTGTGGTAACACCTACTAATATAACTTAAAATATAAATATTTTATATTGTTCTACATTTTACAAGGAATTGGCAGAAAATATTTACACCAATAGTTAAAGAAATATCAATAACCCGTTTTAGCCTGATGAAGTCAAGTTTTGCAAGATAATTCTACGCACTGGCTGTACATTTATTAATATTTATTCGCTCTTGTGTGTAAGAAAAGGTAAAACCTTTCTGCCTTAATATAACATAAAATGCAAAGCCAGAGTAAGTAATACACAGTTGCTAAAAGTATGTACGCAGATAAATGTCTCGCTACTTTGAGCTACTTTTTTTCAATCTCGCATTTTCAAAGAGGAGAGTGTCTTTCAGAAGCAGACTGAGGCATAAAGTCAACGGCTTAAACAGGCAGAAGTTCCTCTAACTCTCGTGTTGCAAAAAACGCTTGTGTAAATGCTCTCTAGTTAAAAGAAACCTTTATCGAGAGCTCCAAAAATCAGTTTTCTATTAGAAAAATGGTCTCATTAGCCCTCGTGTTGCAAAAAGCAGACCGAAGTACTCCAAACCAAACCAAACCTATTAAAAAAACCTACCCAAAAGAAAATCAACAAGGTTTGTTTACTAAAAAACGTGCTTCAGCAAGGGAGGCTTTGAAATACGGAATCCCAAATTGAAAAGTAACAATTCTATATTTTACATAAAGAAATCTGCCTAAAAAGAAAAGGTCTAATTTGCCCAGATGTAGAAAATTTGTAGACCGTAGTGCTCCAAAGAGTCTTAAAACCAGCAATCAATGGTTGGGATGTAAAAATTGAATGTATTAAGCTTTCAGAAGAGTATCAAAGGACAACACACTTTAATATTGTTTTAAATGTGCATTTTTTTTCTTAAATAGGCAACTTCATCGGGTTCAGGTAATGTCACATCGTAGTTTAAAGAGGATATGATTATTGAACCTAAAGAGTTCGAATCAAAAGGTTGCTTCTTAAAAGAATATCCTTGAGTCATTCGCAAACTGATATTTATATGTAAACAAGAGATCTTTTAAAACTTGTTTATCATTTTAAATTGTTTAATTAATATGGCCTACAATTTAACAAATTAAACTTTTAAAAGATATTTTAATTCTTTATATCATGCATATTTCAGTAAGATTTGGTTTCCACCTACATGGCCACTAGAATTTTAAAAACAGCTCTTTCGTTTCCACTTCCTGCATTGAACAATAATCTTAAAAACAAGAAGGCTGTTATTAAATCTGAACTGAATATTGAACAAAAGTAGATGCCCTCACGTTCTTAGTTTTTTCACCTATTTTGATGACTGTATTCGCAAAAATACACTCTATAATTATCTAGCTTATCACATTGGCAATTTAAAATCTTCTTAGTTTTCCATTCAAACACGTTTTTGTTATCTGCCGGCACTTTTCTTTTACAGCATTCTTCTTTTCTCTATTGCTGCCAATATCCTTGTGAGTAAACAGTAAAAGCAACCAATGTCAATTTATATTTGGAATTTAAATACTATTTCTACGCCCTCTTTCTGGAATATTTAAATATTATAATCATTAAATTCTATCAAATTTAAAAATAACTGTTATTTACATCAATTTTAAAAGCTATGCTAGTATATTTTATATAATTAAGTCATATAAAATCAAAATTATTTCAAATAAAATATGCTACTACATTTATCTTAAAATTAGAATTACAGAAAGAGTCATTTTATCCGTTGCGAATATTTTTCAACCTTAACATTTGCATCTCTTTATATACTTCATTTTCTTTATATATTCTATATATATTTCTACCATTCATATATTTCATTTCTTAAGTTTTAATAAATCAGTGTGATTTACCCACGCATTAAATACTAACTACAGGGGGACAGATTTAATAACGGTTAAGTTTGAAAACCTTTAGAAAACTTTACATATAAAGGTGTTTATTAGTGTTAAAAAATGATTTTTTAGGGATATATGTTTGTAAAATCATATTACGATGTTGATTCCTGAAAAGAAATGAATTTTTAATATGTTGTATTATCTTATTTGATTTTATGAACTTTCCTGAAAGCATTTTTGCCGAACGGGAACTGCAAACCTGCAACTACCGAACGGCCAATTCAGTACATGTATCCACGGGTTCAAATCTCGCTGCAGATAAGGATGTTCGTAGCTTTTTGGAATCGGTTTTGACTCGTATGTCTCGTCCTAATTAGACATCGTGCAGAAAAAAATTACCGTAGTATTCCAAAACAAAACCAAGGAAAAAATCCCTTAAAATTCCTTAAAATCTTTTTCACAGCCTCTGAATGTCTTAATCAAAGGAGCATCTGTGACTTGAAATTCTTTCGATACATTTTCCAAAGCTTTCTATCCCATAGATGTAAGTTTTCTGTCTATTCAACACGTTTTCCAGCTGTATCCGGTAAATAGCTCCATGTTTTTCCTGATCTTAAAACTTAAATTCGCTGAGTGTATTTCTTGTCTCTTGGGAAAATCCTTTCTGTCTTATCTTTTAGGTGCACCTCTGTTCGAGCAGAGTCTTTTTTGTGACTTTTCTCTTGTCTGTCGTTGACTAGTAAAGATGTCCGTTTTAGTTTTAATTAGACTTGTGCCGTTAACTTTTAATGGCCTGACTGCATCGTTATTACTGTTAGCTGATTAGCTTTCTTCTTCCTAGTAACCCGAGGAAGTAAAAACAATAGGAGCTATACTGTCCAGCAGTTAAATAATTATTATGACCATATGAAAAATAATTATATATATATATATATATATATATATATATATATATATATATATATATATATATATATATATATATCTGTGTGTGTAAGACCTCTTTCAGCAGTTATTTTTACATCCTAAAATTCTGCAGTTTTTACATTTTTGGGTATGATATTAACATATGCCTTGTTAGAAGACACGGTTCAAAATGATTCTTTGTCGAAATAATAGTTATATCTGAAATAGTATTCTAGAAAATTAATCTAATGCTAAGGGTACCACTTAGTTAACACTTAACCTCACACTCATCTGAAACTTCCAATTTAGGCAATAAATTAATGCTTTAAAATATTTTTCAACAAACGTTTATGTCCAGAGACAATTTTATCTACGTTTCATATAGAATGTTGAATTTGATTTTGCTCTCGATAACAATTGGTAGCACAAGATTGAAATATTTACGTCTCAGATACTTTGAAAAAGTGAACATAGAAATTAAACATTTTCTTTGTGTTTGAATTTTAGCTCTATACTAATCTAATAAATGGTGCTTAAAATCCATTATGAATTTTAAAGCACCATTTATAACGATGTGAGTTGTTACCATGAGTAAAATATTTAACACCTAAATGTATTGATGGTGTCTCTTACGTTTATTTTTTAAATATGTATATATATGCCAGCCACTCCTAGCTATTCAAATTTTATATAAAGATCCTAAATAAATTATTTTATTCTTCATATTCAAAAATGTAATTTAACCCAAAAACGCAAATCTCACGTTTTGGAAACATTTCGTAATTAAAATAATAAACTATTTGAAGCTGAAAATAAGTATTACGTGCAATAAATCATATTTCAAGAAAATCGCGTCTTTTACTTCCCTTACCTTTCTTTAAAATAAATTTTTTAAAATGTGGGCTGGCAAAGGAACAATAGTTGTATTACTGTTATTATTTTAATAACAATAATAACAATAGTACAACTATTAAAACAATAGTACTATTTACTATTGTTATTATTGTAACAACATTACAATAATAACAATAGTAAAATGATCAGGGTAGCTTTCTTGAGTTAAGTATACCAATTAACAAAATGATTTTTTTCATTTTCATATAATAAGTAGAAGAAAATTTGTAATAAAAAAAATGCCAACTTAATATTTCCCCTGATATTGACGGGAAAAAATATGCGAATTTTAAACTAGAATTTAAATGTTTACTTATCATTATCTTTCAACATTAAATATATCAACTGATCAGTTGCTTTAATGCAAATATCTGTGTGTCATTAATATTCTTGTTCAGTTTCACACATCCATTCTGGGTGATCGCTAAATTATTTAACATTACCTGTTCAGTTCAAGGTCATAGAAAAGGATTCTGGAAAGTCCTTGACATTCTCCATCATTTGCTGCATCTGAGGTCGTGCGGTACATCAAGGCCTTGAGTACATCCTACCGTGTTTCAATTATTCTCCAAGAAAACCAATACCTTATCAGCATAAAAAATACATTTATTGCATGGTAAGATATATGAAGCAAATTTATACAAATTCCTGTATTCTAGGTAAATTCGCGACCAATTTTTGCTTTGTAAGTAGGACAATAACTATATATCTGAAGCATAAAATACTTCTTCCGCACAGAACGAAATATGCAATTACTCATCTTCTTTAAATCCTTAATAATATCTTTTCTAAATGAAAAAGTTCATAATTTTTTCAGATTTTTATTAATGAAAAATCTCGAAATACATTTGTGTTTTACTAAATTATAGAAATCGTGTTGCAAGGAGAATCGAATTCATAGCTTAATAGGTAAAGTCCTTAATAGGTAAAATAAATAAGCTTAATCTCTGCATCCTTTGTTGCATGTGAGGTAGTGAAGTATACCAAAACCTTGAGTACATACTGTGTTTCAATTACTCTCCAAGAAAACTAATACCTGAATATCATAAAAATATTTCTTGCACTATAAAATATATGAAGTAAAATTATATCAATTCCTGCATTCAAAGCAAACCTGTGCCCCTTTTATTTATTTGAACGTGAGGCAATAACTATTTCTTTGAAGCGTAAAAGACTTCTAAAAACATTACAAAGTATGCTATAAACTCTTTTTTTACCCTTTGGAATAGGAATTTTTACATCTTTAAATCCTACGCGATGAATTTTTTTATTTAGAAAAATATTTATAGTAGTTTTTAAGACTAAGAATAATTAATTAAATTTGACTTTCAATCAATGAAAAATCTTGATATGCTTTTACTCTTTACTAAATGACAGAATTCCTGTTGCTAGAATAATGGCATTTATAAATTAATAGGAAAAGTAAAAGATTTATTGCATCCTATAATTTTGTTCTACTTTTGAATACATCAACTAAGGCAGTATTTATTTTAATGTAATTAAACTCAAGGTAGTATTAAATTTAATGTAATTAAAATATTAATTTATAAATTCAAATATAATCAGTGAATTTAGTACATTTTACTACATAACCCACAAACAAATAGTATAACTCTGGATTAGTGGGGAATATATTAACCGAGATGTAAATTATACCACGCTAAATTTTTATTTTTTATTTATTATCCATTTATTACTTATTTCTCCGCTTAATTATTTATTGGATGATTATAAAACTCCCATTCTTAAAATTAATAGGCTAAAATATTCCCATGAATCTCCGTTTAATAATGCAATTGTTTAGAAAGCAAAGTCTCAACTTGAGCTCGCGTCATAACATATGAAATTATGACATGATAACAGTCTGTAATGGATAACCCAAGGGTCAACGCATAATGTTAATGAGAGCCGTATTCCATTTTTTTCATATTCTCAAGAGTCGCATTCCAATATTTCATGATGTAAACTGCCACAATATAATTACTCGCGGTACCCCTAATAAGAGGCACTTTCTCACTGGAATCTAAGTCATATAACTTAGAACATGCGAGTAAACAGAAGGTTCTTGTGAATGCTGCCATTCTTTACTAGAACAAAAGTTCGTCTTTAGGATACGTTACAACATTCTTTAGAATTCAGCACCCACAAAGAAATATAAATTTGAAAGGTTCGTTTTACAAAACTTTTTGATGAAATCAGTATAATGCTAGAACATTTTATACTTTGGATATTAAGTCTCTTAACTAATAAGAGATAAAATAATTACATTTGGATATTGGTAGTTTCAATATTTCATGCTCGATTCATTTATATACATACATTTAATTATAGCTCATTTTATTTTGCATAAGAGAAGCACCACTTACATGCTTGTGACGCATATAACTAGAGGGAAGTACTATGGCTATCCTGGGTAGAGATGAATTTACTATAGTATTTCGAGGAGTAATTATGGTAAGTTTCGACGAGTAAGCACAATTAGCCTCTTAACTGCCGTGGGCGTATATAGTTGATACGTTAACTGCCTCGCAGGGTGTATACTTATACTTCGTTAAGTGTCGTATAAGTGAGTGTACTTAATGACAGGTAGAAAATTACTAATAAACGTACTGCAGGAAGTTTTATGTATACGGTTAAGACTGCTAAAACATTGTTAAAGTGCTAACAGTTTATTATACTTTTCTAAAACTCTATACTTACTTTATCACTTGCATACAATGATTATACAAAGTATTCATACAGGTGAACTTTTGACATAAAATATGGATACTTTACGGGAATACTAATGATTTATGCTACAATTCATACATAGCTAGATCGTTTTTTTCTGAAGGCTGCTACATTAAAAGAAAATGAAAAAATAGTGAAATATGTTAGTAAATGGCAATTAACAATACGACTTTAGAGCACACATGAAGTACACTCAAAGAAATACAAATTTTAGATAGTTGTTTCTTCATATTGTCTATGATTAATGCTGTCACTGACCTTGTGAGTAATATAAAAATTTTTGTATAATTTTAAATTTAATGAGAAAAGTTAATATCGAAGATATGTCGTAAAGGTAGTGGATTGAATATTTCTAAAAAAACATTATCTTAAAATTTCGTTAAGTACTAAAATCGCACCATATGTATAATATAATTTATCATGCAGTAAACCATACAATAGTTAATTGGTTCCAAAACAGGGGAAATCAATGCTCAATCTGGATAACCATTTGAACAAACAATCTTTTAAACCTTCTTTTAAGACAGATTCAAATTTAAGTTATTCTAACCTTGAGGTAGAATGGAGAATCTGGGAACATCAGTTTTTGTAAGTTTATTGCTAAATGGAGTCAGAAAATGAGATTTTCGTGGTCGTATGTCGATGAGAAAAAATTTTATGAGCCAGAACATATAAAAGTTATAATTATTATTCTCCTATAATTCATAAATGAAAGCCAATAAATAGTTTAAGAAAAATATTGTTTTTTCAGATGAATGTAAATTTAATATTTTTGGTTCGTACAGCACACAAATGGTGTAGAGAA
>CM063502.1:66720068-66730068 GCA_032207245.1 Pardosa pseudoannulata | reverse complement strand
TTTTTGCTCCTGAAAGGAAAATAAAATGTTAAAGCAAAATTTTGTAGCTTTAGATTTTTTAAAGTATCTTGTCATCTTTTTTTTTCTTTTTCATAATAACCGCATAAAAACATTTAGTTTCAATTCGGTATTTTAATTTAACATGTAATAATTTCGGAAGTTAAGAAACACTTAAAAAACTTAATCTATTTACACTTGCGTTAGTTTCAAAAAGTACATATTTCAACGCTTAACCATTAGCACGGACTTGTCAAATATTAGCGGTTAGTATCCACAGTATAAAAAATAATCTGCATTCCACCAGTATAAAAAATAAATGGATAAATAAATGTCAAACATTTATTATAAATTTAATGTTAAAAGCAATTTATTTCAGTATATTTTTGCTTTATGGCTCTACGAATCCCAATACTATTTCTCTGCATACTCCCTTTATATAACGTTCTATGTATATTCAACTAATTTATAAAATTGTCGGGACGTAAATTAAAATGGAGTTTTAGACAAAAACAACGGTTTGTGTTTTCTTTAAAACAACTTTTAAGAAATATGGGTACCAACGAAAAATGTGATACGTCAGTTAGATTTATTGGATGGAATTTGAAGCAATTTCCGCAGTCGATTTACATTAAAGATGTAGCGCAATTCATGGACGCTCTGATAATGCTATAGCGTTTAAATTGATTTTTTTTCTTGCGAAAGTTGTTCTAGGATGCGATTTATACGAAACACTATTTCGGTACCGAAAATTCGTTCAGTTTTCGATGACGTTGCCTGCCACCAGTGTATGAAAGAAAAGATGATTTTTTTCCCTTGAAAGCAAACATTTTTTCTGGTAATTTTACTTGTTCATCAATCATTCTTTTTGTTTTTATAACCTTTTTTTCACTCTACTCGTAGATGCATGACAACCAAATATCGATACTGCAACATTTATTATTAAGGAAATTGATTATGCAAGATCAATCTATTACGTACCTATTTTTAAATGATTTGTTTTTAACAATTTTTCACAGTATGAATTGAGATAATAGACCCAGCTGAGGAAAAGTTCTCGGAAATGTATATATACATTTTTAATATATATTTTATTTAGATGCTATAGCGAATCAATCAAGTTTTATTCTAGAAAATATTTCAAAAAAATTTTTTTTCGAATTTATTACGCATTGAACAACTGCTTATAAAATTTTTATCAAAGACTATTACTACACTTTTGCAACCTATTTTCCGGAAACTTTTACTTGAGAATATTTCATTTAACTCTCCGAGTGGAACACACCGAGAAAAAATAGTCTCCAAAAATACGCCAAAGTTTTGTTGTGCAGTGACCAAAGTGTTCTATGATTTTTTACTTCACCCTTTGTCGACTAGATTGGAATACGGGAAAATCAGCCCTGTTATTGTCCCTTTACTTCCGGTTATAAATAGATATATAAATAGACATTATAGATTGTTAATTTTTAGTACACATAAAGCTCGTCAAGTCTCGAAGATCATCCCATAAGAAATAATGGATTCTAAAAGTACAAAAAAAAATATTTTTTAAGAGAATTATTTATATTTTTTTACGAAAGTCATCCAAGATATTTAAGTGGTGCAATGAGAGATACATCTGTTACAGCAAACGAAATACTTCGAAATAGAGATTGACAAAGCCATGAGAAGCTATAGGCGTCTTTGTGCCTCAGGGAGTAGGGGTGCATCCCTCAATAAATGTCAGTCAAAGAGGGGTGCAGTTCCTAAACAATCGTCCTGACCCTCCTACATGAAAACTCCATGGGGAAAGCGCTGGCAGAAATGTACAATACATCCATTTTTGGAACGTTTTTGGAGGTCGAAAATTGTACGTGTGAACCGCTTAGAGGGTTAATTTCATCACCATTCCATTTTTATCTATTGTGGTATAGGTGTAAAAGCTACTATTTCCTTGCGTACTCCATATGTAAGTTTTATACCGTTAGATCCCGTGTTGTAATGATTAGAAACTGAAGGTTTATTGAGTAAGATTTATTTCATGCATAATTCATATCTCAGCCTTTAAAAGTTTAAAATATACAAGTTATTTAGTCTTACTTTGTAAAGGGCAAAATGTGGAAAAAGCCCCTCTAGTACACTCAAGGCAATGCTAAATACGGTAATGTAGTTCACGGTATTGGCTTGCCTGAGGTAAAGAATAACACTAGTCCTCTTCCCTCTTGCTTATCTTTGGTGGAAAAATTTTTGTTAACTTCCAGTGAATATTTGTTTAAATCTCCTTGAAATTAATATGACTCTTGAACTTTTATTCCGTTTACGATCTAAACAAATAGGAAAAAAACCTTTCATATTTTATATAATCCTTTAACATCTAGAGTTTTAAAATTTTCTCATACATTCGCTGTTTTTATTTACTTTCTATATATACTCTCTTTAGCCATTCATTTTGCAGCTGTATTTTATTTCTCATACGAATAGTGAAAAATCCTTCATTAATTCACAATGATTAAGATTATAAAACTTAAAAATCAAGATGACCAGTAAATACAGTAATTACCAGTGAATATTTGTTTAAATCTCCTTAAAATTAATCTGATTCTTGAACTTTTATTCCACTTAAGGTCTAAATAAATATGAAAAAAACCTTCATATTTTACATAAACCTTTAAAATCTAGAGTTTTGAAATTTTCTCATACATTCGCTGTTTTTATTTACTTTCTATATATACTCTCTTTAGTTATTTATTTTGCAGCTGTATTTTATTTCTCATACGAATAGTGAAAAATCCTTCATTAATTCACAATGATTAAGATTATAAAACTTAAAAATCAAGATGACCAGTAAATACAGTAATTACCAGTGAATATTTGTTTAAATCTCCTTGAAATTAATCTGATTCTTGAACTTTTATTCCGCTTAAGGTCTAAATAAATAAGAAAAAACCTTTCATATTTTACATAAACCTTTAACATCTAGAATTTTGAAATTTTCTCATACATTCGCTGTTTTTATTTACTTTCTATATATACTCTCTTTAGTTATTTATTTTGCAACTGTATTTTATTTCTCATACGAATAGTGAAAAATCCTTCCTTAATTCACAATGATTAAGATTATAAAACTTAAAAATCAAAATGACCAGTAAATACAGTAATTACAGCACAACAAATCTAAATTCATCGTATTATAAGTTAAGTTTTAAAATACTGAATTAAAATTTTCAGAAACTGCCTCTCTTTCTGTTCTAAGAACATTATATTATATATTTGCAATTTTAGAAAAAAAAATATGAATTATATATTTAAAACTTAAATCCATTTTCAAATAAAAAATTGAATAGTTTTAGTGAGGAAATTTTGTAGATTGAATTACTTCAGTATTTGAAAATTATTATAACATGTTAAAATATTACAAGTTAGGAGGAAATTCCAAAGTTTGTATTGAATAAAATGGAAATATAATGTTTTAGAGATGTAAAATAAATATTTAAGGCATTGTGTAATCTATATTAAAAATGCAATTATTCTAAATTTAACAATAAAAATATGGTTCAGACATTATTATCATTACATCATCATATGTGTACCAAATAAATGATTTCCATCACTTCTAAAAAAAATGTTATAGAACACATAATTCTAGACAGAATAATGTAAAAAGAAACATAATTTACATAAAAACAAATGAGAAATATATTTATAAATTCCAGAAAAAATTAATTTTTAAAAGAGGTAAATAAAAAATATATTTATAGTGTTACTGCAACAAATTAATGATATTTTTTCTTATACTTCAAATTACCAAAGTTTGTGATGAATAAAGATAAAATGTAATATTTTATAGATGTAAAATAAATATTTAAGACATTGTGTAATCTATATAAAAATGCAATTATTGTAAATTTAACTATAAAAATATGGTTCAAACATCATTATCATTACAACATTATCTGAGTACCTGATAAATGATTTTCATCACTTTGAAAAAACTGTTATAGAACACATAATTCTAGACAGAATAATGTAAAAAGACACATAATTTACATAAAAACAAATGAGAAATATATTTATAAATTCCAGAAATAAATAATTATCAAAAGCGTTAAATAAATAATATTTATAATGTTACTGCAACAAATTAATGATATTTTTTCTTTTATTTCAAATTACTAAAGTTTGTATTGAATAAAAATTAAATGTAATGTTTTGAGATGTAAAATAAATATTTAAGACATTGTGTAATCTATATAAAAAATTCAGTTATTGTAAATTTTACAATAAAAATATGGTCCAAATATCATTATCCTTATATCATCAGAGTACCAGATAAATGATTTCCATCACTTTCAAAAAAATGTTAAAGAACACATAATTCTAGACAGAATAATGTAAAAAGACACATAATTTACATAAAAGCAAATGAGAAATATATTTATAAATTCCAGAAAGAGTTAATTATCAAAAGTGTTAAATAAAAAATATTTATAGCGTTACTGCAACAAATTGATATTTTTTTCTTTTATTTCAAGATACCAAAGTTTGTATTGAATAAAATGAAATGTAATGTTTTAGATATGTAAAATAAATATTTAAGACATTGTGTAACCTATATTTAAAAAATGCAATTATTGTAAATTTAACAATAAAAATATGGTTAAAACATCATTATCATTACACCATCATCTGGGTACCAGATAAATGATTTCTATCACTTCAAAAAAAGCTGTTATAGAACAAATAATTCTGAACAGAATAATGTAAAAAGACATAATTTACATAAAACCAAATGAGAAATATATTTATAAATTCCAGAAAGAGTTAATTATTAAAAGCTTTAAATAAAAAAAATTATAGTGTTACAACAACAAATTAATGATATTTATTTCTTTTATTTCAAATTACAAATCTCAAAAAATTTCATAACAAAATCAGAAATTTTCAAAACATAGTTATACATCTATATGCTAAATATACTAAACTTATATACTAAGTAGGGCATATAATAGAAAAATAATAGGAAAAAACATTTTTGTAACGTTAGAGCATATTAACCGATATATTTTTATAAATTTTAGAATAGAAAACTTGATATTCTAGCAATCGTCATGTTAAAATATTCTGTAATAATATTTCTTTTATTTCAAATTACCAACCCCAAAAAATTTCATAACAAAATCGGAAATTTTCAAAACATAGTTATACATCTATATGATAAATATACTAAACTTATATACTAAGTAGCGTATATAATAGAAAAATACTAGGAAAATCATTTTTGTAGCGTTAGAGCAATTAGAGCATATTAGTTAGAGCATACTAGCCAATATATTTTAATAAATTTAGAATAGAAAGCATGATATTCTAGCAATCGTCATATTAAATATTCTAATATTGATATATGTTACGCAATCCCCTTTTAATGTTCTCTATAGCTCTATAAAAAGCTCTCTATTTCTTCGAAGTCCTCTTTTTTGAATATAAACTCAAGCATTCACTCCCAAATTTCACTCAAGACTTCATTTCAATAATGTTGACTTAATCCTCTTAGTTATCAAATATTGCAGTATGATTACTTTTTTCGACTCCAATTCACCTTAAGCTGCTCTTTCAGTTTTATAATCACTTATCGTCAACGCCGTCATATACTGAAGAAAAATACCACATCCTGAACATAAGTTTTATTTCTTACCCTGTGTAATATTATCTTTCAAAAATGTCGATATCGAGGTTTCTTTAGAAATATAGATTTTCCTACTCTTTGTAAAAGGATGGAGAAATATTTCGAATGTAATATTTGTATGTTTGTCAACTTTTCCTTTGTGAACTGTCAGTTTTCAAATGCTATTCCCTGATTGTCCTCAAATTTCACATAAGAGAACTTGAATAACCTTTGGATACATTTTCTATGTCAGATAAAGAAATATACATTCAGCTAACAAGTTTTAATAATTCTGCATTTTAAAAATCTTTCTTGGAATAAAATTTGTCGCTTTGACTAAGTAAAAAAATCTGCGAGTTTCCTGAGAAAAATCATGTTTACTGAAGTAAGAAAAGTGATAGACTCAAATATATTAAAATTTGAATATTGTGCTTTAGGTAATCCTCTCTTTATATTATAATTAATAATTTATTGTTTGTTTTAAATGTGTTATTCATTTAATCTAAGTATTGATTCTTAAAGTATGAAATTGTTAATTTCAGTGTTTAAATATAATTATTGTTCTAGAGATATAATTAAGTCTAGTGATGCAATAACTATATGTAATACTGCATATTAACTTCAAGTTGAATTAATTATGATTCATTTTTCAAGTTAAAATTTTGACAGTATGTGATTTAATTTATACGAAAGTGTAGCATTAATATTTTGCTATTGTATTTTAAGGAGATAAGGGGACTTCAAATTTGAGTTCAAATAAGCAAAACTTTCTATTTTTTTTTTATTATTTCCCTTAAAACACCAAGATAGGTATACGTTTTCATAATTCAGTCAAATATTTCAAATCAAATGCAATTTTATTTTATAAAAACTTTTATTCTGAATTTGTTTATTTTAAAACTATTTTTTCATTTTATGTTCTTACCTTACTTACGTTTTTAAAATATTTATTGTAACTTAATTATTATAATTACCATTTTTTAAATTTCTTTCAACATCCTGGAGAGTATATATTGAAGTTTTTGTCATAAAAATGAGCAGTCCTTTTTAAAACTTCAGTACATTGCCGAATTATATTCTGTTATGCAACAAAATTTCTAACATATTATACAAATTTAAATTATTTTTTGTAGGAATTATATTTTATGCAAGTATAAATCCATACGATGTTATATTTCCATATAATCGTTAAATATTTCGTAAAAATAAACAGAATAAACTGATTTTCATTTCATTAAGATCATTTTAATGAACGCTATTGGATGACTAATTTCTTATTAAAAAATTAACCAAAAGTTTTTTTTTCATGTAGAATTTAATATCTTGTATTTATTATGTAATGGTATGATTTTTGCTTATTTTAAGAATGCAGATAATAATTTAATGCTTTAGTAATCTTTATTTAAGCTCCCTTGCTTCTTTTAAATTCAGATAAATAGAAAATATATGTAGTATTAGTCCCTAAATTAAGAATGACAGATAAAATTAAAGTACTTTGATAACATTTGATGTTAAATTGGATAGTATTTAAATCTCTAGGTGATACGGCTAAGTCTAAAAATGCTTTACTGGCGTTAATTTCAAATCTAAATTTTATTAAAGCATCCCTGTATGTTTATTTACTTTATGTAGTTTAAACTTTCCTTACTTGAAAAATAATGGATTATACTGCAATAATGGAATACATATATATAAAGCTCTGTAAGTAAAATAAATAGTTTACATTGATGGATTATTAAATTGTTTAATTTCTTATAATTTATATTTATCAGTAATCAAGAGTGATCTAAAACTTTCCGTTCGTAGGCTGGACAATTTGATACGCCAGACATGCAAAATGGATTCGAGTGTTGAGGTTGATCCCGATTGCTTCACCAAGTTGAATTTACCACTTTGGTAATATTTCTCTTTCTGCTGCTTGAAGAAGTCCAAAACCACTTGCTTAGCTTCCATATTTGACAGGAAGTTGTGCTATTGTATGAAGATGTGTAAGTTACATAGAAACATAGTTATAAGAAATTTTAACACTAAAAGAATCTCCCCTCTTCCAGTTGAAACTAAAACCCTCATCTTCTGTAGTAGTAGAGTAGCTTGCGTTTTTTTATTTGAATATTAATTTTCCTTTTCTTCGGCTAAAGTAAAATAAATTTATGCCCACAAGATATAAAATGCACGAAAGTCTCATTTGTAACTTAGACTTTCAAAAGTGTTTTTATGACAGTTTCAAAGACTTTAAAAAATTACTCAAGTTTATTCTTAAGTTTTGAATTAGGCACTCGCAAATTATTTATGTTATAATAAAACTGCAAGTAAAAGAACTATTAGTTTAATATATCTTAATATCTTATGTGTCTAAAGTATAACCCTTTCACTTTTTATTTTCTTTTAGTAACCGTTTCAGAATAAAATTCGTGATAACATGAAAGGTAAGCAAAGAACATCAGATCGTTTAACAAGGAAAAAAATTCAAGACCAGTTAATAGTAAAAAGACAGCTATGTTCTCTCAAAAGCACGCATTGCTTTAATATGCATGGATATACAATTTTCTGATTAAAGAAGAAAAAGTACCCTATAATTACAATTTGAAAGACACGAAAATACATTTTTATGAAAACGTTTCCATCCAGAGAGCAGGTTTTTGCAGTTTCATAAAAAATAGAAAGGTTTATTTTAAAGAAATGATTGATGTTACTTAAAAACGTAAAAGGAAAAAGTCGGAAAAATATTTTTAGAAATCTTTTCATTCAGTTTAAAGAATATTTAAAAAAAATTTTCGAATTTACAAATCTGAATCCAGTTAATTATAGTAATTACCAATAGGGACTCAATAGGAAGATAATACAACCAGATAATGTTTTCATGTCTTTTTTATAGCTCTCACACTTCAGCTGTAATGCATATTTAACTACAATACATGGCAGGGATTTCACAAAGCTAACCGTCAAACGTTCACCACATTTTCTTTAGAAAACCATTTCTTTTCCATTATTATTAGTTATCCATACCGGAAGTAACATTAAATTGCAAATTTTTAATAAACCATTTTGTAATGTGGTTTTTACAAAGACAGTAGTAAGCTGCATAAGTCATATTTTTTCCACTTGCCATTTGGAAAACCAACTCATATTTTAACTGCTGTGAAATACTTTCTTAAAATAAATTAAGAAATGTAAGCGATAAAAAATGTAAAATCTCATATAATGTTTATTTTAGTTTTTAGATCATTTTTGGAACGTTGGTCGTTTCTTAACTACAGGAATATCATATAGGTTTAACATCTGAATTACCCTGCTTCTTACATAACCAGAATTACGAGTAGAGGATATTTTAAATGCTGTATTTTAAAACATCATATTAAAATAATTTAATAGCATATGTTGAAAATTCTACAAAATATATGGTTTATTGTATAGTATTTTGCAGTCTTTGCATTATGAATCCTTATGGATCTGAACTTTCAATATGGAAAAAAAAGTTTCGAGAGCAGTTAATAGTAAAAAGACAGCGTTGTGCACACAAAATCATGCATTAACTCAATACGCCTAAATAAAATTTTCGATCTAAATAAGTTTGGTTTGGTTTGGTTTGGAGCGCTACGGTCTACTGTTTTGCACACGAGGGCTAATGAGACCGGGACCTACAGCTTAAAGCCGATTCCGAACGGCTACGAACATCCATGCCATAGTGGGATTCGAACCCACGAACTCTAGTACCGACGATCAGCGCCCTAACCAATCGGCCAGCGTTCGGCTTCGATCTAAATAAGAAAATTACAACTACGATTTGAAAGATTCAAAAATACATTTTTAAGAAAACATTCCTATCTAAAGAATGCGTTTGTAGTAGTTTCATAAAAAGATATTAAAAAGGTTTATTTTAATTAAACGATTAGTGTTACTTAAAAACAAAAAAGGGAAAATTCGGAAAACATTTTTTAGATATCTCTTCAGTCAATTTAAAGAATATTTATTTCCTTCTCTGTATTATGCACATAACTCCAATTAGTTATAGTAATTATCAATAGGGACTCACGGTTTTCGAGATTTTTTTTATATGTTTCACACTTCAGTTCTAATGAATGTGTAACTACCATACATTACAAGGATTACATAAAGCTAACCGTCACCTGCTCACCGCATTTTTTTCTATAACCATATCTTTTTTTGTCATTATCAGTTTCTCTCAACAGAACTAACCTTAAATTACATTTTTATTCGTAAACTATCTCGTAGAGCGGTTTAAAGCGAGCACTAAGCTTTGACATAAGTTATATTTTTTCCACATGTTGTTTTGCGTAGCAATTTCTTTTTAAATTGTTGCGAAATTCTTTTCTTAAAATAATGTAGGAAATGGAAAAGATA
>CM063502.1:66677568-66715068 GCA_032207245.1 Pardosa pseudoannulata | reverse complement strand
CCTGCAGATTTGAGAAGGAATATAAGTTGATGAATCAGTTAGTTATAATAAATATATGTGGCTAATGGAGAAAATATACTCTGTTATGGGAATACAAATTACCACACTTTAAAGAGAATTATTAAAAATCATGAAGTTAAATTTCTTTTTGTTTTCAGTTTAGAGAGCAATTTTTTTTGACAATTGTCATATAGAAGAGAAATTCATTTTAGATGGATGACGTGAGAATATTTCACAATGACTTAACCATATTTCTCACCATATTTAATTGAATGTTTTTTTAGTAAGCTTCAGTTACATATTGTCTACTCTATTTTTCACGTTTCTCGAACAAATGCAACTTTTATGTTACCGAATCTAGTAATTCAAGATCAATTTTATTAATGATGGATCGAAATATCCATCAACTGCAGTCTACTATCACACTAATTATGATGAAATATTCTATTATGGATTTCTAGCCCAATGCGATACTTTGACACACCATAATCTGCATTAAAATATGTAATGTATCTACTATTAAAACAATTCATGAGTTGCAGCATATTTAAATATATCTGTTCTAATATCCCTTATTCGTGACCATCTCGTTGCAATGACCCCAAGAAACGTGTGCGAATTATGATTTCTTGAATATGATCACTTTGCACCTGGACTATCATAATTAAACAGGTAACTGTGTTAAGCTCCTTTGTAAAGTAATTTCCATCGAATGATGTTATTCCTATTGGTACTAATTTCTGACTAAAATAATTTTATCAATAAGAATGGAAACTTATTTTACTGTTAAATTAGACCGCACCGTTATCTGGCTTTTTATATAAATGTTGGACAATAAAATCATACACGAAATATTATCATAATAAAAAAAACTATTACTATAATGATTGAAAATAAAATTGAACCATAAAAATAACTCGAAGTCACGTTTATTTAAAAATATTTTATTTTATATTTTTGTTAAAAATTTTGTTATAGTCATTATTCCTTAATATATGGTTTTCTTATATATTTGAATCACATTCATATGAGGGCAAAATAAATTTGATACCTACAACCCTTTTCAAATTAAGGTTTTAGAAATGTAGGGCTCTTAAATTTCAGATTGCATATCACATTTTGGAGGAAATATAGATTATTACTTAAAAGACTTAAAACTTTTACCGTTTGAGTGTCATTAGATCCAACTGACATCGGCCATTTGAAATATAAAAAAAATGAACTATTTTTCTCGTCTTTTTTATAATAAAATGACGAAATAGCCTTAGAGTGCAGAATTTAATAATACATCAGCAGATCGCTAGTATCCGTTAGGCTAATTCGTCTTGGATAAAAGAAATCTATAAAAATAAAAATGATTTATTTTCATTCCGAAATTGTAAAAATGAATGGAACTTTCCCATAAAAAATAATTTCGAATACTCTATAGTAATTTTATTTTTTGGGAAAAGTTAATGTATTTGATTTTGATGCGTCAATTCTTTCAAGATCCCATCAGAGTTATCATTCTCTAAAGTACGTTCCGAATTGCTTTTATTTCATATTTGAGGTTCTTTTTTCTCCTAACAAACTAAAGGCAGAAGGCGTCAGAAACTTATTTTCATTGGCAAAAATAAGCTTAATTTTCTACCGCTCTCCCATCTTCAAAGTGCGTCATTTTGGTTCAGGAAACATAAATTTCGCTCCATGTGTGAGCTCAGAAAATGGTCTCTAATTCTTGAGTGTTTTATGGATGTTTGTACTTGGTACATTTATAAGTATAGCGCAGTAGGCTCAAACGGCTTTAGAGGTGAATTCTGAACTTTTTAAAGCATTATATGTTTTGCTTTCCCACTTTTGTGACATATAACAACATTGCATCTTAAAATGCAATCTTTTACTATAAGCACTTTTAAAAAAATAAATAAATATTACATAATCGGTTTTGAGGCTAAATTTTAATATAACAAAAATTCCACTACTTACTTTTTAAATTCATTTTATCAGTAACAGGTCTTAGTAGTTAGTGACTTTTATGGAAAATTCTCATGTTAATTTTGTTTCATAAATTTTAATGAATGTTTTATTCGAATTTTTTCAAAATGGCCCGATTTTCTCCCCGATATAACAAAACCCCAATTACAATGCCCCAATATAACAAATATTCCACTACGTATTCTTTCCCCATAACAATGGCCCCAATATAACAAAAATTCTTCTACATACTTTTTCAATTCATTTTATCTGTAACAGGTCTTAGTAGTTTGTGACTTTTATGGAAAATTCCCATGTTAATTTTGTTTCATAAATTTTAATGAATGTTTTATTCGAAATTTTTTCAAAATGGCCCGGTATTCTCCCTAACATAACAAAACCCCAATTACAATGGCCCCAATATAGCAAAAATTCCTCTACACACTTTTTCAATTCATTTTATCTGTAGCAAGTCTTAAGAGTTTATGACTTTTATCGAACATTCTCATGGAAATTTTATTTGATAAATCTTAATGAATGTTTTATTCGAAATTTTGCAAAATGGCCCAATATTCTTTTTGTATGAGTTTAATAAAACTAAGAGATAAAATAAATTAATTTCAGTTTCAGATTTAAAGGGAAATTTAACCTGCTTTTAGACCATATTTAATTTTATGAAACAGATTTAGAATTAAAGTAAATCTAATATTTTTTCTAGAATAACCTGCTAATATGATTCTGCATATCTAGTATAAACAAACAAGAATTTAATACTCTATTTATAGAAATAGATGCTTTAATCTCTGCCTTACATTTATAGTAAAACGATAATACACACACACACACACACACACATATATATATATATATATATATATATATATATATATATATATATATATATATATATATATATATATATATATATATATACAGAGAGAGAGAGAGTGTGAGATTTAGATATAAGATATATAAGATATTAAAACTATTTTATTTTACCTCATTCAAATATAACGAGTATGTAACATACCAAATGTTCTGTATTTTTACTTGTATAGATTTATCATACATTTGAATCAACGTTTGTTTTGTTAAAAGTTTCAAATATGGAGCGTTCTATGATAAAAATGTGCTCAACTTTCATCTTGTTTTGTATTGTAAAGTTTGTTGTAAAGCCTTGCCATAAAATTTCTTTTCTGCATGAAAGCTAATTAGGTTATCATCTAGTGTTTAAAATCATTTCTCATTTCACAAACGCACAGGTATAAGGACATATATCTTTTACTGACATTTGAAAAATTAACGTACTTCTGAAATGTATTAAATTTTAATTAAAAGAGTATGCTTGTAAAGATGGTTACGTCTGACTCTCTTTGTAATAATTTAATAATAAAGGGGCTTTAAGGTTGCAAAAGTTTTACATTTCATAGACAAGTTTATGCAATGTCCAAGCATGCCCATTTCTCCAATGTGCTATTTCATTGCTGTCAATTATACTCGTAAATATATTGTTAAAAAATAGACTTCTAACGTATTATAAATATCCAGAAAAATTTTTTAATCCGAGGACACTTGCCTTCTTTTAGTGTTAGGTCTTACACCATCACCTTTTTTTTTTAAATATTTTATTATGGGAGCACCATATAGGTAGGCAATAATACTTCGTATGAAAGGACAACAAAAAAAACTCTCCCAGCTTTGGATCTTAGACAGAAAACGTGTTTGAGTTATATTTTTAGTTATACTAAGCATACTAATTTCTTTCATATGACAATATATACATGTATACTGAAGTCCCAACATAAAGATAAACATTTATATTTTTAAAAATTTAGAATCACAATTTTAAAGCAATATACTTGTGCTTTTGTCACAAAGATGACACTGCCAAATTTCGTTTATAAACAGTTTTCAAGGATTTAATAACAATAAATGCGTAATTATTACCTGTAAATGACTTAATAATCTACATTATAATAAGAATTTTTTTAATTATACATAATCCTCCATTATTCTCAATTATATAACTTTGTAATTTTTACTAATAACTCATTAATATAACACTGAGAAGTAAAATGTGCAACGTACTTCAAATTCTATAAAGAAGGTTAAGAATTATAAAGTTAGAAGCTTAAACTTCGAGATTTACTCTTCTTAATATAATAAGGAATATAATAAGGGAGCAAAAATTAATAGATGATTCTTTTTGAAAGCCTTCTTACCTTACCAATATTGCATATTGCTTTGTATTGTTCCAAAGTACTGTATTTTCCTGTTTTCATAAAACAAATATGTTGGGACTGTGCATATATATTTAAGTTTATTAATTAATGATTCGCGTAAATTTAATAGTCCTTGAGTGTATATGAAGTTATTTTCCATATCCCAAACCTGTTTTTTCTGCATTTTAAATATAGTCATATAGAGAATTTTACAAATTTTATAAACTAACATAAGCATTTAAAATCCTGAAGAATTCTCCTGACTTAAGAATTTAAAAAAAAATAATGCTACTTTTTATAATTTATTTATATTAGACACATTTATAAAATGTTCATTATGGTGAAAAGGTAATTTATAAATTTAAAGAGCTTGCTAGAGTTTAAAAAGAAGAAACATTATAAAATATCACTAAGTAAGCATGGCATATATATAGGAAGGAATTTATTCTGTGGTCAACTGCCTCAAGACAAAATTAATATTTTTTGTGGGGAAGTCAGGATAGTAAATTTTTACAACGTTCTATGCGAAAAATAAGCAGTAAAGTAATGATTGAATTTTAAAATATGAAGACTGAAGTTTAGGAATACTTAAAAAAAGGATCATGACTCCGAAAATGAAAAATTGTTATACTAAACTTAACGT
The DNA here is from genome assembly GCA_032207245.1 of Pardosa pseudoannulata. NCBI lineage: Eukaryota > Metazoa > Arthropoda > Arachnida > Araneae > Lycosidae > Pardosa > Pardosa pseudoannulata. The sequence goes on along the minus strand of CM063502.1, from coordinate 66,710,250 downwards.
CCATAGAATTATCTTACATTTGAAAATAACGTACTATTTAAAAAAGGGTACGTTTTAATTTTATTTTTTATAACTTAAACGGCGGGGGTCAGACACAATTATGTGTGTATACATATATACACTCAAAAGCCAAAACAGTATGACCACCTCTATATTTTGCAATGAACTCGCCTGAATGACGGGAAAGGCACGTGATCAAGTGGAAGTGGTTTTTAATGCTGCTGGAGAGTCTGAAGAATCATTCTTTCACTTACTTCTGTGTGTCATGGGAAAGGCTGCGGATCTAAGCGATTTTGATAGAGGGCAGACTGTAATGGCTCAAAGGCTCGGAACAAGTATTTCCGAAACTGCCCAACTCGTGGGTTGTTCGCGATCTACAGTTGTTAGTACTTATGCAAAGTGGATGAATAACGGTGAAATCAGCAGTAGACGACACGCTATCAAAGAAAAAGGTCGTCGGAGAGTGTCTTGCATAGTGTAGCAAACCCGGAGCCAGACAGTGGCTCAGCTGACAACCCAATACATGCAGGGCCAAGTTGAATAGTATCGAAGCACACTGTTTAGCGGGCACTGTTGGATATGGGGCTACACAGCAAACTTCCCACTCGTGTGCCTTTGCTGACCAAGCGTCATCGCCACCTGCGCCTACGCTGGGTCCGCGAACATCTCGACTGATCCATGGATCAGTGGGAAAGAGCTGTCTAGTCAGATGAATCACGGTTTGTCATTCATCACGCCGATGGCCGTGTCAGGCCGTCTTCCAGGCGAACGGTTGCTCCCTCAATGTACAATAGGTCATACACAGGCCGATGGTGGCTGTATTATGCTTTGGGTGATGTTCTCTTGGGTATCTCTGGGACCCGTGTTTGTGGTAGAGTAGACCATGAATGCTACAGGGTATCTGAACATCATTGCGGACCAGTTACACACTTACATGGTCTCTGTTTTTCTAGCTGGAAATGGAATGTTCCACCAGGAGGACGCCCCGTGTCACAAGGCTAAAATTGTGTTGGAGTGGTTCCAGGAACATGATGCTGAATTCCAGTGAATGTCCTGCATACTAAGTCACCGGATCTCAATCAGATAGAACACATTTGGGATGTCATGGGACGGCAGCTCAGAGTTCAGAGATCACCCATTCGCAATATCTCGGATTTCCTTTACCGTTGCAACCTTTGGTTGAAGATGTGTTGAAGGAATGTTTTGGCTCTTGAGTGTATGTATATATATATATATATATATATATATATATATATATATATATTATATGCCTATATATATATATATTATATATATATATATATATATATATATATATATATATATATATATATATATATATATATATATATATATATATATATATATATATATATATATATATATATATGTATATATATATATATATATATATATGTATATGTATATATATATATATATATATATATATATATATATATATATATATATATATATATATATATATATATATATATATATATATATATATATATATATATATATATATATATATATATATATATATATATATATATATATATATATATATATATATATTTCTTCAACGATCAAACATAGTGTTTTTAGTCGTCAAAGCCGGATTGTCACGAAACATTATTGCAGCCATGTCGTGAAAAGTAACTCAGTAGAACACAAGGCAATATACTTATCAAAAATAATTTATTTTCATCTGAAGTTTGGAGTACTTATAATCACGTTTTACATAGGCAAGAAACGAACATGCATATGATGATTTCAAAAATTAAGTCCTGAGAAGGGAGAAATTAAGTGATGATGGATATAGAGAGAGATAAAACAATTCAATTTTAGATTCGTACTACATAAGACGTGAATTGTGACGTCATTTAAATAATATCTTCTTTGAATTATCATTAAATTCCAAAACTTCCCTCTAGAAAAAATTAAATAAATGTTTTATGCTACTTTTTAGTATCCAACATCAGTAAGCATTATAAGCATTAAAGAAACAAATGTAAGCATTATGATTTTGTAGCAATTTCTTTGAATGAAGGTATTTTCCGTAATAGTAATTCACAGTCAGGGGATATTTATCAAAGCAACAAATACAAATTAAGATTTAGAGTAGAAATGCTCTAAAGCTGTTTAACTAAACATATCTTTCTCAATATTAAAAGAATTCAAATGCTACAAGATACATCTTTAATCAGAGTTTCCTCTCCTTCAGAAATCTCAGGATTATGAAAGAAATCTAGTGTATTTCCTTTTTTTATTTCACCCCTAAGAGATCTCAGGTGCACAGATTATTCGCACAAATTAATGTCAGAAATGAGAAATGGATCGGGGTATTGTTTTCAAAGATGCAAAGAATCTCACGGCTTGAAAACTAATCTCATTTTTCTTTGTTACAATTAGAAGACTTGTGATTTAACATTAAAAAACTTTATATTTCCGAAAAAGATTGTTGCCGTATCATTTACTGATCTCACTTTTACAAACAACTAAGGAAGTTCTTCATCGAGTAATTATAATTTTCGTTCTACGTGGGAAATATAACTACTAAACCTCATTAATGAACAGAATGTTTCGTACATTGCCATACTTTATTTTAATATGTGTAACTTAATAACTGTATCAGGGATGTTTTTCAGCGATAACTATTAACTAGATGAAGTAGGAAACGGGTTTTGAAAGTTCCGAGGCTTTCATTAACTGTGTTAACTATATTGTATAATTAATTTTTCAATAGTTAGATGGTATTTGTTTTCAGCGTTTTGATAGGATGTGAAAGCTTGTAATATTATTTCCTTTCTAAGGAAGTGATTTAAAAATTACTAACCCATTAAAGTCCCATTTTAGGAACAGTCAAAAGTAGCTTGTAGAATTATTATTTTTTTCAAATTAAGTTTTTGTTTTCAGTAATAGTAGAGGGCAATCCTATAAACAATCTACCAAATTTTAGAATATTTCCTATTACTTATAATTTTGTTATTTGGATCAAAGTTTTGTGATTTTATGAGAACTTCCCATAAATGTGTAATCTTAATAACAGTATTAAAAGGTTTTTACAGAAATAATCATTTTTAATCGAAGTATGAAATGGGTGTTGGAAAGTCAAATATTTTTATAAACTACGTTTTAAAATGTATCGCATACAAATTTACTTTTTAAGCAGGTACTTAAACTGAAATCATGACAAATAGCTTTATATATTATAAAAGTGTAATTTATAGTACCTTATTTACATGGCATATCAAATATATCTGTCATTACGCAGTGTTTTTCTTTTTGTTTAATACATTGTGTGCGGGTATATTTCACAGCGGAATTGTACCGGGAGCGAGCGTTTGGTGCGTAAATTTAGTTATTTATTTAAATGTCAATAGATCGAAAATTATTTAATCTTTTAACCACTTTATCGTATTTTATATTGAAATATATAAACAAATATATAAATACACAAATAAACAACTATATATATACATATATATATATATATATATATATATATATATATATATATATATATATATATATATATATATATATATATATATACATATACATATTGTAGCATACTCAACTCTAAGTGAGCTGGAAAAAGGATAGCGGAGGAGGCCTACGTACAGACTACAGATATTTATTAGATAACACAATGTTGAAGTTATGATGAAGACATGGAGAAAACGATGAATATCCACAAATGAAATGATGATCTTTACAGGAATCAGCTTCCTAATCGTTTGGAGAGAAAAAAAGGGGGGGAGGACAATCTCCTTCACTCGCCTCTCCGTTCTCGGCCGATGAGTTGTTCACAGGACACTCGATCGGTCAAAAATTCTCTCTCTGGCCCAACTTCGGTCTTTGACCGCCAAAAATGTCCATCTCAGCTGATCGGACATCTGGTTAATGGCATGGTGATGAAACTGCTTGTAGAACCCTAGACGGACAGGTGCAAACCAAGGGAAGTTTGCAGTAATCGGGAGCAATCTCGCAGATCATTAATCTATGATTCTGGACAAACAGGAACAAAATAGTAAAGTATTGCTGCTTTCCTTACAATGTAGAGTATTGCTCTCGTGTGAGACTCTTTCTTCGGGATGGCATTGAAACTAACATTGGGAACACTTCGCCAGCATCCTAATGAATTTCTCAAATAGAATGATTAAGATGGTCCTCGGTGTTAACAATCCTCTATTCAGCATCCTATTTTGCTCAAAACAACGTCCTTTCACTAGGTAAAGATGAGCTCAGTTCAAATGCTCACAAAAGGTACGTTTGCTATTTCTACGTTACGCCGGGTTTTCTCTCGGTCGTAGATATCTATCTGCAAAATTTAATGTAACGAGAATTCGTTACAATATATATAATATCATTTTCGAAAGGATAAATAAAAAGTTAATTTTAAATTTAAATTGACTTTTAATCAACCTCCCCATTCTGTGGTTCCGCATTGACTGATGTAAAAATAGTTTTTATTTGTCTAAATGTTTTCAGTATCTATGCACTAGACAAGAACATTTGGCTTCGTTTTCCTGTATATAAAGTTATTTTTGTACTCACAAACAAACCATGTTGTTACACTAATCCGTACTAGTACGTGACCCGCGCTCAAGTATCAATCGTCAGAAAACGTACTAGTACTTGTCAGCATACAATGTGTTAAAATGATATCTGGTAACTAATGAAGGTAAACCGTACTATTCATAGTTGCTTACATTCCATATTTGTTGTACTCTGTGTAGTCCAAAATGAATTAGATTTAAGTTATTCATCAAAATATATTCGACAGAAATGACTCTGGTATTGATGGGATAATTTTTCGAATATTTCTAGAATAAAACATTTAATCAATAAATCTTGGTGTAATACTTGAAATATGTCACAAATTTAGAAAAGAAAGTTAAACCAAGATAAAGTCATTAGAGGATTGACGATCTTTCACGCGATACCCTGGGGAGGTTTGAAAACCAAATATCAAACTTTTAAATATTTTCTTAAAGGAAATGCTGACTTTGTAAAAAAAGAGTATTATGATGGCAGACTGTTTGTTATAAACTAAGAAAAGAAATTTCAATGGCTGTGAAGCAATAAGAGAATTGAAGGGATTTGAAAAGATTCTCTGAGCAGAATTTAATGTATGCAAGCAATAAATATAGAGAGAAATTAAAGTTTTATTTGATGCAAAGTAACATAATATTGCTATATTAGTCGAACATGTATAATACTAAGTTTTGATCCCTGATTCTTAGTACTTCTATTCCACAATTGACATAGATTTTTGTAGTCTTTAAAATATACTTTATCAAAAAAGAAATCCCAGAAGCTTTTCAGAGATAAATTTTCGCTAGCTGAATGTTTTTTTAAAGTCAAATACTTTTATTAACTGGGTTCTAAACTATATCGTACTATTTACTTTTCAGATATTAGTTACTATTTGGTACCAGTGTTTCAATACTGTTTCAAAAATTTAAGCATTCATTTGCTTTTAACACTTCCCGCGTGGGCAACGTATTTTTACGTTTTTTGCAGTCTGTCACTATAGCTCGGGTCACGTAAAAATACTTATTTAGTAGATTTGTGATGGATACCCGCTAACCACCACAGATCTACTAAATACTATAATTATATGTATGTGTGATATTATATGCGTGTTCTTTGCGTTGCTATGCAACGCTTTGAGTTTTTTCTTTTCACAAGTTATGATTGTCTAGTTCCTCGGTCTTTTGTTGCGTTAGTTTGTCTTCAATCAAATTCCTAGCTCCAGAATGTACAAGTCGTGTTTTGTCAATTTGAAGCTTGGTTTTTTATTGTTGTATACATTATTGATAAAATGAACTTGTGACAAAGATAGTGATGAAGAAATATGAGCTACAGATTATCGGACTTTAATTTTAAAAATCGTTTAATTTTGTGATTTCGTAAAAATATTGTTGTTTTTTTGTTAAATAATCATACAGTATTTATTATAGTGTAAAATAAAATAAAGTTTTGTTCATAAAAACAAAGTAGTTTTCGATTTACTGCGATTTTTCTGAATAACTAAACTTTCGCGCGATTCACGTAAAAACGCCCGCTGCACGCGAAAGTTGGAGGTGAAGTATACCCGCATGCCAAGTCTTTAAAATATTCATTAGTAAAAGTAATAATATTTAGAAGATTTTTTATGTGAAATGTTTAACTAATAAAGCATAAAGGGATACATGGAATATTTGCTACAAATTTAGAAAAAAAGCTTAAGTTGTTATGATGAATTGATGAGCTTTCCCTCTATACCCTGCCAAGATTCCAAATCCAAATATCAAACATTTAAATATTTTTTAAGACAAGTGTTCACTTTGTAAAAAATAGTAGCATGATTGCTGACTAATTGTTATAAACTGTAAAGAAATTTCAATAACTATGATGGCATAAGAGAATAGAGAGAATTTGACAAGATACTCTAAAGAGGATTTAAGATAAATATTCAATAAATAATAGCGACGAATTAAAAAATTTTATTTCAACAAAGTATCATAAATGATTTTTGTACTTAAAAGATGTGTGTTGGCTGAATATCCTATATTGATATTGGAGAATAAATATTAGAAATATTACTAGAAATATTATTATATTTTAAATATAGATTTAGATTCTAAATTTCAATAATAGAGTCTCAGAGCTTTCATATCAAAATTGACATCGATAATTATAGCCTTTCAAATCAACTTTAAGAATTACTTCTCAGTCATCTACTCCACATTACTCTCCGTCTTGCATAAAATTGACTGTAAAACCTCAAAACTGATCTAACATATTTTCTTAAAACCTTGTTTTATTTTATTTTTTATTTTATTTCTTTTTCTTCGGGAAATGTGTGCAAGGAAGCACGAAGTTCTTTATGAAAATTTCTACGATAGAACATGCTCTTTTATTTACCATCTGCTGTTAATAAATCATCTTTAAAGATTATAGTATGACGGAAATATTTTATCTGAAAGTTTTTTTTTCATTTAATTAACAATCTACTAATTCTTTTTTTTATCTTAGAGTTACTGATCCATCCGATCAAACAGGGTTAAACTTTTCTTCGTTGTCAAAAGATATTATCTCTTACTTCCCTTTCTAGAAACTTCCCAGAGTGGTATGTTTAAGGTAATATAATTGAAAATACTATGAAACGTCAAAACTTTGGCTGTCTAGACTATATCCATTATTTAGATAGACAAGTCTTTATTCATGTTCAGAAAATATATTTTTGATATCGTTTTATTGCTATCTGCTTTATCTTGTAATGCTTGTTAACTTTTCCTTTTTCTTTGCTCCTACTTTTATTTTTCACTGCATCTTACGCGTATCTACATAAATAGCATGTAATAGTAGGAGCTCCAAGCTAGTTATCTATGCTATTATAATTTTTAAACCTGAAATCATGACTGAAATATTTTCAATGCGGCATGATTACACTGGTAGACTACTTAACTATGCTTGAAACTAAAATACTTTATATTCTAAAGCACATTTTAACTCCTCTTTATTAAAACCTCAGAAATGTTCTTCTATGCCTTCAAGGGCAGCAATTATTTTAAGGTGTGCCTTCTAGGAACCGAATCTACTCCAGATTTAACCTGACAACGATATGTTCAAGGGAATTTAAAAAATTTATGATATTAGATACTCTTTCTCATGCTTGAGACAGATTTCTTTGAGTACAACTTACATAAGCTTTAAGAGCAAATCTCCTTCTGATTTGCATTAGACAAAGTTAAGTACCTCTCATTAGTCTGTTTTGTCTGTAGGTGGAGCTTTTAAATGATCTATGACCCTTGCACTTCAATAATAAATTTGGAATTCCCTTTCAATACCCCTATATTTATAAAAATAATTTGATAAGAAGAAAATTATGACTCTGTCCAACTGAAAAATAAAATCATTTCTGTCTAACGTGAATTCTTTTATTTATTTATAAAATTCATGCTAAAATGTATACTTTATATTTTAATTAATAATGATATATTGTGAAACAATTCTAAGTATAAGTATATTAATAGACAATACTTTTATACATAGCTAGAATATAGTAAAACAACACTGAGACAAAAAAGTTATAGAAATACAATAGACTATAATATAAAGATTTTTGAGCTTTGAAAACAAAGTTCTAGCTTCTAGAATAACAGAAGAAAGATGAATCATATTTGGATACATGCACTTTGTGTATTGTCCATGACTTTAATTGTTATGAAAATTCTTAATACTTCTGGAGCCTTTTTAGAATTTTTATAACAAAATTATGCATTACAAAATAATAGCATAGATTCACAGACTTCTCCTGCCTACTTTTCAGTCAGATATTAGTATGAAAAATTTAAAATAATTTTAATATTTTAATAGCACACATTACCTTTCGGGCTGAAAAACCTTCAATATTTCAACCATTCTTTAATTCTGTGTAGATTTTTTTTATCAGCTCCTTTTACATGATTTCCAAAAAATAAAAGAAAAAGCTATTTTTTGCTTATTTTTCGACTTTCCTATAGTTCTGATTAACTTTAATACAAAATATTCTCTTGCTGTAGGGAAAGAAAAAAATATATATTCAAAGTAAATATTTACATCCATGTTTTATAGAGTTTAAAGATATACAAGGGAGGACTCCTTGGTCACACACCAACCTAACAGAGTAAACATTTTGCCTCTTGTGATAAGAGAGTGATTTATGTTTGAAACTTTCTTTCAGTTCAGAACGAAGTCATATAATGTACATTTATAAAACTATAGTACAATTAATCGAAAATGATTGTTGAAACTGGTAACTGAAAATGCAATGTTATAGTGTTGTATATACATGATGTTTGTTGCTCATTGAAGAATGGTTGTTATTGCTTGTCTTTAAAAGCATGTATTCATGCTACAAAAATAATAAAAATTGAAAGTTCTTTATACTAAAAAGGAATGCATTACAAATATAGAGATGAGTAAAATATATATGTAGTTTTATAGAAATATATTGTTACATGATATTGAAAATTTTATTTAAATAGCATATGTATAGAATATGTATAGAATATTGTACAGAAATGAATATAAATAATATAGAACTGTACTATTTGAAAATTATAAGTATGTAAAATGACCTATTTATATATCATTTCATTACTGTTAATAATTAAACACTTTATGCTATTTACTACTGTAACAAAAATATTGGATAGTAGATGGTGCATCTTTGAGCTTGCTCTAAGTATTTGTCTGTCATAAACTACTGAATGTAGAAGTTGATTGAGGATCTGGTTGTAATCTGTAATATGGTATTACTATACATGTAGCTTTACATATATGGACAGATCTGTTTGTTAGGGTGATTATAGGCCCCCCCGGGGGGGGGGGGGGGGGGGGGGGGGGGGGGGGGGGGGGGGGGAAAAAAACACACACACCCCGTGTGAATCTCATTTGGAAGAAGAGTAATTTTTGCATGACGTGATACCATCATCTCTATGATCAACGTCATGAGAAAATATTCATGTTTACAGATATACACATATGCCTCAGACATTGACAGATCCTATGTAGAAGTCTTCGATTATAACCAAAAAATCTCTGACAGACCACTCGAAACGTAAAAGTTAACTATTTATCTAACACGTTTTAATAACTATAAGTGACTCAAAACTTATTCATATTCCTCAAATGTAACTTAAATATTAAATGCGTTCTTCATCTAGAGCCAAGAATATATCTCATTTAGAAAAGAGTAATTTTTGTGTGACTTTATACCCTCATCTCTACCATCAACGTCATGAGAAAATATTCATGTTTACAGATATACACATATGCCTCACACATTGACAGATCATTTTTAGAAGTCTTCTACTATAACCAAAAAAATCTCTCACAGATGACTCGAAACGTAAAAGCTAATTATGTATCTAACACGTTTTAATAATTATAAATGACTCAAAATTTATTCATATTCCTCAAATGTAAAATAAATATTAAGGTGACAGTGGACCTTTAGAGCAAACTCTTTTTCTTTTAACTGAATTTCTTTGAAGATTGACTATGTTATTAGTATTATTGATATATAAATATTTTAAAAATTTGAAGGCAAAATATTGATTAGTTTTCGAGTTATTAATTATTAATTGTTTCATAATTAGCTTAATTGAAAATGCTCCAAGCGCATCAACTTTGCATAAAATATAAAAGAAAAATTAAGTATACCTTATAGACTTAACGAAAAAATGTAGTTGTTTCCATAAACATTCATGGAAAAGAGAAAAAAATAATTATGATGATGATACCCATATTTTGCAGAATAAACAGCTATAGCGGTTAATTAAAATGCATAACTAATATATTATAGGCTTCAAAACATACCCGTTTCAACTAGACTTTATTTTATAAACTCTAACGTAAATAATACTGGAATTTCAGACACAATGATCTATTTTCAATGCGCCTGGAGTACTTTAAACATTTGTAATACATGAAAATTTTACTTCTGAGTAAACAGCATTTGAAGTTATTATTGGTATACCCATAAGTAATGATAAGCTTATTATACCCATAAGTAATGATAAAATGATGGGAATGAAAAAATTCTTTTTGCTCCGTATTCCTAATGATATATTCTTTCACTATTCACTAAAATAGAAAATTCGAATTTTCGGTCGATTTTAGCCAATTTGAAAGTTTACCACCGCCTTAAATGCGTTCTTCATCTAGAATCAAGAAATCTGATCGATAGCTCAAAACGTGAAAGCTGCCTGTGTACTTAACACGTTTAAATAATTTTAAATGACTTAAAACTCATTCATATTTTTCAAATGGAATTCAAATATTAAATGCGTTCTTATCTTTTAATAAACGTGAGAGAATTTTATTCGTATTAAAAAAAATCTCATAAATAGCTTTAAACCACTATTTGATGAAATGCGAATCCATATCTTTTCTCTTACTAATCGTATAAAAAAATGAAAATGTTATTGCTACACGCTATATAATCCTGAAAAAGATCTTTATAATTTTACAATCATTTTCAGCAAAACTGCTAAAGTCACTTCACTGAAGTGGCTTATTTTGCATCTCTCTGTCATAGAAATGAATAAAAACTATGCTGGGAAAAATTCAAATACATTGTATTGAAACGATAAAGCTGTTTCTGGCAAACTTTTAGGCTCGAATTCTCATTCTATGCAAATTTTTTTTCTGAACACTGAATTTCCATTTAGGTTTCCTGCCTTGGCGTGTACTTAAAGTAAATCTCTCTCCAGGTAAATGGCTTTTGAATTTTTTGCTTCGTTTGGAAAGCGTATACATTTTCATGATGAATTTTTAGAGTTAAAAGAAAGGAGGGCAAAATGGGGAATATGAAGAGGTAAAAGGAAGAAAAAATTTATTCTATAAGAATGTCGTTTTGGTTTTGCTTCAGCCTCGGCTATACCGGGGCAAAATGATTTCTAAACGATTTTCTTAATGGCTCCAGACTGAATTTGGGAACAAGAAAATACAGATAGAATTTTCAAAGTTGAACAATTAGCGCTTCAATAGGGGATTCCATTTCTTATGGGATGCTTAATAAAAATTTCTCGAAATGATTTAAAATTCCACCAGGAAATGAGATATAGAAAAATGAGCTATAGAGCTGAATGGGTTACGTGTAAAAATCTGTAGTGGTATAAATTATTTTATTAATTTTTCCTCACAATAATATTGAAATGTTATGAGGTTACTGGATAATTATTGAGCTATGAAGGAATAAGAAATAATTTTTGGGAATAATTTCGGAACAAATTTAAAAATTTGAACACTAAGGTATATTAAAATTAATTACTCATTTATTAAAACAATAGATACTGAACGGAAAATAATCTTACACTATTTTAAATCTTTCTCAAAGCTTATACAAACGAATTTTATTTTCTGAAAATTAGATAGTTTAAAGTATGGAATTAGGATATTATTATTAGATTATAGTCAAATTAGATTATATTCAGTTCATTTAGAAGATATTCGCTTATTAGATATTCCAAATTTCTGTTGATATGTAGAAATTCACCTAGCGACATAAAGCTAATTTGGTGGACGATTTTCTTCAAATGGAAGATATTAATGTATTAGAGTGCTAGATTTCCGGACCTCAACCTTACTGATCATAAGTGAAAAACATACGCTCTTGAAGCCACATGATACTTCATGTCTTTCTTGTGTAGATTTCATAAAAGTTAGCTCCCGTATTACTTACTATTTAATTATAAAGATTGTGACAATATGAAAGTTAATAGAACTATAATGTTGCTAAATTAGTTTTTATAACATAATATTTCAATTCATCATAATTTTCAAAGTTGAACAGTTACCGCTTCAGTAGGAGATTCCATTTCTTATAGGCTGCTTAATAAAAATTTCTCGAAATACTTTAAAATTCCACCAGGAATATAGAAAAATGAGCTATAGAGCTGAATGACTTACGTGTAAAAAAATTGCAGTGGTATAAATTACTTTATTAATTTTCCCCCACAATAGTAAAATGTTATGGAGATTACTGGAGAATTATTGAGTTTTGAAGGAATAAGAAATAATTTTTAAGAATAATTTCGGAACAGCATTTAAAACTTTGAACACTAAGGTGTATTCAAATAAATTAGACATTTATTAAAAAAAACAGCTACTGAACGCAAAATAATATTACAGTATTTAAGATATTTCTCAAAGCTTATGCAAATGAAATTCATTTTCTGAAAATTAGATATATTAAAGTATAGAATTAAGATATTATTATTAGATTATATTCACATTAGATTATATTAAGTTCATTTTAGAAGATATCAGCTTATTAGACATCCTAAATTTCTGTTGATATGTAGGAATTCACCTAGCCACATAAAGCTCATCTGGTGGTCGATTTTATGTAAAGAGAAGATATTAATGTATTAGAGTGCTAGATTAACAACCCTCAATAATACAGATCATAAGTGGAAAAACATAGGTCTTGAAGTCACATGGTATTCTATGTCTTTCTTGTGTAACTTTCATAAAAGTTATCTCCTGTATTACTTAATATTTAATTATAAAGTTTGCAACAATATGAAAATTAATAGAACTATAATGTTGCTATATTAGTTTTTATAACATAACATTATTATTTTTTATTGTATTTGTATAATATAAAAATTTATTTAAAAATAATTCCACTTTATTATTTTGGGTTGAAGTGCTATTTATATAGGTAGTCATTTATTAAATATATTTAATGTTACAAGATATTATCCTTATGTGAATATCAAAATAGGCGTAACGTTTTGTATTAAATAATTACAAATGACTTTTTTTTCATATTATTAATACATAATGCAATAAATTAAAAACAAAAGCACAAAATTTATAATAATTTCACAAAATTCACATTCAAAAGTACATCAAATTTTGTGGCCTCCTTTATTAGTGCCTAATTTAAATGTGGACTGTAATTTTGAAAAGGTTCCCAAAAATTTATATAGATTATATCTGGGACATTCTGAAGTAGTTAAATGCAACTCGTAATACCCCTTCAAGAACATCTCGGGTCTGAAAACTGCGGTAGCTGACGCATGAATTCTTAACCCCTTAATGCACAGTTTTTTTAAAGGCCGGCAAAAAAAAATTTTATGTAAAAAACACAATTTAAAAACGTTGTCTTGCTAAGAAAATTACAAAAACACAAAAATATTCAAAATTTTATTGAAATTTTGGATTTTGATAACATTGCAGAATATTGTAATATTATACGCACATCGACTTCTTTTTACCTTTCTTTTCAAATTCCCATTTCAGAATAAACATTATTATCAGTAAAAATACTTATTTATACTTTTAAAACATAAATAATAACAATACTAATATTTATAAAATTAATCAAAATTTTCTTTTGTGTGATATATTTCGAAATAAGGTGCAGCACATAGACCAACATTGAAACTATTGCACATGTAACGACTCTTTTTTCTTTTCCTTTGTTGTCTCTTATAGCACAACACACAGCAAGTGATAAGTAGAAGAAAGATATATTTATACTTGAATAAGTAAGTGTTATAGCTTACAATCCCATGTAAATGATAAATATCAATAAAACTATTGTTTTTTCTTTCACATTGTTATTTTCAATTCTCGATTGCACTCGAATGGGAAAAATTATAGCAACATAAAGTATAACTCCACTCGAATTATCTCGAGTGTCCACGTTAAGGGGTTAAACTGCATTATTTCCAATATAAAATCCTAGTATGAGGCTTGTATATCCGTACGAGATCATTGTAATACAATTAACACATTTTTTTCTCTTTAATCATATTTTTATTATAAATCAAGAATGGTTATTTATTTGTTTATTTACTTTGAATTATATCAACCTATGTCTAAACCAAATTTCGTTAAATTCTGGAGATAAAGAAATATTATAATTCGGTTAATAAAAAATACAAGTGTAGATTAAATCAGGTCGAAACACCTACGTTACAAAAACTATATTAATCCTAAGTAAAAAACTATAATAATTTATTTGTTTAGAATGTACTTGTTTAACTTAACACATTTGAATTAAATTTTTTATTGAAATTCAATTTGTTAGAATTAAAAATTAATTGAATTTAATTTTTTTTAATTTAATATATTTGAATTAAAAATTTATTTGAAAATCAATTTATTGTATTTAAAACTTTATTTGAAGCTTAACATATTTGAATTAAAAATTTGTTTGAAATCTTTTAGAGTATTTTAAAAATATGCGTGATATTCCCTGTTGGATATATTGGGATAGAGAGCAAACTATTTAAATAATATACAAATTATTTAAACAATAAAATCTGACTAAGGAACTCATTCTATGATTCTTGTATAAATTTATCGTTAAAGAAATGCAAATTTCTTGCTTTAAATCCCCCATAGAAATTTAAAATCTCTTTTTGAAGTTTAAATCGCGTTTAGTTACTGTAATTGTATAATTTCGTCTTGAGTGAAGAAAATCTATAGCGCACTTCACTTTATGCAAAACTGCATTCATCAGATATCAAGCTAGTTTTACTTGAATTCTATTAGTTACTTTGTATTATAAGGTAATGTATAAAATATATATTTTGCAGTCTTTCAAGATCAGCAGTGTAGCATTATGGCTTTATTTACAACCATCTATAATTTAAAACTTTATGTATTTAGTAATATTATTATATTATATTTTGTAATATTATTATTTAGTAATATTATGATATAAAACTTTATGCATTAAATCTTTAATTGTAAAAAAGTAAAAAGGTAAAACAGAAAACTTATAAAATCAACATTTCATTTAGTGTTATTATTATTATTAATTATTGCAATGCCCTTATTTCATACAACATTTGCACACTTCTTACATTTTAAATGAAATAATGTATTTTCATGTGTTTTTAGAAAATAAGCTGCCTTGGTATAGTACTTGAGCTAATTTAAATAACATCTAAATATATCACAAGCATTCTGTCCTTCAACACCACCGAACGTTATCCATTCCAAATGCAACATCGTGGTATAGGCAGATATTTCCTTTAGATATCTTACCATCTTACCAATCTTTTCTTCTGTGACGCCTATGGGGTATCGTAATGGAGTCTTAAACCTCACTGTGAAATAGTACGCTGCAGCAGTTAGTCCTGAAATTATTTGAATGGTTGATAATACGCTTCATTGAAGAGTTGTCACTATAGAGAATTGTCTGGAGAGTAAGCGAATTGCACGTATGGAGATGTCAGTATATTCTTTTCACCTTATACTAGTTAAAAAAATATTTGGGATGCTCTAGATGGTGCTGTGTTACATCTTTCCAATCCCCAGCTACCTCAGAGAATTGAAAATTGCTCTATATGGGGAATAGCAATTACTTGACTTTGCAGTGATTAATCACTTCATGGAGAGCATGGTCATACTCTGTAAATTTTCTATGCAGTCAAGAGGTACTCACATACCCCATTAATGTCGATTTATCAGTTTAGTTCATTTCTTTTCACTTTTAACATCTTTTTGTTAATGACTCCAATATGATTTATAAAATTCAACTTTGTTCTCATCCTTTTTATGTACTTCTTAATCTTGTTTTATTAGGTAAGCATATTTGCTATTTTTAACCTGCATTTTGTGTCAAAGAAATTTTTTTTGTATTAATTATTTTCTGCATTTACCGCTGTGTGTTTAACTCTTCGCAGTGAGTGAAGAATATGCTGATTTTACAGTATATCACTAAATGTTAAAAAATAATCTAATTTCGTAAAGCCTAATTCTAAATTCTAAAATTTACTTCAAACTGTAAAATTTGTCTGAGGAACAATAAAAAAGCAGAAATATTTAATTATACATGATTATAAAGAACTCCTTTTTCTAAATGTAAAGCTATTTTTGTTCTTGAAATTAGTTCCAGAATATTATATGTCATCATAGCTATACGAGTTTAGCATTTCTAGTACATTTTTCACAAAATTATATTTCTTTCGGGGTTTAAGTTTTAAATTCTGTCTTACAGAATAACGATATTAATAGCATATAGCGTATTTCAAAAGTATTCATCTTTAAATCGTTTATTGTACTTGACATTTTAGAATGAATTAAAACATTTTCATTGCAGATAGAAAGGATCAAAAATTCAGATTAGTACTCAAATCGATTACTGTTGTATCCCTATAAAATTTAATTATCGATATCCCTATAAAATTTAATTATCGATATTTATGTCTATTTCGTAGTATGATCAGATGACTTCTCAATAGATATGGTTTTGATTTTCGGTGCACCATAAGTGAGACCATAGATTAGAACCCATTTACTTGCATGACTACTTGTTTAGAATACTCTTTAAAAAATAACCTCTGGTATAATTAGTCTGATTGTTATCAAAAATCCATTAGAACTCCTCTCAAATTATAAGCCAAATACCATACCAATAATTATAAATAATAAGTTAACACTGTCATAATAAGTCTTACGTTTCTACTACAAATTATGTTCACAAAGTAAATTATTTTTATTAGAAGCATTAACTTTATATAATTAAATACCAACTTCTAAAAGCTACACTAACTGATTAAATCCAACACTTGCGTAGTGTTCGTTTGAAAGAAAAAATTTGCTTAAATGTAATTAAAATATCTCATTATTTTTATGTAAAACGCACTTGTTTCATCCTGTGTAAGAAAAGAAAGTCTTAGCTGCAGTTCAAAATTGGAACAAAGTACAGCAGGATAGCAACATTGTGTCAGCAGTTCATAATCCTGTTTTCTTATTATAATTAAAACATCTTTTGTTGCTGTCTTTTATCAGAAGAATCGCAACTTCAGTGTCGTATGCATAGAAGCGAGATTTATTGGTGTTAAAAATGTGCGTCACCTGGTGCTAGCCTGAAATAATTAGTTGTTACATTGCTTAAGTTCCTTGATGTCAGATTTTTCACTAACGTAATGAAAATGATATTTTTATACTAAATAAATTGAAAAAAAATGTTATTTTCATAACAAGGAATAAACATGGATGAAGTATAAAAAACACATTATTATCGCTTTGGTGTTAATTTAAATATAGATTCTTTGGGGTAACGGAAAAGAATATTTCTCTGTTATTTATATACATATATTTCCTGTTATTACTATGTAAAATATTTAAAAAAATAAACTTTGCGAGATAATTTAAATTGCTACACACATTTTTACTAGAGAGTGGTTTTTCTGCTTTTCAATAAGTAAAAGAAGTGGTATTTTTATAACATGGAATGTAAATGTACAATGTATAAAAAACATACTATTATCCCTGTGGTGTTAAAGATATATTCCTTGCAATATCTTAAAAAAACACTTATTTACTGTCTACATGTATATTCTTTATTACATGACTATATAAAATATTTTGTTGTAAAACAGTTTAGACTATTACAAATTTGATTATTAGTTAGTGGATTTTCAATAATGTATGCACATAGTAAAATTAATATTTTATTGCTCGCTAAAATTATTTAAATACTTAAGCAATGAATATCATAATATGAGTCCTAATACTTTAAAAAATGACATTTTTATATATGGTACTCTAAGTGAACTATGAAATATAATGTATGAAGTATTTAACATATATATATACATCGAAAATTTTTATAGTTGCAAAATGCTGTTTAAAATTTTCATAAGATTTTAAAGCAGTAATAAAATATATTCTCATATTTTATAGTTATAAGTTTTTGAAAATGTTAAGTTAGCTTTTGATTTAAAAAAAGACTAAAAATCAAATGAATAACACTTAATTTTGTTTGCTGTTGATGCTGTTAAAATTTATTTCTTTAACATTATGTAATATAAGACAATTCTACAGATTAAAGACTTAAAACTTTCTATCCGTACTCTAGGAAGCACAAAGTAATTTATCCTTATGGCATTATTCACTCACGCTAGAGGATATGCATAAATTGTAACAAAAATCATCTTTTGATCATGAAATATGATTTGTTTGGGACCAATTTTTTAATCCTGTGATTTTTTGTCAGAAAGTCAAAGATAAACACAATTGTGTGGATTATTACCCTTAAAATGATATTCTAAATTGTGCAGAAGAAAAACTATTTATTCAGCATAACCCTATTAAGTAAATTCAAGGAGACTCATAAGAGGCTAGTATGGCTGGGTCAATCTACAAATTAAGCAAAACAGACTGTTTAGTTAGATAATAAATTTTATAAATGGTATTCAACAATTATTACTATTAAAGAGACAAATTCAGACAAAAAAATGTTTTGTTTTTGTATCACATACTCAACAAATCTGAGACATCCAAATTCGGCTTTTTTTTTCCAACTTTGCTACGAACTCTTATCAAGTACTAAATTAAGTTCAAGGAGACACAGGAAAGGCTTGAAAAGCTAAGGAGGGAGGCTGCAAATAAAACAAAAACAAACTATGCAGCTAGATGATAAATTTTATTAATGGCATTCAAAAAAATTATTATTATTAAAGAGACAAAAATCAAACACAAACAAAATACTTTGTTTCTGCATTCAAATCTCTAACAAATTTCTGACATCCAAATCCATCGCAACTTTTTAAATTTGAGCTACCAAATGTTATCAAGAACTAAAGCAAATTTGAAGCCATATTAGAAGATAGAAAAGAAATGTCACTGAAGATAAAATTTTGTTGAAAAATTATTACTTAAAAATCTTATTACTTAAATTAAGCGACTAATATGAGGCTCAAGTGCTCAACACGGTTGTTGTCGTTTATTTTCATCTGTTACAAACATCTATGAGGTGACTGAATATCCAGGTATTCTATAATTGCAAGGCCTTATCTATCAGATGGGTTATATTAACATAACATCAACTTAGTTAAAAAATTTAAAATATAATTATTAATACTGACGACCACTCTAGCATAATGAAAAGCCTGGGGCAATAGTTACAATATGTACACACAACTTTATGTACATTTGATATCACTACAAAGAAAATACTTGAAAGTTTGTTGGACACAAAACTAAATTTCAATACTTTATCACAATTTTACTTTCAGTTTAAAAGTAATCGGTTTAAATTTAAGAACATGTTGGAAATCGTAATTTTCATTCAATTTCTCTGTGATAATCAGATGATGTTTAACTATGTAGGTACTTCATATCGTTCAGAGTCCGTGAGTTCAAATTCCACTCTTTGAATGAAAGTCCAAAGCCATTTAGGCATGGGCTTAAAGAAGTAGATTTCTGGCTACCTGATCCTCGTATAACAAAACATTAAGCTTAGAGTTCGACTTAGTACACCCATCTTTGGTTGTCTTGTTGAAAACGCTACAGATTGTTTAGCAATATGAGGGTTGATTACACCGGGATCTTCTGGTTAAAAAATAATTTGCAAGATGACACACAAATTCAAACCTAAGGACTTTAGTATTAAAGGCAACGTTTTACCTGTTCTGCCATCATCTAACCCGGACTACTGGATAAAGGAATTTGAATTAAAGAGTAAATATAGCTACTGGTAAAAAGAAAGTTTTCACCTACCTTACATAACTAAAAATCATCAAATTTTCATATTATTTATTTCTACTTATAAAAAGTAACAGAAATTTTAGCTTATTAAATAAAATTGCAGGTAGAAAGTTAAAAAAATGAATAATAAAAATCAATGAAGTTTCAAGCAAAATCCCCAAATGTTTAAGAGAAATTTTCAACTATTACTTTAACATGTTCTATCATTATAACTCTTTTCCACGTTTATTCCATGTTATTTTCGAAAGAGCATCCTTTTACAGACCATTTCATATACTAGAATTGTTTCTTAAATCGCTGCAATATCAACTGTATAACCCAAAGAATAATAGCATCCTCTTTACTTTTCTACATTTTTACGGAATTTTACAATGCTTTTAGAATATCTCCGATTCTGAAGAAAAATATACAGTTATAAATTATGCATGCTACAGCAATTGAATATACATTTGATTTTAGTCTTCTACACATACCAAATGAAGATTATGCTGAAGAAAAACAGGTATATGTCTGAGAAAACTTAAACTATCTTATAGTACTGTTTTCATTATGATTTAACCAAAGGCAGTGCTTTTTTTTAAAAAAAATCTCATTTAAAATGATAATGGCAAATATTACTTCCATAACTTTTAGGAGGAATTATTAAAACTTCTTTTCGGTATGTCTTTACTTGAATGCCACACATCAGTAATCTTTTTTCATTTACTGGGATTTTCGTATCTGGAGGATTTTAACATTGTAGTTGAAAATTATTTATTTATACATATTTTAACTGGTTATTTAATTATCTATTACTATCACGAGTTTGTTATTTGTATACATTATCGATTACTTTTTGGCAATTATAGCTAAAAGTATTCATCCGCATACGATCTTCAATTCACTTTGAATACAAGAATAATATATCTAGTAGTTTCTGAGTAAGAAATGAATTACACCATTATGTATATATATATATACAATATATAATATATAATATATATACACATGTATATGTATATATATGTATATATATATATATATATATATATATATATATATATATATATGTATATATATATATATATATATATATATATATATATATATATATATATATACCTGTATATATATATATATATATATATATATATATATATATATATATATATATATATATATTAATACACTCAATTATATACAAATGATATAGCGTAAAATAAATAAATAAATAAAAAATACAATGTTATATTATTGAAAGTTCCAATGCGCTATGCAGCAATCAAAAACATTCAAAGGTATAAATGACTGTAAATAGATAAATAGAAAAAAAGAAAGAAAAATAAAATAATAAGAACCTCATATATGGACCATAAATAACCAGTGATATGATGTTTCGAAATGACTGGGGGGAGTTGAGACCCCCCCCCACTCTGGTTAAAACTAGTTTTTACGATGCATCAACTCTCCCAGACGTCGGAAACATCACTATTTACAGCCATTTATATATATATATATATATATATATATATATATATATATATATATATATATATATATATATATATATATATTAGAAGAATCATTCGAATATCTTTTATTTGATGCCTAAGGATGTTAGAACTTACTTATTTTTCAAGTATGATAGATATTTATGCATATTTTAAATTTGTATGTATATACTCATCATATTTAGGAAAAGTATTTAAAAATTGAGAACAAAAATGGTAAACATAATTTGAGGTTAAAATAGTAGGCAGCCATCTCTATTTCAAGCAGAAGAGAGTTAGCTGTCTAATAGAAGAAAGAAAATATTACGTTAAAAGAAGAATAAAGAGCATATTTTATACAGATAAACATGAAAACTTATGGCAATTTGTAAACATTCAATTATATGAAGGAAAATGAGCGAAGAAAATTTGATTAATCAAAATTTGAAATATAATTTCCTCTTTCATTTTCACTAAATTTTACCACATTTTTGTTTCGATAGTTTGTATACGTTACATGACACCACTTCAGGGCATCTTAAGTATCGTATTCGGTTATCCTTTTTAGTCGTGGTGTTGTATTCTTTTCCAAATTCCAACACAACAGTGATTCTCATTAAATTCTATTAACTCGGAATCTGTAGAATATGATAATTTTAATTGTATTTCATCTTATTTGCTGCTAGAGGTGTTGTATTTTTGCTTTTGTTTCTCTCGTTTATTGAAGGCTTTTTCATGGTTTTAACCTTATTTATCAACTTTATTTGTTTCGAGATTGAAAGTTTCCGACGTTTTTCTGTAGTGTCTGGTGATGTTAAAACCATAGCTGCATGTTTAGTACGTTTTGTAACTCTTTTTGATTCAATAAATATAATCTTAAACATAAAAGATATATAATCATTTAAAGTATAACTGCATTTAGTTAAAATCGTTACTCTGTATAATTTTAAAGTATGGATCATTGCTCCTGAAGTTTATGTGGACATCTATATTGAAATTGAAGGCTAAGTGATCACCAATTTAATAACGTCACTCTATCATTGTACGACTTTGATTTAGGTTTAGAATCAAAGATTGCATTATATAAGTACTTTAAAATTCCGTTTAGAATACGGATTGCAAAACACACACACACACACACACACACACACACACACATATATATATATATATATATGTGTGTGTGTGTGTGTGTGTGTGTGTGTGTGCGTGTACATGAATATAACTTTCCTATTAGTCATGATTAATTTCTCATGGGAAACAATTTTTTCCGTTCTCCAGAATACGGGGCGTTTTGAAAGTTATTTCATCTAAAGAACATCCAATTGTTCAAAATTTCCAGAGAAGAATGACTCATTGGTGCATTTAAAAGCCATATATATGTTTATCCTCCGTTGAAGACATTATGTGATGTCTTTTCTGTGCCCTAAAATGTATGAAAGTTTTCAGTGCGAACTCTGTTATCTTTCTGACTGACACGGACTATTTTTTTTTCAATTCTTGTACTATATATGCTGGAGTTAAGTAGGAATATTTATAAATTGAAACACAGGAAACCACTCGTACGGTACGAAAAAAATATTACGTCATTTGTGAATCACTAAAGATCAAGAATAGGATTATTTGGAATCAAACTTCAGTAGAATGTTTGATACTTCGTTGATCCCTGGCGTGAAAGTTATAGAGAAGTTTACTGAACGCAAAACCAATTACATGGAGAAATTCTAATGACAAGATTAGTATTTGTCAGTACAAGTTTGTCAGTACAAGTTTAAAATTAACTCTTCTGACAACGGCCTCATAAAAGGAGAAAATTTATAAATTTACAGAACACTTTAAATTATACCTTAAAACTAGAATTTCACATATTTTTAAAGATCTTTATAATCTTTCTACTCTTTACTCGATCACTAACGGCAAATGTGCTAGTGATAGATGAAAGATAAAATATATAATAAAATACAAAGATTTATAATTGGTATTTGTTACCTTTGTTATCTCGTAAAGTATTATAAAGTATATGTCGTCAATTTCAAAATTTCAATAATAGTTATAAATTCTAAACGTTTTGATTGGATATTTTATTCTTTTCTTTATATTTGTTTATTTTTAAGTTTATAATCATGAATACCACGAAAC
Source organism: Pardosa pseudoannulata (assembly GCA_032207245.1). Classification (NCBI taxonomy): domain Eukaryota; kingdom Metazoa; phylum Arthropoda; class Arachnida; order Araneae; family Lycosidae; genus Pardosa; species Pardosa pseudoannulata. The sequence continues at coordinate 66,686,638 of CM063502.1, read as the reverse complement.
ATTTTATTATTTATACTCTTGTTGTTCATTGTTCAAAATTAAGTTACTTAAGTAATTCTTTATGTACTAGCAGAAATCAATTTTGTGTTATTTCATATTGACGTATAATTTCTTTCTATTTCAAAAGTACCTAATTGTTTTACGATAACCCCAGTTTAAGATATATATTTCTATGTGAGGGCAAAATAATGTACAAAAATTTTGAAATATTTTGAGAAACTATATAGAACCATATATTTAAACATGTTAAGGATTAAACCATTTACGAATTTTAAATTATCATAAATACAGCTAAAATCAGTGTTAATAACCAAAGGTGAAAATTGCAACATTATATAGTAAATTCTAATTAGCAGTAAAAAACATATTAAAAAACTTTTTATTTTAATAAGAAGTGTAAATATTTTATAGCAATGTCAATTAATAACTTCTCAAATTTTGTCTACAACAACCCTTCTTATGTAAGCATCGTTGAGAGCAAAACGCGACATTCAGTTTCTGTGATTTATCTATCTTCCTAATCATTTTTTACAGCACTGATTTTTCACAATGAAATATAATACTGTCATTAACCGGATTTGTCCTCCAGCATCAAACATCCTTGCCCTTCAATTAAACTCTCAATATCAATCGGTTCCTTTATAAATGTTTATACATATTAACAACTTCTTCAAATTCAAACGTAATTGATTGAGATTTATTTTATCTTGTATGATCACTTAATATTAGAATAACCAAGTGTGTCTGGAACTGTTTGCGATGCTTGTTTCATATCACTAATGAATAAAAATAAAATCTGTATGGCACAGAGTGAGAAAACTGTTGATGCAGATTGCACTTCATTCGTTAACATTATGATAGCGGATTTAAATCACCCCAGACCTTGTGCTTAATTGCGTGCTCCAAATAATTGACAGCTGAAGGTTTCCATCCATCCTTAATACTATTGAACAGTTATGATGAGCATTTAAATCAATAAATTCTTCAACCTCGGTGATCTCATTTTATCATTTTGTCCTTAGGCATGTTGATTTGAGTGACGCTTTGGTATTTAATTAGACAATCTGATCTTTTCTTTATTCTGTTTGAACTTTTCATCTATACACTAAACACAATTTTAGCATTGTTAAACCTGACGTATTTCATTTTGGCTTAAATTTATACTAAATTTGATAACAAAAGAACTGCACACTAAGGGGAGGGTAGACTTAGAACTAGGTAAAATATTAATTTAAAATTATGAAACTTTGTACATTTATGCATTGAAACGTAACTGAATTACCCACGCTAGTTTTTAAAATAATTAAGTTTTTTTATTTAAATTTATTGATATTTTTAAAATGCTCCTCGTAACTTAATGCTTCATCTTAAAGGCACGACATTTATATATCCTACAAAATTAAAATTATTTTAAATTTAAAATATAATACTAAAGTTACATTATGTTGCATTATAATAAAGTGTTCAATTCCACTTCCAATTCCTTTCCATTCCGATTTGTTCCTGGCGGTTCCTTGACACGTGCAGAATTTTGGACGCATCGTTGCGCTTTTAGCTTGGGACTGCTTTTCTTATACCTTTCTCTTCTGCGTAGTCCCTTCTTAATATTTGACTATTATTTGTCAAACATCCACGGCTAAGTTATTTGATATTTAAGTACCGGTTTTGTATGCCAGTTTCTGACTGAGAAAATAAGAAGTTTACCCTGATGTCTTACATATTTTTTCTTCTACAAGGTAAAAGCATTGTCATCATCTGTGACTATTATGTCTAGCACAGAGCAGAAGTTTTGACCAATTTTTTATTAGTGAACTTGACTTATAGTTCTTATTTTAAAAGCCTAGGTACAAACGATTACTGCAAAGTCTTTGCCATACTCTCCTTTCTCGTGTAAGAGAAATGATTATCTCCCACTAAACTGAACTTGTGAACCAAAAGAGATAGTCCTTATTCCCTAGTTTGGCTAATCAAACGATTATACCTCATAATATGGCGTTTCACCGTAAATTAATTCTATACTAAGTTAATATTTTCTAGAAATACATTTTTGCATAATAGGGATAATTTTATATCAAATTTTAACCCCGTTTTACCCTTTAACAAGGGAACAGACTATAAAACTTTTAAATAACGAAGGCTTTTTACCCTGAGTAACCATTTAGGCAACAAGTAACATCAACATTTAAATAAACATCTAAATCTGGGCATTCTGTTTTACATTCTATAGAGTGGTTTGTAGAAAAAGATGCAAATGCAAAGAAAAAGATGCAGGTGTTTAAAATGGAGATGCATGCAGTACAGTTTTACAATCAGTAAAACAAACATTTTCCATTTCAGATTCTGCCTTTGAAAGTTATACTCGAAAGTGAAGCATTATACTGTCAGTTTTAAAGCATCCTGATTTTTAAAAACAACTCTACAGTAAAGCTTATTTGCATTGTCTAGCTATAGTCATTCTTATTTCGAATGTCCTTCCCTTTATATTAAAAGGAAAATTTGCTTTTTAAGTTTTATTGTATATTTAATCAATAAGTTTATTAACAGTACATTCATTAGAAAAAATGTTTAAAAAAAATTTTCTTTGTCTGAATAATACTAATCAGCATTTTTGGTCTTTTTAAGTACTTTAAGGTGCTACTCTTCTTTCTAGACAATATTTTCATGTTACAACAACATCTGTAGTGTTGTTAAAAGAACTGTGACTAAATTAAATCAATTTTTAACTCAATTTCACAATTAAATTTGAGTATGGAAAATTAAATCTCATAAATATCTTAAGGTTTTTCACTCAGCAACTATTTATACAACGTGTAACGTCAACGTTCAAGTAATATCAATATTTATACAACAAATAATCAATGTTCAGCTGTATACTATCTCTTTTATATTCCATCGAATAGACTATTTATGCAAACAGACTATTTGTGCTTAAAATGCAAATACACTCAGAACAGTTTTACAAAATGTGAAAGAAACATATTTTCTTTATAGATTCTGCCTTTGAAAATTATACTCAAATGTGAAGCATTTTGCTAACACAGTTTTAGCACATCCTAATTTAAAAAACTCTGAATAGATTGTATTTGTACCCCTTATTTGCAGGTTTTCTTTAATCCAAAAACTTTTTGCTTATTTTAGACAGGAATTTAATTTTTATGTTTTTGAAATTTCAAATTGGTTTATTAAATTTATGTTTCCTTTAAAAAGAAAAAAATAGAAAAATAATTCTAATGTTTTATCTAGGTAATATAAACTAGTATTATTGCTTTTAAAAGCACAGATATTGGATACAGATTAGTTTTACCCGTTACAACAGCGTAAATAGCTTGTTAAAAAACTATAACTAAATTTTAGTCATAGCTTGTTTAAGACGTTTATGTATAGATTTTAAAAAATTTTCCAGAATTAAGTTTAGCGAGAAAACAATTTCGTCTAACTCAAAATTCACAGACTACCTGAATTCCGAGAATTTGTTGTTCGATATTTCTCAGTGAAAATGTAAAATTTTAAATTCCCCTATTTAAATCATTCACCTTAAGTAAGACTCAAAAATACGAAAGAAAACTTTTTTTAATTCTAAAAATGAAAATGTAACACACAGTAACGTTTAATCAAAAGTATATATGCATCTATTAAAACTTTTAATTAAGGCAGTAAAAATCAGCGTAGAAAACTTGTATGACCTTCATTTTTATACTTTATGATATAAAAATAATTTAACTTACGGTTTATTTCCTCCGTCCGAAAATAAGGTATGTATTTACAATTATAATTGTTTAGAATAATTTTGTTTCTAAATTCAATTGTCTAACACATAGTCATGTCATGAATGATTGATGAAGAGTATAGAAATATTTTAGTTTATGTATAATATATATTATATTTTTATAGAAGTAATTGCAGATGACTGAGCAATTTGTGTGCAATATAAAAATAATATAATCGTCCCTCGCTCGTACTGAAGTTTTGTGTTGTTAATGTACATAAACTTGTAGAAATTCCCTTTTAGTAACATAGTTGATTCTAGACAAGATTGTAACTTTAAAAAGTTATTCAAGATTTTGTTTGTTTAATAATATAAATACATTTTGTACACAAGCAGTTAAGTCGATTTTATTTGCTGAAGAATTAAATAGAATTGAAAAAAAAGATCTACTTCATTGAAATGTGGACTATTTGGTTGCGATTTAAATCTAATGGACCAGCCATCTCTAGATTTTGCTCTTAAAATATATTCTTCAAAGGATAAAGGGTTTTTTACGTAACTTTTAGAACCTTGCTGGATAATTTTATGAAACATTCGCATAATTTTAGCATTCCCTATACTACCTTTTAGCTATCTAAAAACTTTTAGAATGAGTTTGACGACTTATCTCGAAATTCGGCGGAAAAAATAAACAACATATTGCATTTTCCCATTTTTTATACTGCAATAACTTTTCCACGGTACCTTTACCCTGGTTATGTGTTAATTGCTTGATTTCAAACTTCTTTTATGCACTTGATCACAAGTATTAAAATTTGACATTTTCAAATACAACAGGAGTCACTTTGAATTTCTTAAACTAAAAAAATTATATCTGTCAATTGTTCTTGACATAAATTAACAATTGCATCTATTTATTAGTAGTCTAACTACCACTGCTTATTAGTACTTATATAGAGAGACAGATATATATATATATATATATATATATATATATATATATATATATATATGAATATATATATATATATGAATATATAGATATGAAGAAGAAAGATTAAAAGGTCTTTACTTTGAGTAATCCTACTTTTTTTTAAGAATAGTATACCATATTTTAGTAAGGAGACAGTAGTTAACCGCTTAAGACATTTAAACGTAGTGTTACTGGTTTCTGATCTAAACATTATTTTGGTTATAACGTAATATTACGGTTGGAAGAGAAAATATTTTAATCTGAAATCGGAGAGTAATTTATAATTTTCTTTATTTCAGTAGACATCTCACTTATTTGGCTGTTTTTTTATTTTATATTTATTTATTTCATTCCTATGCGTATAAATAACATTTATTTATTTATTTATTTATTTATTTATTTATTTTTTTGATAGAAAAAGAAGATAAATTGGATTACAAAAAATGGTTCTTTTCCTCGGCGTTTTCTTAAGTGGTTTAAGCCTTACGACTAACTGACTCATGACTGATGGTAAGATATTAAATGAATGCAATTGAAATGAGTGTTTAATAGCTTAAAAGATATTAAATAAAATATAAATTGAAATACTGTAAAACATCTACTAGGCTAAGAACCTAGATTCTGTATGACAAATAGTGGCAGAGTTATTTTCCACGAAATTTTAACTGACTATTCTATCTTAAAGAAGTCTTAACTGTTTTGTCAATTGTCGTGTCATTTCAGCTTTTAGACTTTTTATTTTTCTAAACTTCTTAAAGTAGGGCAAAGATATTTTTGTAAACAGTCCTTGTGAAACCCCATTCACCATATGCACATAATAACTTGTGCTGGAAAGACAACAAAATAAGCTAATAAATTTAAAGGCTAAAAAAGTCAATTTACATCTGTTATAAATTACTTAAATCTTATACTCTTGGGATCTGAAATTGGATATTACACATTCTTGGAATACCCCGTTAATGTTTGAAAAGGCATCATAAAATATATTTTATTGCTTCTTTAAGAACCAGAGCATCAAAATTTGTAATTAGTCACCAGTTTGTAAGAAATATTGCTTTGTAAAACAATCTCATATATGCAAAAGAAGAAATATTCAACAAATAGAGCATATGTTCTTTTTGGGAAAGTCTAAACTGGGCTTATTTTTAAGTCATAATACGCGAAAGGAAGAATTATCGACAAGCATAAAAAAGACATCTTGTTAAGAAACAGCATAAATTTTAGAGAAAAAAAAGAGGTAAGTGTAAATCTCTTTAAGTCGGGATAAAGGTTCTGAAAAAATGAAGTACATTCCCAGTTAGGCATAGAAATAGCTACTAAAGAGAGATTAATGGATGCCTACGATATTAAAATGCTGTTAACCTGAAATCATACTTCATTCCCACGTTTGAGTAATACGTATTACATGTAATCCAAACTCTTAAAATAGCCCTTTCAGTATATGACCTCACAAGATTCTTCTAATATATCGCACGTTTATCTTGAACTATAGAGACTTCTAATTGTTCATGGCTTATCAATTTCTTTTCCATTCTATGTCCTAGACTAATGCATGATGTTGGTTATTATCTTATAGAATTTACTAATATTAGACAAATCATATACTTTATTCAGTTCTTTTTCATACTTCATTTAAATGGCAAAATACTTTCTTTTTCTGATTAAAATAACGATACTCATAAAACGGATTAGTCATATCATATATAAATAATTTTACGGCAACGAAACTTATTACGATTTGTAAAACTGCATTTTAATACCAATAATATATTGTTTCATGTGCACTAAAGTAATGAAGACATCACTCTTAAAATACTTTTTTTATATTGGTAGCTTTTATCTTTGATGGAAAATTTAAGACTCATTTCCAAGCAAATGAGCAATAAAATAAATTATAATTTACGGAATAGCAATGAAAAGTTTAAAAATTTTTATTCACGTTTTAAATGTGGCATTATAATAGTGACGTATTTTTTAATTTACTTCGAGTAAAAGTTCTTTATTGGGAAAAGATATTTAAAATATTTAAAGCTTTTGCAATTTTTCTTGATTTTTGAACTAAATTATGAAAGTTATATTAATGTTTAAGGAAAATATCTTTTATATTTTAATTAGTTATTACCCTACATTAGATCTGCTACACTTTCATTCGTGTAATTTGGAGCTGTATATGATGAAAGAAAATGTAAAAATAAAATTAAAATAATAATTTAAGGAATAATTATTAAACAGCATTATCCCACGTCAGGTATTAAACGCCATTATTTTCCCGTAGCAATATGATGACATACATATAGCATATAATAGGTAACATTATACGTATTAGGCGTATGATTTGTAATCAATATGAACATTAATTTCTTCTTAGTTTTGAAACGTAGGTTTGATAACTATACCGAAATAATCTCCATAAAATTTTACGTAGGCCGCTGCATTCCATAAAATCTGCATGTTCACCAAAATTAATTAAAGGCTAACGAGGTATTGTTTGAATCGGGACTTATAATTAACGCCGGCAGAGGATGGCAATTTATTTTGCAATGCATAACAGTCGTTCGTTTTCTACGAGAATTTATTTTTCCCTCTTGGTCAAACCAAATTTTTATGACTATCTTTGGCTTGTTTCAGTCGCCGTTGATGGCGCCAGACATACTCGGAAAGAAAAGGTAAGACGTGTTCTTTGATAAGAAATAACCAGGTGACTGAGATAGTTCAACTTGACATTTCAACTCAGAGCAAAATCATCAATTGTTTTTCGCACTTCTTTGATGTCTCGACTTACCGCAGGAGGAAAGTCATTCATTAGAACAATTTAATCTCTCTACCAGAAATCTTGTTTTTTATGTACTGCGCTTGCTACAATTATGGAAAAATAGCTACTTTTCTACAAGAGTCTCAATTAGCATAAGTATTTCTGTGCAAAAACATGTTCTTCCTTTTCAATGTATTTTGCTAAACCAAAAGTTGTTAAGTCGACTTTTTTAGTTAAATCGGAGGTATTGATGAATATTCTTAGTAGAAACAAATTATACATAGTTTTTTACAATAGACTATCGAAAAAGGTGTTTCATATTTCTGACTTAATAGTCTATGTACGTAAGTCAAATTGTTACTACAGCCACCCTAACAACCATCATTTTTTGCTCAATAGTATATTCTGTTTCTCTTGAATGATTTCCGTTCAGGTAAAAGTTCTTTTTTTATAAAATACCAGTATTAGTAATAATACCTATTATTTCTCATTTAAACCTTATGTACAGAATACACATTTTTACTATCAGGATTAGCTTCAAATGTTTTTACGCCGAACGATGGCCGATTTGTTAGGGAGCTGGCCTTCGGTACCAAAGTTCCTGGGTTAGAATCCCACTGTGGCATGGTTATACGTAGCTGTTCGGAATCGGCTTTAAGCTGTAGGTCCCGGTCTCATTAGCCCTCGTGTTGCAAAAAGTAAACCGTAGAATTCCAACCCAAACCAAACCATCAAATGTTTTTGAAAAAATATGTTCTGCTCCATTTTAATCTTTTTTTTTTCAAGAAAGCACTATTTTATCGGGTGTTTTTTAGCTCAAACACAACTTTCATAAACTGATTGTAAATCCAATTTAAACAAAATATCTTTACTATAGCAAATCAGAAACAATGTTTAATATTTCTAACCAAATACTTTGTGATTTAGTTATATTAATAATTAAATAGTAGAATTTCTACATCCGGTATGAGAAAGAAATTTCTTTTGGTCAATTCTTTAAAGCATTCAGAAGTTCTTGGTTTCCATTTATGCTAGAAAACACAGATAGTTTTAAAGTTTGAAAGGAAAACCTCACTTGAGGCGATGCTACATGCATCAAAGCTTTTAAAATCCAATTTGCTTTCAGATGCATGCATTTCCTTTTATATGATAGAAGAAAATCGTCCAATTCGGGTTTAAATCATTTAAGCTGTTATTTTTACAACAAATTAAAGGAAAAATTATATGTAGATATTTATATCAATGACTTATAACTAAGAGCGATGCTAATAACTAAAACAACATTATATTTTCTAAAAAGAAAATATATTTGTTCTTTATTCTTAGTTTTTCACTTATTCTCTGTTCATATGAACAAAATATATAGTTCACAACATCACATCTTCAAATAACTTGAAAGTAATTCTAGAAAGTAATTTAAGCTCCTTTGAAAGTAATTCTAGCTATCATTCTAAACTTTCACTTAGAAAGAACTTCCTTGAAAATATCATACTTATCAAATTTAAAATAATAAATCTCTCTGTTAAAAGAGATACGTCAGAATGTTTCCAAAAGTATTAGAACAGCTAAACTTTTCAGTCGTGCAGTGTATAACCTTTATTCATACATATGCACCTGTTTTATGTAATACAAAACAATG
>CM063502.1:66650068-66672568 GCA_032207245.1 Pardosa pseudoannulata | reverse complement strand
AAATTTTACTTCAGTAATGCCCTCATGTTCTTCTTTTTCCATATCTTCTTTTTGCTTTTCTTATAAGTGGCAGTCTGGGATTCGTTCTGGTTATAAAGAATGAAAATGAATATTTGAAATTAGTATAGATTAACAAATATATAAAGCATAGATTAACAAATATATAAAGTATCTATTATAGTAAACAAGTAAGATTTATGTGAAGCAGTTTCTCAAATCGAATTTCATTGCATCATTCTAATTTTAACGGGGCCCTTGACAAATATATATCTTCATGTCACAAAATTTCTTCAAATAGCACTAACATGTTTTAAATTTTATCACTCGTTTTTTAACCTATAGTTTCATTATTCATGAACATCATACAAACATTTCAAACATATTAATGGCCTACAATGAAATTAATTCTGATGCACACTGAAATGTCAATGTTATGTAATAGTATAAAATCATTACTTAGTTATCGTTTTAAGGTCTCTAACGGAATTTATTTTGATATTAGAACACAAAATATCCTACTAATTGTTTTATTAGATTTAGGGCCCAATGAAAGTAAAACGCGTATTACCCGTATCTCACTTTCCGTCTGCTAACTGTTGTTTCTCATGCCATTTGGACAAACCAAGCACGACTGAGTCTTCAGGCTCTCGTATTAAAGCCAAAGGGTGCGACTTACGTTTTAATGAGCACCATTAAGATGAAAAAACGACTTCGCTTAATTACGTCCTTATAATTTTGAAGCATGGACCAAAAAAAGACCCATAGACTTGGCCTGCCACTCCCAAAGGTATTGATTGAGAACTTGGAGGACATTGAGACCACGAACATATTTTACGTGCCCCAATCACCTTTAACGAACATGGCAGATCTTAGGCCGACTCGGGTTCTGAACCAGCAACCTATCAGTTACGACACCGTTGCCTTTGCCGACTGAGCTACGGCGGATCCCGTCTGCTAATTAGTAGAGATAAGCAAGTTTTGACTTTGGTTTCGTCTACTTTTGCATCACGAGGGCTAATGAGGCCAGGACCTAATGCTTAAAACCGATTTTGAATGGCTACGAACATCCATGTCTCGGTGGGATTCGTACCTACCGGAGTTCGTGGATTCGAATTTCACTGAGGCATGGATGTACGTAGTCATTCGGAATAGGCTTTAAGCAGTATTTCCCAGCCTCATTAGCCCTCGTGTTGCAAAAGTAGACCGTAGAGCTCCAAATCAAACGAAACCAAACTGGATACTTGCTTATCTCCGCAAGTTTGCTGACGAAAGGTGAGATACGAGAGATATGCTTTTGACTTGAATTGGGCCTATAATTTACTGTAAGAAAAAATATGATACTGCAAACTATGTAAAAGATTTATTTCAATACACTTCATATCCTTAATGTTGATAGTTTATCATATCTCTTCCTTATTACCAGTCATAACTGTCATCATATTTGAATAAATGCTATCTATATGACCATATCTTTGTTTTCTTACAAACAAATCTCTAAACTAATGGTCAACTTTTTAATGCAGTAATCCCCCTCCCGATGTTCCATTTGTCATATTTTCTTTTTACTTCTCTTACAAGTGGCAGTCTGCGATTTGTTCTGGTTATAAAGCATGAAAAGAATATTAGAAATCAGTTTTCTTCTCTAAAGTATAGATTTATATCATACTTATTTTGAAATCGAATGTCATAGCTCTGCTCTATTTTTAACGGCCACATTGACAAATGTATTTCTTCCTGTAATAAAGTTTCGCAAACAGCTCATACAAGCTTCAATATTTTATTGCTCTTTCTTGCTGCTAGTTTGATTATTTATGAACATCGGAGGAAAAATATAATGATGAACTTTGAAGAATTTAGTTTTTGAAAGAGATTTTATCTTCGTCATTTTGTACAAGGTGTATCACATAGTTCTTGATGGACCATTTGCTCTGCAACCGTTGGAACAAGACATTTACTTCTAGTGACAAAAATGTTTCAAATAATATTTCTTTCTATGATATTTTTAAATTTATAAATTCATTCTTTCGAAAATCACAAAATCTGAATTTTTGTACGTTCCCCCGCTTTTAGTCATTATATTTAGTAAATATTGAACCTTGTCGTAAGAACTGTAACTCAAAGCTCTAATCTCCTTTAACTAAAATTGAGCAAGATATTTAAATTCAGAATTTGCAAAAATTTGCAGATTTTTCTCTTTTTGTTGGGGGGGGGGTGATTAATATAGTAATTAGAGTAATTTGAAGTTAGAAAGGTTGAAACATCAATTTTACGGCAAAATACAGGATGGAATTAAGAGCTTGTTTTGACGGAAAATACATTGAATTTCATTTGTTGCACTTACTACGGATATACCCCCGATTTATAAACAAGGATCACCCCTCCTTTTGCCAAAAATGGTACGTTGCAACCTGATTTTGATCTCAAATTTCTATAATTAATCTATTACCCGATACATGCAGGCAAAAGAAAAATTTTTAAATTCTGAAATTAAATATCTCGGTCATATTTCAGAGTGAAGTGGAACTTCTTGTGTTACAGTTTTTAGGAAGAGTTTGAATGTTTGCTAAAAATAATGGTACGAAGTGGGGGAACATATAAAAAATTTAGGATTTATATTTACCTAAAATTAAAGTTTTAAACTTTAAAATACCACAAAATAAATGTTTTTTTATTTCAAACATTTCTGAATTTAAAATTATATATTAACGATCAACGGTTTTGGAAAAAAGGCAGTCTGCAATTTGCTCTTATATAAACCAGGAAAAGAATATTACACATCAGTTTTCTTCATTTAAGTGTTTATTTATGATCTACTTATTTTAAAATTGAGTGTCATAGCTCCATTCTATTTTAAAGACAGCATAGCAAAATATATTTCTTCCTGTAATAAAGATTTTAGCTCTAATATGTTTTAAATTTTTATGCTTCACTCTTTAACTGCTAGTGTTATTATTGATCAGCATAGGAAGAGAAAAATATTAATGATCTAGAATCACCGAAATTCTGGAAGGATATTTAATTAAGAGTTAATATGCGGCGGGCCTCCAGGAAGTAAGCATAATGAGTTTCTGACTCTCAAAGGAATTTTTTTTAAAGTTGGCAACACCATTTTTAGGTTCAAAATTTTAGTAATAGAATATGGGGTTGTTTATCTCAGTTCGTTGAAAACTCTTGTTGCACTGCCGGTTTGAAATGAGTGTTTTGATCCTAAATCCCGCCAGCTTCGATTTGACGAGGGAAATTCTTCTCTTGAAGCAAAGTGCCACATTCCAAATTTAAGTAAAATAAAAAGCCGTTTGTAGAAATATCATCCTGAATCGTAGGAATATGTACAAGCATCTATTTGCTTTTAAAGCAAAGAGAACTAAGGAAGTAATGAGCAATTATGTTGATGTCCATCATATAATTTAGGAAAACAGGGATAAAAAAATTTAGACAAAAAAACACAAATAATAGGCCTTAAAAATAAAAAAAAAGCCTAATATTCCTGTTTTCGGACAATGTAAGCTCCCATAGATCTAATGGCACGAAGCAAATGTTAGACTTATTCGTCTGGAAGATGGTAATAGCACTAGTGTGTCAACTTCAGATGTTTCATCTTTCACTATATTGAAGTCATTTGTGGTTTACAAAACGGTTTTGACCGTGTATGAGGTACAGGGTTTAACTAAACAGGCCAAGGATGATGCGTGAAATTTTTCTCACGAAGGTATAAAAAAAGCTCATTTTTATGTTCGTAAAGTTCGAGGAACGCGAGTACATCAAAAAGATTGATCTACTTAATTTATAGTTATATATATATATATATATATATATATATATATATATATATATATATATATATATATATATATATATATATATATATATATATATATATATATACTTTTGAGGAAACCCCTTCTATACTAAACTATATATATATACTATAAAATTGCCTATATATAAATATATATATATATATATAAATATAAATATGTTGTACTTTTTTGGAAATCATACATTCAGTTTTGAAATAAAAATTAAATATAGTTTTAAATCATATTATTATTAAAAAAATTTACAATCTGTCAATATGAATTTAAATTATTTTTATGTACTTGATGAAATTGCAATTTTATATTTTTGATACTTTTGGTACTTATCTTTTCCCCCTACTGATTACATGTCACATATTTTTCATAAGTTAAACTGGGAAAATTTAAATATTTTGTCCTATGTTAAGATACATAAGGAGAATTTTATAATTGTTTTTTTATTAATGATTTACCTCTTATGACAAAATTTATAGTTTGTGGACTGTGTCTGCTTGACACCCATTTATTTAATATGTTTTCACATTAAGAATGATTCACTTGATACTGAACATCTCTATAGTTAGAGAAAGTAAAAAGGACAGAATGATTCTCTAATTAAAATAATAAGAAATAACTAAAGTAATAAAATTTTTGACAATTTTAAAACGAAAAAAATCTAGGTCAAATAAATTACGGCTTACTCTACGAAATTCTCATTAATTTACAACCTATATATTTTTATTTAAGAATTATTCAAATTCAGAATTTAATTTTCATTGAAGGAGCTGTTGAATCTCTTAGTTACATTCCAAAACAATTGAATGAAAGCATAAATAAAGAAACAAAACTCCTTATTATACGTATGTTATTTTTTTTCCTGAAACTAACGCAAGACCTGTGACAAATTTTAGCTTCCGAAATGTAAAAAAATCTAGGTCAAATAAATTACGGCTTACTCTACGAAATTCTCATTAATTTACAACCTATACATTTTTATTTAAGAATTATTCAAATTCAGAATTTAATTTTCATTGAAGGAGCTGTTGAATCTCTTAGTTACATTCCAAAACAATTGAATGAAAGCATAAATAAAGGAACAAAACTCCTTATTATACGTATGTTATTTTTTTCCTGAAACTAATGCAAGACCTGTGACAAATTTTAGCTTCCGAAATGTATTCTTAGAACTAAGTGAGGACCTACTTTTATTCTTACAGTTTTTGTACTCAAAGAAAAAATATAAGGGAACTTGGAATTTTTTACTTAAGGTCAAAATAAAATGTATTATTGAATATATTCGCAGTTTTTTCACTTATTATCATCAATTTCTTTGATAAATACATAGTTACAGTTTTTTTAAACTCTCAATATGATTTTAAACTTACCATTCTCAGTTGTTGGTTGGCGTATCTTAGTTAAGACTAATTCTTAGAACAAAGTTCAAACATGCATTTTTTTCCTATAGTTTTCTATACGAAGAAAAGTTGCAAGGACAATTTATACATTTTAGATATGTAAAAAACAAAATTTATTGATCCTAATATTACCTGTGCTATCTCATTGTCGTCATCTTCTTTTACGAAAACCTTTTTGAAGTCTTCATGTAATAACTTTACGCGTTGGGTGCCATAGCTAAGATAAGCGTAATTCTTAAAACTAAGTTCAAGCTTACTTTTTTCCTTTGTGTTTCTACACATAGAAAAGGACACGGGGACAGCTGAAGGACTGCTCAGGAAGATACAATATTTATTGATCAAGATATTCACAGTGCTTTCGTATTATCACAAATTCCTTTATTGAATATTTTCATAGTTGTAATGGACTTTTAAAATAATTTTAAAGTATCAAATAGTGATTCATAGAACTAAGTTAAAATCAACTTTAATTCCTATATTTCTGTACGCATCAAAAAATTAGACACTTGGAATGTTTTTTTCATGGAAAAACCCAAACTTGTTAATCAAGAGATCTATAATGCTGTCCTATTACTGCCAATTCCTGTATTACATCTGTTTTTATATTTGTATGTGTTAAACTTTTAAAATAATTTTAACGTACCAAGAGTGATTTTGAAACTGAGTTAAGTTTTACATTTATTCCTATAGTTATTCTACTTGGCGAAAAAGTAAAAGAGGGATAGGAACATTTTATTCAACGAAGATACAAAACTTATTAATCAGGGTAATCACAGTGCTTTGTAAATATATCTTTAAGGTTATTCTTGGTCTCGTAAAACAATTTTAAGGGGATTTGGGATGTATCCTAGAGTATAAATAAAATTAGGATTTATCTCAATATTACTTTACCTTTGTTAATGTAATTAAATACTGTTACAATGGATATTATGCTTGTAATTTCTTCTTCGTTGGCATTACAACCTGTTGCAGGCCAAAATCGTCTCTCCAAGTTTTCCCCACCTAGCTCTATCCTCGTAAATGGCCATTGGCTCATTCTAATTACTTTTAGGTCCCTTTCCACCCCATCCAGCCATTTTGTTGGGGGTCTTCTTCGCCGTTTTCCCTCAATGTTAAAGAAAGTAGTTCTTTTGGTGGGAAAGGCGTCTTCATATAGAAATATGTGGCCCAGTCACCTAATTCGAGATGCCTTTACACCTTCAAAATATCAGGTTCATTAAACTTTTTGGATATTTCTTAGTTATAGATTCTCCAAGTTCTATTTTTTGTTTTATATGTTTATAGTTTGTTCCTTTTACGTGTAACATTTCTACATTTATTTAATTTTTTGAAATTTAGAAAATAAAGGCATTTTAATAAAGATCCATTAATTATTAAACATTCAACTCAGTCTCCACAATTCCTTAAAAATATTTGATATCGTGCACATAATGGGGACATTATTAAAAATATTACTACAAGCAAACCTCTGTGTTAACACAAAATAGATTACAACATTTTAGTGAACAATTTTATTTCCCCTACTATTGAACTTTCATATCAAATTTGATTTTTTTACTTTTGCGTCTAAGGGCCAAATGTTTTCTTCTAATGAATTCTGCAAGATTTGTTACAAATAATGGAAACTAATTCATTAAATAATTTACTAAACAGTCTTCCTTATATAAATAATTCTTCTAACTTTTAGTGTTTTCTTATTTACTATTTAAAAACATTGAAAATACATTAATTTTCAGTTAAATAGTTTTTCAGAGTTAGTTCTAATATTGGTAGAGTAAATTAAATGAATTTTCAGTGCTTATAATTAATAACATGTAGGGAAAACACAAACAAATTTTTAATTTACTAAAAAAAAAATCCATAAATGAAATTATATACGTAAAATTGCAGTGTGAAATGTTGGAGATAAAGATTTTAAATCTTAAATGCATGCGGAGAAAGGTTAAAGAGATAATTTGAGACAAAATAGGTATTTGAGCCATAGTTGTGGTACCATTTCCCCTTAATAACAGTTCTCGAATCAAATTAAATATTTTTCAATGAAAACTCCTCATTATGGGTACTACTTTTCATTCTCAAGGAGAATACTAGTCTTTTGTTCGACACAGAGAACTACAACCCTTAACCATTTGCATCATTTTTCTTTCTCTTTCTAAATGGGGAGTTCTATTTCCAAATGTCTAAAGAATAAAATACCCATTAAAGAACATTAACTTCTGTCAGTAACCTAATATTAGTGCACTAAACATTCTTTCCGTCATCGTCTCTATGAAATCTAATTGCTGTCGAGAACAATGATTTTACTGTAAATAGCTAGAGAAATGTGAAACAAACATAAATAATTTCATTCTTTGAATTATGTGAAGATTATTGTTTTCGTGATTAACGCAAAATCTGCATCATTTATACTTAACGTATTGCAATTAGCAAACTTTTGCCCAGACAGTAAACAGGGGTACATTTCCTATGACGAAGTGTTTCTCGAAATGTAAGACTTTTCTCTTGAGTAATGAAGTATATTTATCAGTAACCATGCATCAAAACTTCTTCCTTCGCTTCCGTTTTAAAGAATTTAGTAACTTATAACTCTTACAAACTATACCTTATATTCAGCCTTCTTTATATTGAAAAACACACACATATGTGTGTGTGTGTGTTTAGAAAAACAATACTTTTACTGCTTGTTAAATAAGCATTTATATTTTATAACGGACATCAAGAATTCTGTAGGATTAATAGACATTTTGAAAATCAAAATTGGATTTTATGATATTTTTTTATCTTTATAATTTAACATGCGCAATTTTTAGTAGAACGTAAAGCAGCATAATGTAGTTTTATCATGATAAACAATCACGTTGCTTAAGTCATAAAAGTATAATCACAACTCAGTAAATCAGTTAAATTTTTCAAATTTTTACGAAATTTTTAAACTATTTCATCTAAAAAGAAATAAAACATCATTTCATAATTTATCATTATACATACATATTTTATTGCTTTAATTTCAACAAAAAATTGTATATATTCTAAAAAATTAACTGTGCATTATTGAGCACTAAGTTCTGTAAAGATTTATTCCTTGTGAAACAATTTGTTAAAATTCAATATTTTACAGAAAATTTTTTAAATAAAAAATAATTTATATCATATAATCAAAAGTAAAATTATATCTTAACGGGTCACAAACGTCGCAAAAAGTTTCTTTTTCTAACGATACAGATTTTTTAGTTATAGAAGATTGAAAACTTTACAAATTGAATAGAGAAGATTAAACTTTTGAAGAAGTTGAAAAATACCGGGTTTTTTAGTGAATTATAATTAGTAAAATATAGTCTTAACAATAAACAGATAACAATATATCTGCTATGGCGAAGTGAAGAAATTGGTCACAGTCGCTTAGATATTTGGTGAAAGGTATTTCTCCTGAGTAAAGAAATATATCGAGATATAACCTTACATATAAATTGTGTTTTGTTTTCTGTATGAGCTTTTGAAATAAATCAGTTTTTGTATAATAAAGATCTATAAATATTTCATGAAATAGCAAGCACTTAGCATATCTACTTATTTCGTTGAACCAGGTTTAGATCTTTTTAAAAAAAATTATACTTCTATTTTTCTTAAAAATTCTGCCTGCAGTTTCAAATAAGAAACTTAACGACGAGTCATTGAACAATTTTAAGTAAAAACTTTAGTTTTTAAGTCAATGTTTTACAATAACATTTTAAAATAGCGTGTAGATATGTAAAACATATTTTGATGTAGCGGTGGTTTCACTTACGTAAGTAAAAGTAAATTTTTAAAAAGCTTGTCAATAGCTTAAGAAATATTCTTTTAAAAGTATACTTATCAGAAAGAAATATTTTTTGGTTAGGAAATAATCTTATTTCGATTGAAAGTACTAGTAAAAAAATAAAAATATTTCTAGTACTCATTTTTTTCTTTGTACATACTTCTAATGCTATTTTTCTTTCTCACCTCAAACTCATTATCCACTAAAATATTTTTCAAGCTGTTCAACTTATCAATTTCTAATTTATCCTTTCCTAACGAGTCTACATTTTTCTTTATTTCTTTTTTCAAAGTGCATTTACCTTTATTTTTAAATTCAGTACAAGTACTTCTTAATGAAATCAACATTATTTCTCCTTTTCCCAAATACTATACGTATATACGTTTGTTTTCATTATGAGAAACTTCAGTTAAATTCTGTTTTCTTAGTTTATTTGTTCCTTAAAAGTACTTCTGTTGATAAATGACTGAACTTTCAGCATTTAATGTTTTTGTTTAAACTCAACAAGCATAAAACTTTTAAAAAATAAATACCTTATTTCAGTACACTCGCTAGCTTCTTAAACAAAAATCAAATTTAAATTCACAATTTCAAAATTAAAAGATATTTACAAAATATTCTTTCTTTCTAGTGGATATGCTATAATAAAATTAGAATGAAAGTAAATAGATTTCGTTTATTTAGGAATTCCAAACATAATTTAACACATTTCCTTATGACAATTATCTATCTATGAATACTAAAATTGCATGAATAACTGATGATTTTTAAAGTATTTTTATTTACCTGGAATCTATATAAAACAAGCCTTTACTCGTGTCTTAAAAAACTCTAGAGTAAAATAATAAAGAGGCTCAGGATGTTTTAATTTTAACGAATTTTCATCCTGCAGAAGTAATACTGGTGCATTTATTCCTCAATAGATAGGAGGAATATAATGAGTTCTTATTTGATTTAGGATAAACACGGGTATTTTGTTTAAGCGTAATTTTTTAACTAATCATGAAAAATGAAACTGTGACCTTTTAATGGGTACTTGCATTCTTTCAGTAAGCTTGCACATAATTATATTAAAATTTTCATATATGTGTTTTTAACCCTTTCAAATCATTTTAATGTTTATAAAGAAGATAACAAAGTATTTTATCTTGTTTATAAACACTTCATATCTGTTAGACATCATTATCTAATAGATAGCGCAAGTTTGGCTCTCGACAATTATTTTTAAAAACTTCAGTTTTTTTCTCAATAAACTGAAATAGTTTTTATAAAATCACAAGAGCCATTTGTTTTGTCTGAGTGTCTAGACTATCTTCCTAATTTTCTAAATAGCAAAAAATAATTTAAAGTTCACTCTGCATACATGTCAAAAAGGGTTATCACCTTTATTGGCTGACAATGAGAAACACTGTCTTTAACCAAAGAGAACCAGGATTATGAGTTAATTCTTCAGAAAAGAAGGAAACACAAGGCTTCTTTTCTTTCCGATAGGAATAGAACCCATAACCTAGTAAAACGATCTCACGTAATTCAAAAGCAGAGCGTTAAGCACCTGAGTAACGATAAGTCACCATCTTAAAAATTGAGAAGAGTTTCCTTGCCACAAATAGGGTCACATAAACTTCCTTTTGAACATGAAAGGTTTTTTTGATAAAACCCCTTGATTTCTTTTAGGAATAGAAAAAAAATTACATAAAGTTCCCTCTGCATACATGTCAAAAGGGGTTATCACCTCCATTGGCTGACACTGAGAAACACTGCCTTTAACCCAAGAGAAACCAGAATTATGAATTAATTCTTCAGAAAAGAAGGAAAAACGATGTTTTTTTTTCTTTCCGATAGGAATAGAACCCATAACCTAGTAAAACGATCTCACGTAATTCAAAAGCAGAGCGTTAAACACCTGGGTAACGGTAAGTCACCATCTTAAAAATTGAGAAGAGTTTCCTTGCACAGAAAGGGTCGCATAAACTACCTTTTGAACATCAAAGTTATTTTTGATAAAACCCCTTGATTTCTTCTAGGAATAGAAAAAAAATTACATAAAGTTCCCTCTGCATACATGTCAAAAAGGGTTATCACCTCCATTGGCTGACACTGAGAAACACTGCCTTTAACCCAAGAGAAACCAGAATTATGAATTAATTCTTCAGAAAAGAAGGAAAAACGATGTTTTTTTTCTTTCCGATAGGAATAGAACCCATAACCTAGTAAAACGATCTCACGTAATTCAAAAGCAGAGCGTTAAACACCTGGGTAACGGTAAGTCACCATCTTAAAAGTTGCGAAGAAAAGTTTACTTGTCACAGAAAGGGTCGCATAAACTACCTTTTGAACATCAAAGTTATTTTTGATAAAACCCCTTGATTTCTTCTAGGAATAGAAAAAAAATTACATAAAGTTCCCTCTGCATACATGTCAAAAAGGGTTATCACCTCCATTGGCTGACACTGAGAAACATTGCCTTTAACCCAAGAGAAACCAGAATTATGAATTAATTCTTCAGAAAAGAAGGAAAAACGATGTTTTTTTTTTCTTTCCGATAGGAATAGAACCCATAACCTAGTAAAACGATCTCACGTAATTCAAAAGCAGAGCGTTAAACACCTGGGTAACGGTAAGTCACCATCTTAAAAGTTGCGAAGAAAAGTTTACTTGTCACAGAAAGGGTCGCATAAACTGCCCTTTGAACATCAAAGTTATTTTCTATAAAAGCCCTTTATTTCTTCTAGGAAGTCAAATTTTACGATTGTTCCAAAAGACATTTATGGAAAGTTCATTCTATATGTCCATCAGAAAAGGTTTTATGTCTCCAGTTTTGTTCAGGAAAAGCCATGGTTTTGAATCAATTCGCTAAGAATTCTGGAAATCCCCACATATTTATTTCCTCATCGTTTCGGCCAGGAATCGAACAATTACTAACAAAACGACCTACCGTAATTGAAAAACAGCTTAAAACACCTTAAACGCCTAGGAAACATTTAGCCCTCCCCCATCTTAAAGTTGAGACGAAGAATTTATTTATTAGCAGTTCACAGACAAGAAAAACTATCTGTACTTTTCACGAATATCAAACAATTCAATATATAAAGATAGGTACAGAAAAATAATATAAACTGTAACAGGTTTTATCGCGTGCTAGTACACAATTTAAGTTAGGGTGACAAGGTAACTAAGGATGCACGCTAAAGGAACATTTTTAAGTGATAAGTTAACAACAGATAATGAAGACATTAAAGAAGGTAAAAAAGAAACTACAAGAGACTATTATAGATTATCTACTTAAATAGCAGATTAAAGATACACTTATATACACTTTTAGTGCCAGGAGGGAATATGCATCAGATGACAGAGATTGGGAGTTTATGATTAAATATTAAACAGAAATCTCAGAATATGGTAGCTAAATTTAAAATAAAACTAGAAATAATAAATTTATCCAAAAGCAATAGTTTCTACTGTTTCGAAATCAAATTTTAAGAAATTTTTCTGTGACAAGATATTTTCAAAGCAAAATATTTAAAATAGTATAATCCACCTTTATATTTTTCACCTGACATTTATGGTGATTACATAAATTATTCCTCTACCCATATTCAAGTCATTTTTTAAATTTAAACATTCCTGGAGGGTTTTATTTTCTAGATACCTTTAAAAGATAAATTTCTTGTTACCTCGGGTAAAATATTTGCAAGTCCAAACTTAATACTCGAAGTTTCTAACAGGAAGTAAAAAAAAAAAGAATGGAGACCATTCAAATAAGGATATTTAAGGGAGTTTCAGCTGAAAAAAAAGCTAAAAGGATATTTATTTTCATCCTAAGAATTGCTATAAACTTTATTTAATATCTCTTCTATTGCCGTATACAACATAATTCCATACGGGTTTTTTTCTCTCGTAAAATTACTGATATGCTTCGCTTGTCTGAAAAACTTCCTAAGATTCTGTTTATCTTTTGTGCAAGTTTTATAAAACATATTTAAGCGTCGTAATATGCTGAAATTTATTCCTTTGTTCTTTAGATTTAGATGTCGTGACTATATCATTACACCCACATATATATATATATATATATATATATATATATATATATATATATATATATATATATATATATATATATATATATATATATATATATATATATATATATATATATATATATATATATATATATATATATATATATATATATATATATATAAGTCTGTGCGTATGATTGCTTGAGCGAAGCTGGATGTTAAAGCTAGGTTATATATATGAATATATATACACTAAAGGAACATTGTTACACAATAAGTTAAACACAGATAATGAAGGAATTAAAGAATGTCAAAACAAGCTAAGATAGTCTATTGTAGATGATTTTTTTATAGCGTATTTAAGACACATTTATATACATTTTTAGTAGCATAAGGAAAATTACATCAGATGACAAAGATTGTGCTTTTATACTTAAATGTTAAACAGAAACCTCAGAATCTGGTAGCTAAATTTAAAATAAAACTAGAAATAATAAAATTATCTGAAAGAAAAGCGTCTACTGTTTCGAGATCAAATTTTTATTTTTTCGTGTATATATATATATATATATATATATATATATATATATATATATATACATATATATATATATATATATATATATATATATATATATATATATATATATATATATATATATATATAAGTATATATATATAAAATATATTATATATATTATATATATGTATATATATACATGGTAAGTCTATGACAATTCAACCAGCCAACGATGTCTTGATAATGTCTTTATTCAGGACTATTGCACAGTTTCACATTCCATCATCAAACGTGGCGTCGGTCAGCTGAAGGGCATAGGCTAACAAAAGAGTTTTGCTCGGCGTGGTTTCATTAGCGACCCTACCTCAAGAAGTTCTCTCTCTCAGTTATTAATTTTATGTTTTCAAACCTGACATATATATATATATATATATATATATATATATATATATATATATATATATATATATATATATATATATATATATATATATATATATATATATATATATACATGAAAAATCTTCTTAAGCGTTAACTATACAAATCCATAATGTTTTGTGCATAAATCCCCTTTGAAATCTTTTCGAAATTTCTGAAATTTTACACTACCTTGTTAAATAAGTTAGAATATGCTTTCCCCTACATTTTTCACTTTTGCAATCGTGGAACTTTTAGTATCCACAAAACCTTTTTAAAACTGAAAGGAAACCATAGAAGACTGATAAAATACAACAGCTTACTCAGCTTAACATTTCCCCTTGTACATCACATCACTATAGAATGAATTCTCCATGAGTATATTTTACTGCTAAAATCCTACTACATTTTCTTCCCATCCTATTTCCGTTGTTAGTGATGAACTTGGGCATGATATTTTAATAATAAAATTTACTTACAGAGTTAGATATTGTTCATTGTCGTATTTTAATGAACAAAATCTGAAAACGACATGATATTTAAAAAATATTATTTCTTGTCTTTGTAGGCTTGTCAATAAAACTAAATTTACGGTTTGGTTTATATACAGAAGATATTTGCTAAAAAAGCAAAATAACTGAAATCATATGTAAGTATAGTAGTATAAGATGTCTTTAAAATACAATTTATTTTAATTTAAAGAACATATATTTAACAGTTAAACATTACAAATATATGCAAAAACATATTTGTAACTCTTGACATCCTAACTGACATCGAACTTAACAATTATAATAAAATATTAAATGGTCTTAATCTCTTTATAATCTATAAAAGGGTCACAGTGAAGAAGCATAACAAACTTTGAATTACATTAATTGAACTCACTATGAAACGCTGAATTCATATTATGTTTAGCAAAATATATTATAGTTTAGCAAAATTTACCGTCTAAAAATGTAAGTATTACTCGCGTTTACACATATTGAGCAGATTTCAATACTATATGAACTTTTCTTGAGAAATTCAGGCCTTTATTATCGCCTACATCTACAATGTCTAATCTGGGGCCCTATTACGTACCAATGACTTATACTAGGTCATTATGAGGTAACACGAAGAGTTAAAACACCAGATACAAATGAGCGAAAACTTACAGTTTTGCAGACTTTTTTTATTTACAAATTTAATATCTCACAATCTGGTGCCGCAAATAAAATATATTTAATCTCAATATGGAGACGCCTTAAACCGCTGAAATATGGAAGCAACTCCCGTTGATGACGCTATCTTCAGATGGACAAAATTTTTTAGCGTTCCTTGCCTTTGAGAGTTCTCTTCACTTTGTCTTTCCTCCGACGGGTCCTTCAAATCTGCTGAGCAAAAAAAAATCCAAAAGTTGCTGTTGCCAAGGCCAAAGACGACTTTCCCGCGTTAGCCACCCCTCTTGCCCAATGGGGTCGAAGGGGGGGGGTCACTAACATTGCTCTCGTCCCTCGGCCAGTATCCCACGCTGGCATTGTGCAGCAGTGTAACTCAATGTTACAGGCCCTCAGATTTTAGGGATCACAAAACCAGCCTATGGTTGCACACTAACTTTTTAGTTAGTTTTTTATGATGAAGTGGAAAAATGTAACACCAGAGGAAATTTGATTTAAAATCTTGCAAAACTACATTTCATCATACACATAATTTCGGAGAAAAGTTGCGATTTATAATTAAATATCATCGTCAGGGAATTTCCAGCTTTAATTTATATCATTGCCCTATCCTTGAAATTTACATTCTCTTTTGAAAAAGAAATTTTTTGAAAAATAGTCACTTGTATGTTTATTTCATTTCAGTCATCATTTAATCATAATTTTAATAAATATGTCATGATTGTAAGAATACTTATGCCAAAAAGTATGCAATATTTTCGTTTTTCTATTAGGAGAACTAAAAAAGTAGTTGTATAAGAACTCAAAAGAATGCTGCGCCTGAGGCCTCAGACTTTCTAAATAGGACCCTGGACGGATTTATTTCTAAGTTTATTATGATCAGGCCTTTATTATAATACTTAAAAGATGTCGAATTTAAATTCCTACGATTTAAATTCATGAGATAAATTTTAATTTGAATGATATATCAGTATTTAAGTTAGATGTAAGGAGAATTTAACATACGCTTATTTGTTTTATTTGCATTTCCTTTGGCCTTTCTAGAGGAAATAACGAGTTTCAAAATTAACTCAAAGTGCAGCATTTAAAGAAATGTAATTCGTTTCTAAAGCGTCTTCTTGTAATTGAAAATTTTATCCTTCAGTGTAATTTTGTACAAAACTAAAATTATACATGTTCTTAATAGAAAATATATTAATTATCTCCTAAAAAGTGACCAGAAATGTAATTATGAGTACTTTAAGAGAAATATACAGTAAATTCCAAATGATCGCAATGGGTTTTGCATGAACCTATTCAAATTGCCAATTTCAATAAGTATTTATTAAGATTCTTTTTACAGATTATCGAATATTTATATTATTTAAGCAAGTACAATAAAAACTTTTACTAATATTTTCCTTGAATGCTGACAGTAATAACAAATTCTAAGGTATAATTAATGTGTGGTCTAATAGGTATTTTATAAAAATGGTCTCTTGTGTGCAAAAGGGATATGCCTGTAGAATTTTTATAGAATCTATTTTTTTAAACTAATATCTTTTAAAATAATTAATATTTTATCTTGAATTATTAACCATTTATACACATTGTGTAAAAGGTAATATGAACATAGAGAATTTTTATAGAATATATTTTTGAAACAGTTAATAATTAATACCCTTTAGAATTGTTACTTCTTTTTCTTGAATTATTAAATAATCTTACATAAATATATTACAAATAACGTATTATTTATTCAAATAGATTAGTTAAAAGCAAAATGAATTAGTTTTGAAAGTTCATTACGCACTTAATCATGCTGTTCTTCTGTTTTGGGGAAGTTTGTTACTATTGTTACTACGTCTGAAAGACAGCCTTTTTTTAATTTTATATAAAAGCAAAGAAAGGAAGGTAATGCATAAGCTTTCGTTTAAAAAAATAAACTACACATTAAAATTATTTTGAATTTTTAATACGTTATCATTTAGTTGCAAATCGTCTCCAAGACGTAAAGATAGCTTTTTAGAGTGAATAACAAAGTTTCCAGTATTATTTCAAATGCAATAGTTCTTGAACTTCCATAAATAAAACTTTCCAATCACATCTTTAGTTGCTATATCTATCTCTATTATTGGCTCATAAACTACGATAATGGAAAATCGATATATGCTTCAGGAGGTGGGGTATTAAAAAAGAAATATAATGCACCGCACCCGTATCTATCAACAGTGATTGAAACTAGCCCGTATTACTTGTGTAAGCGGATATCACTCGGATATTAAATGCATTTTACTTTTAGCGCGTAACGTAACCGAAAGTACTCATCTATTTTTAAACAATTCATTGAGACCTAATTACCTCATTTATCGCAAAAATTAAATATCCAGTAATATTTAAGAGTTAAAATAAGCATTTAAATAAACTTTTCCTTTCTTTATCTGGGGCTCGAATGGGTAGACTGACGGATTTTAATACAGGATTATGTGCTTCGCATGCTTCTCTGTAAGATATATTTGTTATCACTTAAAAAGAGGCTTAAACATCAGGATTTTTTTTCTAATTTTCTTTTTATACAGTAAAAATTTACCATTTAGAAATGTGTTTGAAATCAGGAATAACAGCTTTCCAGAGATTATAATTAGGGGAAAAATTCTATGTGTAGCGTTATCACTTAGATGCTGTACTTATACCAAATAAGTATACGATTTAACAGTTTTGTATAGGTTGTACAGATGTAGGCAATCTATTTTTATTTTAAAAATTTGAACTCCATAAAGTGTTTCTTAAAAGGACCACTGACGTTATACAAGTCATAGTCAACGAACTAATGTGTTTGGAGGAAAAGGAGTTTAATACATATTTATATACCCAATTTTGAACCCCTATGATTAGGATATTGAATCGGCTATTTGATATGTAAACTGTATAATTTTGGTTAAATTTTTACAGTTATTTGTTTCTAACTGTGTAGAGACATAAGTTTAAATAATTTAACATATCCACTTGGAAGCAAACTGTTTCGGACCCTAAAAACCAAAAGAACCGTCAAGAAAGAGAGTCAATAAAGCACTATTCTTACTCCGGCATGGCTACTAGTGCCCAATATGTCAGTTTCCCGGATGAGGGTAGATCGCAAGTAGTCGGACCATTTTTCTCTGCAAACTGCTTTCGGGGTGTTCTGGGGGTAAAAGTAACTTTTAAATAATTTAACATAGCCATTTGGAAGCAAACTGTTTCTGGCCCTAGAAACCAAAAGAACAGTCAAGAAAGAGAGACAATCAAACACTATTCCTACTCCGGTATGGCTGCTATTGCCCAATATGTCAGTTTCCCGGATGAGGGTAGATCGCAAGTAGTCGGACCACTCTTCTCTTCAAACTTCTTTCGGAGTGTCACGAGGGCAAAAGTAAAGCGGCAGAAACAGGCAAAAGCATGTGGGTGACCGCAGAAGTGAAACCTTGTGGGTAATTAAGAACTGAACTGGATGCTCGAGTGAACTTCTTGCCTCTGTCGATGGAGTGGTCTACGTAAAAACTTTCTTATTTTTCACCCTTTTTGAGGTACATATTGTATTCGTGTGTTGTTCATTAGATGCTCTTTGGTAGCCAACAACTTTTTTTCCTTATTCGGTATGTCGCATAAAGAAACATAATGTTGATAAACATACTCAAACTGAAAACTTTGTTCACTTATTGTCCAAATCTAATAAAATGTGTTTACTAATATTGGATAACAAAGAAAATATTTTGTTAATATTTGTAATACATTTACTTAAATAGCTGTGTGCTTACTTCCTCCAAGACATCTATTATGTATTTACTTATTTTTCAGTAAGATTTTTGTTAATAAAATGTATTAAACTCAAGCTTTCTATATAACTTGTTTTGTTTAGTTTTGAATTAAAAACATACATGGGCCTCAATTCATCTTACATTTTTACATTTTTCTCAACTCAACTAGTGAGCTTTAATAGTTTGCAGGCAGCTTTAACAAGTGACTTCAGACACAGAAATAACTGTTACAACACTTTATAATTGGTGGTATAACCCAGAACTCGTCACTTTCTTTTAGAAAATCACGGAAAACGTGAGTGTTTTGTTAAATTTCTCTTCAGTTGTTACTGCCTCTGTCAATTTTCAATGTTATCTGTGATATTAATTCAATAGCAACATGTCGTGATTAAAAATATTTTAATAATTTCTTAATGGATGTTGAACTATACTACTTGTTGCTATTACAACCGATAGCTATCGTTTTGGTTTGTTTTTCATGACTTAAATTTGCTCAACAGTGTTTAAAAGCATGTTGTTTCATTTTAAAATTGATGGAATCAGTTTTATATTGTCTTAATACTAACAATTTAATATTGATACTAGCACATTACTGGAGATAAAATCATTAAATTGGTGTTTTCTTGAATAATTTGATATTTCCTGGGGAGGAGTCTATCTTGAAAGGTAACAAGCCTGTGAGTGCTCTGCGAAAGAGGCCTTCGTGGTCCCAAAAGCCATTTATTACTTTGGGAAAAAAGAATTCTTATGCTTAAGAAGACCTATTGTGGCAAGAAAACAATTGTCTATAAAGCTAGATACGTAATTTTGCAAAGCATGGTAAGGATTTAAAGAATAATTACGATATCTATAGGGTTAAGAGATTCCAGATTATAAAACTCCACTGTACTACTTATGTTCTGGTTTTTAATACTTTTATTTAACTTGTTTCAATCCCTAAAGCTATTTGTTATAAAAGGTTATTAAGAGGACCAGGTCAACATGATTAATCTTGAATCAAAATAATGATAGAGATCTCTGCCAACACCAGAATAAGAAACCAGGGATACCAATATTGAAAGGCACTTGTTTTGACTCAGCCTTTAAAATTTTAAACCTCTTAAATAAATCCTAGTTCATTTTCCTTATCGTCTACATAAATGCAGAGTCAAACATGTTCTTTCATTAATTGTAATAAGGTTTAAAATGAAATAATAAAATAAAAAATAAAGCGAAAACTTTTGAGGCATTAAAGACGTAATAGTTTCAAAGAAAATTTCTATTCATTTTCAGTCCTAAAAAAAGAAATAATAAATATGTGATCCTCTGAGACATCTATCATGTGATCTTCTTATCATGTGTTCACAGACAATGATATCTAATTTATAAAGAATTTTTTCCGTCCAAATATTTCTTAAAATTGCATTTAAACTCCAAAAAATAGGACATATTTATTGAACAAAAAAATACAAATAAAACTACTATTTGAATCTGAAAGTTTGAAATTAAATAACTCATACTTTAAAAGATACTTAGTCAATAAAAAATAAATTTGACAATTAATTGTGTCATGCATAAGACCAATAAAGTTTAATTTGTATAACTATATTTCCTCACGTTAATATTTATTTTAAAACGTTCTATAAAAGAAGTAATCAACCTTAAATAGACTCAGTAATCTCCATTATATAGGGTAGGGAAATTGTTGTTGAATTTTAAATCTTTATTTTGAAATAAATTCCTTCTTCTGCGGTTTTTACAGTTCAGATTTTGTCACTGATTTATGACAACAAATGAAATTTTACATATGATTGGATATAGGTGTACCAAGAACATATCTGAGCATAAAAACTTGTTACTAGTTATCTAAAGGAAGTAATTTATAAATATAAGAGAAAGAGTCAGGAGGAATTCATAATAATTCTACTAATAGTATATAGTATATTCTACTAATAGTAATAGAATTCATACTAATAGTAAAAATAGCGTGTCGTACTGGAAAGCTTACAAAAAGGTTAAATTCACCGGATTATGTAAAACTACACATATTTTCCTATATAGTATGATCTATAAAAACTCAAAATAATAATTGAAAGCTTTTCTAGCTTCCTTATTTTAAAAAAAATTAATTATATTTGGAATTAGTAAGAATTAATATTTAAATATTATTTAAATAACTATTATTAAATTTATTAAAATTAAATTATTATTATTTAATTTTTAATATTACTATTATTTTAGTATCTTATATTTTAAATATTTTTCAAAATATTATTTTGAAATAATAATATTTTGAAATTAGGTAAAATATGCCATGATGCAATACTGTGAATGTAGAGATCTTTGAAGAAAACATAAAATTATCGTTAAAGATAATACTTCTAGACATTTTTAATGCTACAAACATTTATGACCGTACTTTTAAAATCTGTCAAATAAAAGCTTTATTAAACGAAAAGAAAGATATAATATGCATCAACAATAAGAATCCTATATTTTCAATACTGAAGGAATTATGGTGATGATTGAGATTTATCGTTCCGTCTGGAAAACGGGACTCTTTCCCACTTTCGATCAAACCTAAAATTGTACTTGGGTGATTTAGAGCCAGAAAATATTTTTTGCATGACTGCCGATTTTCCGATTGAAAATTACTAAATTTTAGACGGGTCTTACCAAAGGTTTCAACGAAGAATATTTTGGAAATTCAGCTATTTAATGACTACATATATTAACATTTATGCTGTTATCGAGTGGGAAGAAATAAGGACTGAAGCAAAAACATAAAATGGCACGACAGACTAATAATGAGTAATTTATAGCTCTAAAATTATTCGATTGAATATTTTTATTCTGATCAAAGGAAAGGAAAGGAAATAATATAACCAAACGGGAAACACTAATTACGATCTTTGCATTATATATATATATATATATATATATATATATATATATATATATATATATATATATATATATATATATATATATATATATATATATGTCGTATCCAGTGGTAGGCGAATGGAAGAAGCAATTTTTCTTGTTAAATCATCAAAAATATTTCAAAGTATAGTTTCCTTTATAGGCGTCACTTGCGCCATTTTCATTTATTCGTGGCGGAGTCACGCGTGGATGCTGCTGACAGCTCTATATCTTCGCGCCAACTGTCTCTTCTCGGTTTGCTTAATCATCAAATTCCACAAAAATCTTTTCGCTTGACCGAATTATGTTAAAAGTTTACGCGTGCGTGGGTTTTTCCTTTGTTTTGTTGTTGCAAAAGAATTCCCTTTTAAATCTTTTACAACTGTCTTAATTTTTCCAAATCCCCCCTTCCTAGAACTGACATCATATATATATATATATATATATATATATATATATATATATATATATATATATATATATATATATATATATATATATATATATATATATATATATATATATATATATATATATATATATATATATATATATATATATATATATATATATATATATATATATATATATATATATATATATATATATATATACATATATATATATATACATATATACATATATACATATATATACATATATATTATATATATATACATATATATATATATA
>CM063502.1:66567568-66647568 GCA_032207245.1 Pardosa pseudoannulata | reverse complement strand
ACAACCCATTAATTTCACCTGCTTCGTGTGTTTTTAGGCTCTTGTGAGTGTTAAATAATAAAAAGAAATTTCAAGTTAATAAAGGCAAAATTTCTAAGAAGAAACATAGCTGAGATCAACCATACTTTTCTCCTAATGCAGCTTCTAAAACGTTAAGTGTAAAAAAAAAGTAGAGCTCTTCGTATTAAATCCTTCTTAATATCTTTTAATGCACGTACTTTAAGATAACCTCTAGAACAATTAATTTTATTAGGCTGTTTATTTTTCGGCTACGACATAATACTGTGAGTTACCGTGTCTCAACAACTGTCAGGCGTATTTTACTATTTATAAGAAAAATAGTAATTACTTGCTGTTCTTAAACCGTGTTTTTTGCATGACTTTTAATGAATAGTTTAAGATATAAAACAAATAGGTTAGAATCAATCATTACCAAGTCATGAGTTTTGAATACATTTAATAAAATTAATCTATGCCTCAAATAATGAGAAAAGTTTTAGAGAAATCTTTGTTTTACGTTGATTCCTCTTTATGTGGATTCGTGCATCCACTCTTACGTAACGAATTCATTTGTGTGTATTCTGTAAAGCAAATTTCGAAAAGAAACTTAAATCTTAAAGCAAACATGCAAAATATATATGTGGATTTTGTGCGCATGTATCATCTTTTCTCTTCTGAATGTTGTTTTTTAAACTTTTAAGCGTAAATAGTATGATAAACAAAAGCTTTACATTTGTCAACATTTCAAAACTATTTTTATTTTACATTTACAAATTTAAGGACACGAGCAAATTTACATTTAAAAATTACATTTACAATTTACAATTATAAACTTACATTTACAGTTTTGTTTTTATTCCTTCTAAAAGAGTCTTACGACATGCCTAAAATGCATCTGTTTCAACAAAACATATGACTTACGTTAATACTTAATACTTAATTTAATACTTAATAGAATTATGCAAAAAAATTTAAACACTTAAGGCCAGTATGAATCTTTATATATCCTGAAATAGTTTAATTTCATGAATTATAATAACTGTAAAACAATTAACGCATTATAATTTTGAATAAAATTTAAATAAAATTATAAAATATAAATATAAATATAAATGTAATATAAAAAAATTAATATTTATAAATAATAAAATAATAATAAATATAAATTTAATATAAAATATAAATGCATAAATATAAATGTAAAATATAAATAATATATAAATATAAATGTAAATAAATATAAATTATTAAATTATTATAAAATTTTGAATAAAATTATATATTATATTAAAGTCCACACGATGATTTAATTTAGAATATATGTTTTAATCTACAAATTAAACTTGAAGGCTATGAAAAATGTAATAGTTAGAATGAATTAATAATCCAAAAATCCTTTAAGGATTCAAAAACTTATAAAATTAGAAAAAAACTGGAAGTAGAATGATAATATAACTGATTAACAAATAGAAATAGCGTATTTTATTAATTTTCTGAATGATATTTTCATCTATAGAAAATACAAGTATATAAATACAGAAGAAAATGTAAGCTTATTCTTTGAGTAGAATTGTTTTTATCTAACCAGTAGAATTATAACACAGTTTTAATATCGCCTATATTAAATGTTCTGTATTTTTATTGTAATCAATTTGAAGAAATAATTTCATAATAAAAAATCATATTAATTAAATCTTGAATAGCTTAAAAATATTTTATAATTTTCTGAAATATGTAGAAACTTATGTTAAATTAAACAGACACACCTTAAGTATGCACCAATTTTTTTAGGAGGTATGGGGTCCCTGAAATTTCAAACTTTTATAGGGTAAATACTTAAATTTAAATTCTACTACTGAAGACGTTACAACACTTCACGTTAAAACCGGAAGTAGCACTTTTCACAATATAAAAATTCTACATTCAACAGTCTATTAAAGCTATAAAAGATATTCAGCTGAGCAAAATTTGCCTGCAAATTCAATATTGTTATCTTACTCAAATGTGAAACATAACTAAGGAAAAGAAATAAAGAGGGTGTTTTAATATTCATCATCTTATATCTAATATAATTAGTACCACATATGATAACTCAGTTATTACTAATAAATACATTAAACTGTTTTATTTTTGAATTTTCTAGGTAGTTGAAATACTCCAGTGACATTTCTCTAACCGTTATATACCTTCTAAATATATCTACAATTTACTTTGTAGAGAAAAATATAAAAGACAGTTAAAATTATAGAATTTTAACAGCAAAAATCTAACCTTTTTTAAATTTAAATGAATTACTATATACATCGTGTATGGTAAAACTGAATATTTTAACTACTATTGTTTTTTACCAGCTTTATTCTTATCTAATACTTATCAGATCAACTAGACTTTAATCTAAGGCCTAAAAGTTATCCTATGATTAAAAAACGACATTATTATACGCAAGAGAGTTATGCATATGGAACACTGTCAATAATGTTACTTTCAAATAATTATTAATTAATAACTTTTAAAATTATTGAGATTATACCTTGAGACTCTAAACACTTTCACATAAATATATAACTAATAACATATTAAATTTTCAAGAAGATTGGTCAAAAGCAAAATAGTTTAATTTTAAAAGTCCACTGTCTCTTTAAAAGTATAATTTTTTTCACTATGACGGACCAAAAAAAAGCACTTTTTTAATGCAGAATAATAATGACAAGAAGTTAATGACAAGATTATTTATCCGTGGAAGTTTGTTTAAACGTATACTATATTCAACAGTGATAAAATCTCTCGAATGCACGAAACGTGTCTATCAACATTTCTTAACTTTTAACAACCCTAAAAATTGATATCTCAGAGAATGAATAGATACTGACAGACGAAAACTTCCGTATGCTATCAGAACGATTATTACAGGAGGTCAATCCGCTTGAAGGTAAGTACACACCTTTTGTGGTCGTGCTGTTTCTCGGAAGGTTTTGATTACCATTGATATTCATCTAGTTAAACTGCTGCATTAAATAGTGCCACTAGACAGTCATTGACATTTAGAAATCTCACTTATGCTATTGTTAATTATTTGTCCAATTAATCTGTTCTTAGAATTACTTTTAGAAAACTAGCTTTGAGCAGTATTCCCGTCTCATATTTTACACCAGTTATAAGTAACAATGAATAAAGTTAAAATAAAATTTCAAAATGCTTTACAAAATAAGTATTTTATTTCGAAATTTTGAGTTTTAGATTCATGAAGGATTGTGTCCACAGTCAAAAGTTTTATTAGATCATTACTTAAATTTCACAGATGTGGACATTAAAATGCTTCTCTTTAAATCTGGAAGTAGCACTTTCGGCTAAATAAAAAATTCTAAACATAAATGATTTTCCCCTATTACCGCGTTTTTAATGCGCAATAATAAAGGCAAGAATTTCGGTTATTTAACTATGGAATTGTGTTTAAACATATACTCCTGTCAACAGTGATAAAATTTCTTGGAAACATGAAACATATCTATCAAAAATCATTAACTTTTAACAACCCTAAAAAATGAAATCTCAAAATATGGATAGTCATCGAGAGAGGAAGAGTTCCATATAAGACTTCCCAGGAATGAAGGCTTTTAGAGTCAATTTGTGGAGGCGCGGTAAGTCAGTCAGCAAAGGCAAAGCTCTAGTAACTGCAAGGTTGTAGGTTCGGAGTTCGACCCGACCTTGAGATCAGCCGTGTTCGTTGAAGATGGTTTTTGGTGACAGTGTCCTCCAAGAGCTCAATCAATACCTCTGGAGGTGGCAGGCCAAGCCTATGGGTATTCTGCTTGGTCCTTGCTTCAAAATGACGAGGACTCACTCAGAAGTTGTACTTTCACCCTTAAGGTGCTCGTTTAAATGAAAAGAGCACTCCTTTACTTTAATACGAGTGGCTCAATCGTGCTTGGTTTAACCAAGTAGCACAAGACAACAACAGCAAGAGTCAATTTGCATATCCCGGTCTTCTTTTCACATATTTTTGATTACAATTAATATTAGTCGAGCTAAATTTCTTCACTCATAATGGAATGTGATAAAGTGTGTGTATGATCGAGTACGTAGATTCAAGCCAGAAATCGAGTACTTTTACAAATAAGAAATATTCTTTATTAATTCACCACTTTTCAGGCACAAAATTTATATAAAATAAATAAATATTTTTTTATGTGTGTTGTGTGTAAAAGACTCTACAATTTATTCGAACACACAAGAAAAATACCATGCTCCATTCCTGAGTATCACACATAAAAGAAACCAATAATTAAGAAACACATTTCTGAGAAAATATCAAATTTTATTCTCTATAACTTATTTTCTCCTAACTTCTAAACTGCCATCGTTTCACAATGAAACTTTTTCAAAGAAAAATCTCTAATTAGAAAATGCAAAATTATAAAAAGAGTATTAAAAAACGAAAATAAGTAAATGAGGCTGCTATTTCTTTTATAATAAAATGCCATTTGATCAAGCAAATTTATTTTACATTTAGAAAAAGTTATCTTATAAGCAACAAAAGCAAATTAATAAAACAACAATTTATTCTCAATAAATGCATTATATATATATATATGTTCCTTAACAAAGCTAATTAGAAGAAAGAAATATTTTTGAAAGCAAAAATTGCATCGAATCAAACAAAATACTGATAATTTAATAAGGTTCCCAGAAATGTTTCGAAATAATGGGTAAATTAGCATGAAATATCATTAAAAGTTATTAATCTCCCTTGAAATATCGTTCGGTTGAAAACTTTGTTAAACGGAAGTTCATTATATAGTGCCTAACGTATTTAGATTTTTACGTCAGACGCAAAAAGTTTTTTTAATTAATATCATTTAATTGTGCTAATCAAAGAATAATAAACCAGAGCACAATAGTTGGTTTTGTTGTAGATTTTCCTAATATAATCATGGTTTTTGTTTTAATATGGAGCCATAATTATGAAGTTGAAATTAAATCAGCATGTATTAAATTGTATTTAGTTAACCGGGCTTTCAGAAAAATTAAATATTTCTTTCATATTTAACTGTGAAACATAACTAAGTTTGAATTTTAAAGAGATGTTTTAAATATGTATCACCCTATGAAAACATTATTACTTTTATATATACAAAGCATACAAGGTACATAAGAACGCATACAAGGTACTAGAATACACTATACAAAGAATAATAAATCAGAGCACAATAGTATTCTTTGCTGTAGATTTAAATAATATAATCATTGTTTTTGTTTTAATATTAAACCATAAATAAGAAGTTGAAATTAAATCAGCATGCATTAAATTGTATTTAGTTAACCAGACTTTCAGCAAAATTCAATATTTCTTTCCTATTTAACCGTGAAACATAGTTAAGTTTGAACTTTAAAAAGATATTTTAAATATGTATCACCATATGAAAATATCATTGCTTTTACATATACAAGGTACATAGTAAATTGATTAACCGGTTTTTTTCAATAGTTGGTCACTGACTTATGTTCCATTTCTTAAAAGGTTTCATTTAAGATAATATTACGTACCAATGACTTATACCAGGTCATGTTGGGATAACACAAAGAGTTAAGACACCAGATACAAATGAGCGAAGACTTACCGTTTTGCAGACTTGCTTTATTTACAATTTTGTTTTTTCACAATCTGGTGACGCACATAACATATTCTATCTCAATATGGATCCGTTGGAATATGGAAGAAACTCCCGCTGATGACGCTTTCCTCAGATGAACAACAAAAGAGCTGAGATTTTTCTGCCTATGCTGAAGTTTTCCGTTCGCTTCCTCTTTTCTCCGAAGGGGTCTTCAAATCTTCTGAGCAAATATCCAAAGATTGCTGTTGCCAAGGCCAAAGAAGACTGACCCGCGTTAGCAACCCCTCTTGTCCAATGGGAGGGGAGGAGGGTCACTGACATTGCCCTCGTCCCTCGATCAATCTCCCTTGCTGGCGTTGTATAGCAGTGTAGCTCGTGTTACAGATAAGCATTCATTTTATGGTAGTTTTAAAGGTAAAGAAATCAATTTTGCGAAAATTACAAAATCTAAATTTTTATGCATTTCTCCGTTTTCTATTATCTTATTTAGTAAAAATTTCATTTCGTCCTAGGAACCTTGTTACAAAAAGTTTCACCTCTCTGCGACAAAAATTGACCGAGATATTTAAATTCAGAATTTTAAGATTTTTGAAAAATAAGATCTCCTGCATTCAAGAATTGGTTAAAAGATCATTAATTCCTAATTTAAATCAGCCTGCAACATCCCTTTTGACATCGAAAATAAGGAAAGAATCTCTGATTATAAAAGGGGGTGTATCTATAGTAAATTGTTTTCTAGTAAAACAAGCTGTTAATCCCACCCCACTTTTGCCTTTATAGGGACGTTGCAACCTTATTTTAACCTCGAACTAATTTGATGAAGTTTATAGCCGATCGTCATAGAAAAAGAAAAAACTGGTTTTCAGAAACAGTGAATTAAAATATCACGGTCATTTTACATTTTTAAGTAAAAATATATTATTAAAATTCACATTTCTAAAATTTTTAAGCATTTATTACAACTTTTTTTCTTTCTGTGGAAGCATCATAGAACTGAAGTTTACCTTTAGTCTCATCGATATCCAAGTTAATTTTTGGAATTCTAGGGAGCAAATCTAGGAGGCGGCTCCGAAGGATTATCACACATAATTTCAAAAAATTGTTTGCTTCACTGATTCCCTCTGTACTACTATCAGAGTCACTACCACTCAGGTCATCTAGTAAACTTTCGCTACTATTTACAGATTTTCTGATTCCGAGTCACAGTTCGAATCACAAGAAATTAGCTCCATACGCTCTGAATTATCTATTATTTAAAAATAAAAATATATTATTCAACTCTTACATCAATAAAATTATCAGGCGGTTAGTAAAATATAACCAGAAAGCTATACACTGAAACATAACAATTCGCCTTCTGATACAAAACATTCGAAAAAAACCCGCGCTTTTGAACCAATCAGAGTAGAAAATACAAAAAATGGCAAAATATCATTTACTGGACGAATAAATTACTATACGAATAATTTGCTACCAAAACTGGAAAAAATACGGCCGAAACAGTACAATCGAAATAGAAATCAGATTGCCCGTAAGCTGTACTGGCAAATCAGTAAAGGCCCGAAAGCTGTGCCCGTACGGCGTACGGGCAAAACAGGGAAGGGGTTAAGCGGTCTGACTGGACATGACTGTTTAAAAGACCATCCCCTTAAGTTATCTGTGCGTCTGTCCTCGAATTTATGAAGCGGTTGGAACTGGATGAATAGAGACACTCATATTAGATTTTGATGAGTTAGGTTAGCAGAAATCAAAGCGAGTAAAGTTTATCTTCTCCTATACTATCGATACGATTCTGAAATAAATTGGTAGAAATATGCTTCATATCACAGCAAAAAATACTGTTGCATTTAAAACGTTCGAAAATCATCCTTTCTCCCATTTTCGAGCATTTAATGCCATTATTTGAAGCCCTATTTTCCCCGGTTAAAAGCAGGTGATTAAATTTATCGATTTATCACATAATAAATAGGTAAAAATAACCTTTTTCCTAGCATTATGACGTCATTCCTTTAACCATCTCATTTAATCATTTCTTATTTTAAATTATTTAAATATCGGCTGCATTATTTTCATACGTTTTATCACTCTGAACTTAGATATTACTTAAATTATTTTCTTTTATATTTGACTTCAATAATAGATTAGGTACATATGTGATAATTTTAAATTTAATCATCGATTATTTTTTGTTGCAATGAAAATTTCATCACCGGTATTAACAACAAATTATTTTCATAAAAGTCTAGGAGTCTATTTCACGAACTAATAAATATCTAGCGTTTAAGTTATATATCTTTGAAAATTAAGAAGTTTGTTCGTTTGTGGGTTGGTTTTTTAAACATAACCACACAGTTTGCAATCCATTCGTTAAATTTTGGACATCATTTATAATATACCGCCAATTAATCACTGTCAATATTAAAACCTCTGCTTCCCGTCTTATCACGTAATATGACAAGACAAATTAAAGTTCGCAACTAACATGCGGTCAGTAAAGCTAAACAAATTATTGAGCTTGTACCAGATAATTCTCAGCCAAAAAACAAACCATTTTTTTACCTGCCTCACAGGGTAGTTTTTAATTCTGGAAATATAAAAATTTTACTGATCCCGGAATATGACGGGCTATATGCTAGTTTCTACAGAATTGAAGTAGCGGATTCACTGGACTGTGTTTTGTGTGACTCTAGTCATCCGATGACTTTTGAATATTTAAATAATTGTGTTGTACTTTCTCAGTATGAGGGCATTGTATTGGCGATCCCATGAACTAATGGCTTAGACGCTAATTGTTAGGCCTTTGTAAGATAAATTAATTTAAAGAATTTCTCTGAGACAGATAATTGCAGAGAAAAATACTAGTAAAGAATTTACAACGTGTAATTTTTTTTATTACTAATAATAGCTTAACATTATTTCGAAAAAAAAATATTTTGTATATTTTGAATATTTAAAGCACTCTAAATTCCCTTGTATGTGTCATATTCTTACACAAAATAACTGGAAAAAGGCCAATTAAATTGAAAGCTGTAGCTCGATACCTGTGATTGATCTCGATACTCGATACTGTGTTTGAGGACTAGAATTCTGCTGCTAGCATGGATTTTCGTAAACGTTCGGAATAGGATTAAAGCAGTAAGATCTGGTCTAATAAGACCTTATATTGTAAGCATTAACAGCAGTGATGCAAACCAAAACTATGCAAATTGTTAACTACTTAATTTATAGCCCATTTAAAAAAAGTGTACATACTGTTAATAAGTTTCAAAAAATAATTTATCCATTGTGTAAAAAATGATATAAACAAAAAAATGTTATAAACATGTTTTCGATATTTATGTCATATTACTTTTTTAATATTTTCCTCGAAGGCTTATATTAACAACTTAATGTTATTGTGAATTCTCAAAGGTATTCTGTTTATAAAAATGACCTCATTATGTGTTAAAGGGAGACAAATAAATCATTTTACGTTAATCTACTTAAAACAATTAATAATTAGGGATTTTTTTAAAATTATTAATACTTTATCTTGACTTACTGAAGTGTAATGACGTTATCAATTTTTATGCAGATTGATTAAAATCAAAACAAATTAGTTTTTAATGTTACATTGCCAAATTTAATTTGCATGTAAATTATTCATATATTATGGTTTAATTAAGCCTCTTTCTCACCTCTTTCATATCATATGATGCTTTTAATTTAACAAATAAAAAATAATTAAGATAACTTTTCAATAAAGTTTTAATTTTCATTAAAATATCTTACACCCTGAACATCTATAGCCTCATCACACGTCAATGATATGCAATCTGTGCTCATTGAAAAACCAATGGATTCATTTTGAGATTATTTTTACCTGAGAAGAATACCCGAATTTCTCTTGGGATAGCAAAATACTTTCAACCGATTAAAGGTTTCATCGCATATCAACCTGAGCTGAAATAACTCTGTTGAAAACTTTTCACTATAACATGAAAAATATGAGTATTCTTCATGAAGACAAGTATCTAAAATTAAATTAGTTGCAGCCCGTACAAGTTGGAGTGTGATAGATTATTTATGTGGCTACAAATTTGATTTAGTTTTCGATAAAAGTTGGTTGAGATTTGTTAAAGAAATAACTATAGCTATAAAACATTTTGTTAGTTCATCATTTTTGTCTCTTTAATACAAATAATTTTAATTCTAATAAGTATCATTTAAAACAATGCACAATTTTAATGTAAGATTTACCATATAAATGTGCAGTCTCTTTTATTTATTTCTGTTTTGAATAACCTGTTGCCCCCTCAGCCATTCAAGAGCCTTATGCGGCTCAAAATCTCAGGCACTGAAATATATATTTTCCACCTCAGACACCAAATTATTCAGAAACATATAACTTATGATAATGTTTAATTGATCAACGTCCCAGAGCGTCATCGACATACAACATGGGACCACTCTAACGACCCAGAGCGTCGATGGCAGCGAGCGTGTAAAAGTGTTCCTTCTGAACAAATTTTTTTTTTCCAGAAAACCTTGAATACCTATTCAAGTATAATATTTCACAAAATTATTTTTTCATTGATTTTCATATAAAAAGTGAGCCAGTAGATTAAAAAAGAAAGACTTACAACGACACTTATAATAGTCTAGCAGAACTTTTAATAGTGTGACACTTACAACAGTCTAGAGTAAACGACATTTATAATAGTCTAGCGCAGTGGTTATTAAGCTTATGAAACTTCTGAGAAACCGTACCTTAAATTTTACTGTGAGCTAATAAAAAATGAAAAAACCAGGACTTAAATGAGAACACTTTTTTACCTTTAAACATACGGTTCAAGTAAATATGAAAATAATTTTAATAAAACCGTATATAAGAAAAAGTGAAAATTAAATTACACATAAGAAAAATTATCGTTACGTTAACAATGTATTAGATATGTTAGGACATAATTTCCATTAGGCTTATTACCTTTAGCGAAAAGGATATCATGCTTTTTGGTCATCATTAAGTATTTTAATGTTGGGAGACTAGATAGTGGCTGTCATTCAATTACAGTTGTCAAAATATACATCTCTTAATATTTTTCTGCACTTATTTATTAAAAAATTCATATTGGAAAAAGAAACCTCGCACAAATATGTAATGCTGAATATTAGTTTCCTTTTTAAACCAACCTGGAACAAAAATTTAGTATTTTACTTTGAAAAAGAAACTAATTTTTTTTAGAACTAGAAGAAAGCCATTTGAAAGATAAATCATTTTGAAGCTCTTTTAAAGATTTATTATCACTCCAAGTTAGCCCACCTGAGCGTGTGACACTGTGATAAACTGTAAATTGCTCTGCGAGTTACTATTACCGAAAGATCTCAAATTTGGCGATCTCTGGACTCTCGAATAGGGACTAAATGAAACTCGATATAAGTTTAACTTAGATAAGAGATTCCTGACATGAACTTAGCATAATTAAAAATAAAACCTCCCGGCCACTAGGCTGAAAAAACTGGATTCGACCAGTTCTATCTGTTCTATCTTCCAACATTATCGAACTGTTTCCTGTGCGAGAATGGAATAGAGCAAAACATTTGGAATAAACAGATGCCTTCTTGTCAGAAACTACTGCTTGAAAAACCAGAACGCATGTAACGACACTTATAATGGGTGCTGAATCATTAACGGGATCCTCCTTGGTAGATAAACATCCGCATTGACGTAGAATGTAGGTTATTCTCCCCATTCAATGAAGTTAGACTCTTTTTCTAATAGAAAGATCAGGAGTAATTCGAAAACGATAAGAACTGTGAAAACAAAATTTTATACTATAATAGCCGTATGCGGCACCTAGAGTTGTCCGGATTCCTAATTGTCTTCCAATACCCATCAGAAGATAAAGAGTAAAAAAAGAAGGGTGAAAATCTATGAATTTCTTTGTTGTGGATAATACATATGTGATACATTTACAATACACTATAGCATTCAAAAATACATATAACTTAGTCTTTATATTTCACTGATTTCGTATATATAATATAACATTATTTAATTTTACATGGACAAACCATACTTTAAAAATAATGATTTCTTATATACATTTAAGGGACTGTTTGTTTATGTGAAACCTTATTTTAGAAGCGCACAATACTTTAAATGTATATAAGAAAGCATTGTTTTATAAGAAAAATTTTCAGTCATAAAAATCTGTAATTAAAAA
The DNA here is from genome assembly GCA_032207245.1 of Pardosa pseudoannulata. Lineage (NCBI taxonomy): Eukaryota > Metazoa > Arthropoda > Arachnida > Araneae > Lycosidae > Pardosa > Pardosa pseudoannulata. The sequence goes on along the minus strand of CM063502.1, from coordinate 66,635,750 downwards.
TATATTTAAGAAAGTCTTAATTTCTGAAAAAAAATCAGCCTTAAATAATTTTAACCCTAATTTATCAAGAATAAAGCAATTTAACCCCTTCTTTCTAGCTTGTGTCCTATTACGAAATGAAGTTTGCACTCTATTTCTCGAGCTTTTCATATTTCTAGAATAGAGTGTTCAATAATAATGCATGAGATATATTAATAACAACAAATTAATTCTTACACCTGGAAAACGATATTTAAGCAGTATAGTACAAATGATGCAATTATATTATTTTCAGCTAAATTATGAAGTCATAAATTATCATCAAGAAATTTATCACCTTCAATGAATTTAAAAATATAGTTTGAAGTAACGACATGAGAAAGGTTGCTTTTACTTTTTCAAAGCTCATGTACATATCTAAATAAATAAAAGAGTTTCGAGATCAGAAACTGCACATCGAGATCAGCACTGAAAAGAAACCCAAGAGTGAACGATTTGAAATAGATAGCTCTGATCTACGTCTTTTAAGTCTAAATATAGTAAATTTAGTCCACGACTATCAAAAATAATGAGTTCGTTTCAAGAACAAATAAAAATATGATTATCGTACTCGTACAAGGGCCCTTACAGGTGGAACCCCTTTTTTCCATCTATATGATGAGTAAAAAGGGTTTTTAAAACATATTTATTTGTACATTGCATTACATAAATTTATCTTTAAATTTACTTAGAATAAATATAAAATACAATTAATATTAACAAAAATTATTTTTCAATAAAATGTATTCAGACTGGGATATTTTTTTATTTACATCTTATTTGTTAAAATGGTTTCTTGGCAGGCTGCAAAACAGAACTATACTACAAAAACAATAAACGTATGATAATGATTTCTTCTGCTTATGAATCCCCAATCCCCAAAGTAAAGGTTTAAAAATAAAGATAAAAATGATTGCCAGATTTTAATTTTTTTATTTATTTTATCAAATCGCTAATATTTATCTATAAACTGATATTTATTTTTACTTTTACTCTTGGATAGATAGTCTACCACAATAACTCAGAACGTACTTTTCTTTATTCAATCACATTTGAGTTCTGTTTTTCTTAGTAGTCTCAAAAGTAGTTTGGAAATGTTAAAAACTAAGAATACAGAATTTTAACCTTTTATTTTACTTGTTGCATATCTGCAATATAAACACATGGCAAGTGTTATTTTTACATTGAGCTTAAAAAGATGCTATTATAATTCTGAAGTTTACACAAGTTGCTCAAGTAATCCTTATATGATAATAGAAATTTACTTTTCATATCGAAGTTACTTCATAGTTTAATAATATGCATATGATTATTACTGCAGTCTTTTTTTAAAGCAAAAAAGACAAGAAAATAATTACTTAGCTACCACCTCCGTCGATAACCTCTGTGACACGCAGCGACTTTGACTCCAAAAGGCTTTGAATCTTGGGGGTGTTGTGGAATAGCAGACTATGCTGCTTCCATACGTAACCGAATTTCATCTCGGGCTAGTGCTCTCCATGTAGACCTGACATGTCCGATGGGCGATAGGCCTAAAAACAGGTACGACAGGTTAACAATGCATATGGTGGTATGGGAGGAAATCAGTAACGTGTAGTCACTCATTGTCCAAATGTAACGTTTCCGCAGCTAAGGCCCAAAGGTAAGGAGGAACATAGTGTCAAACCTCTGAGATATAACTGACTGATAAATGTAACGGTAATGCATAATAGAGGGATGAGGGAGAAGAATCCAGTACTAATTAACACCATAACACCGAGTGCAGAAACAATGTGATGTATAATACTTAAGCAGGCTCTCTCCCCAAACAGTTTCAAATTCAAAATAGTGAAGATATCACTCGAATGGATTGGCCAGCGTACTCCTTTGATTTAAATCCTATCGAACATGTGTGGGATGCTTTGGGGAGACGTATTGCAGCACGCTTACATCCTACGGAGAACACCCAACAACACCAACACATGCTGATTTCGGAATGGGCACTCCTACCGCAAGAAATGTTGGACTAGCTGGTTCTGAGTATGTGGAGACGGTGCGAAGCAACCATTGCAGTTAGGGGAGGGCATATCCCATATTAAGGAACATCTGCTTGTTGTTCTTCCTCTTGGATAGACAATCATGAGTCACGATACTATGCGTTCAATAAAGCTTGTTTTTGTTTGATTCCATACCGTATGCATTGTATTCCTTTTTCAGCGCCGATGCTTTCGTCATCCTTTACGTACATAATACTCTCCCTCATTTCTGAATTTCATGTCTCTCAGATGATTTCTCGTGGAGTTATGGCAAAAAAACCACCTGTTGCTTAAGTTTTGCACACCAGTGTAATTTAAACTGTGCAGTACAGACTTAACAGCATGGCTGTTCCAATTGACATGTTCACTCATCTAAAGTACAACCAACTATAGAAAGCTCCAATCTCTCAACCAATTCTGAACTTTTTACTAACTTTTAAATAAATAGAAACTGAGCAATAGTTATAGGATTTTAATTGTCAAAGGCAACTGGAAGTGTAAGATAAACACACATGTTTTTGTTTGAACATAGATCTCGTCTAATGCTATAGGAAAATCTGTTAACACATTTTTGACTGATTTCATTTCTAAAGCAAGTAGAGAATTAACTCAAAATTTGTAAAACAAGCAAAGCAGAACAATCTAAAAAACACAATCCATCCAAAGCCTTCTACCAATTCTGCCCCGTTTTATTAATATTTATAATGCATCTCGCGGTTACGAGTAATTAGTTAAATTGTTTTAGAAACTATGTCAGTAGATAACAGAAACTTCATTTTCCTCCTATTACCCTAGAGCACGGACAATTATTTTCAATTAAATTTCTCTAAACCCTGCTAAATAACACGGAAAACGCAGGGAAAAAACTCTCATAAAAGATTCATCACGCGTAAGAGCTTAGTGTTTACCGCTTTTTCCAACAGTTTATACGAAACAGAAAGCTTTTAATTTGAAGATCAGTGATGCTTCGAAGCATTAATACACAAGAAACAAAATAAAAATACAGCTACACCGCACCTTCTCGACGACGCTTTCTCACACCTTTTTGTTTAGATAAGAGTCTCGTTAATATTAATTGCCTACAAGTAAAAAATTCTAAGTATTTATGAATAACACTTATTCATTAATTCTATAAACGATAAAGAAGGGAATTTTTTATTACAAACAGTTTCATTAAGTAGAATAAAGATAAATTGTGGAAATCATATGATCATTACAATGCGATTGATGATCAGACTGAGATATAATGATTTCTTCTATTAAAAGTGCAAAAGTCTTGTAAATATTTGTGAAGCTTCTTGTAGGATCTTACGCATTGTGTAATATTGTATGATCTGACACTATTTACATTTATGTTAAAGTACCTTAAAATTAATACCAATCTTTCTTGCTACTAATCTTTCCTGCTGAAAATTTGAGTGTAAACTTTTCACTGTCAAAAGCAATTGAATTTCTCAAAAGTAAATTCTTATTTAACTCATTAATTACCAAATCTTCTCTGCCAACTATATATCGATGAATATCTTAAATGTCAGTTATTATGAAGCCTTGAGTGTAAAATAACTATGGAATTTAAACTAATTTGAATACTGCAGCTTGTTCTGATTAGTAATCAGCCATCATTTAATATCATAGGGCAGTGGTGCTCAAACTTTTTCGACTGCGATCCCTTTTGTACAGAGAAAATTTTTGGCAACCCCTAGAGATAAATGTTCACAAATACGATGTATATTTCGCGCATTTATTTCGTTTCATCGAATAAAAACATCATCATATTTGACTCATATTAATTTTATTTATAATTTTAAGAAAATACTTTTTGTATAACACAAAAATCTGTAAATTACCCTTTAATGAGATATATGTGGCTGCAAGTTTCTAATTATCTCATCGATGTTTGGATGTATGTTGCTAATTGCAACTCGCTTATCATCTTCAGGGTTTAAACGTGAGCGGTATTTAGTTTTTACTGAAACTACTTTGCTAAATTCAGTTTCCCATAAATACGTTGATGCAAATTGTATTAACACTCTGATGGCATTCTTGCATAAAACGGGATATTGTTTTTCCACGGATAGCCAAAATCTTTGGCAAGGCTGAGTCTTAAATTGATTTTGAAGAGTATAATCACTAATTAGATCTATCAATTGCTGTTTTTCACTAATTTGAAGAGTTGAACTGCATATGTCAAAGGAAAAAGGATCACGAATCCAACCAAGATCGTTTTCAGGAAAATCCTCGAATCTTCTCGAAAAATGTTTTTTTAACTCTTCAATGTGATTGGAAATTATGTTTTTAAATGTAAATATATCTATATTATTTTCCTTGCTAAAATCGTTAAAGCAAGGGAACATGTCGGTGTCGTTTTTATTCAGTTCAGTTTGCCAGAGACTAAGCTTATTTTTAAAAGCTTGAACTTTACTGGCTGCAGTTATGATAGTTGAATTCTCACCCTGCAAGCTCAAATTTAAGTAGTTAAGTTTTTCGAAAATAGCAACTAAATAGCTCAGCTTCCCTAGCCAAACCTCATTGATATAATAACTTGCCAATCCATGTTTCTTTTCAATCAAAAACATGTACACTTCATTTCTCAAATCAAATATCCGTTGTATGGTACTGTATGGTATGCAGCATGCAGGGATAATGCATTTCATAGAAATTTGGCGACCCCAAAAAAACTTCTCCCAAAAAAACCCCACAGGGGGCGCGACCCCTAGTTTGCGCACCACTGTCATAGGGTATCATTCATAAAAAATAAAAAGTTCATGACAATAGATTTGTTTACATGGATACACAGTAATGTAAAATGAAATTTTATAGTAATATAGCTATTTTTGTCAAGATTTCAGTCAAAGCCCCTACAGAAAAATTAAACTTCTGTGAAAATTTATAAAATATCGATCCAACTGACAAAATTGTAAATAATATAAGACACTAAAAATCTTAGGAGATTGTTTATACGATTCTCCTTTACCTTAATTAAAAGGCATATAAACTCACTTCAGGAAAAAATAAAAAATTTACAAACAATATTTAAAAATCCCTAAAAAGAGCCGATAGAGTTAACATGATTGAAGCTAAAAATAAGTCTACAATGAAAGAAGTAACTACACTTGTTGCAATAAAATAGAATTAAAGCATCTTATATCTATCATATTTTAGTTACAAGTCTATTGGTGTATGTAAGATTTTAACATCCCATTGACAGCAGATGACGAGTGATATTGCAAAATGTCTGTAAATAATAATAAGAAAAAATTTTTAATTAAATTTTATTCATTTTGTACGTAATTGCCTGTAATATTATCCCCCTTTTTATATCCTTACCTTTATCATATTTTCTCTCTCTCTCTCTCTCTCTCTCTCTCTCTCTCTCTATATATATATATATATATATATATATATATATATATATATATATATATATATATATATATATATATATATATATATATATATATATACGGTGCAAACCCCGAACTCACTTTATGAACAACAGTTTTTAAATTAATATTAAAATACGTAAATAAGGGATTTTAATATTACATATATATATATATATATATATATATATATATATATATATATATATATATATATATATATATATATATATATATATATATATATATAATTATATTATATTTACGAACTATTACATGAAGAATTATTTTAAAGTAATAGCTTAAAATTAATTCGAAATTAAACTAAATTAAATTTACGAAAATTAATTCGATCGAAAATTGATATTTGATATTTACACTCATTGACTCTCAAAGTATAAATATGAAGAAATATTTTAAAAAATTCAATATCCTATTCATATCAATCAAATTATGCATATTAAAATAGCCCTATGTCTATAATCGTATCATTCTAGTATAAATATAATTATAGCCATAGTGTAGAATAATACATTTATCAATAATATTAACAACTTTAATAAGGTTTTTTTAAATTAATATTTTTACAGTTAATAAATATTTGAAAGAATCCAGGTTCATTTTTATTTGTGTATCCCTTTGAATTTTATTTTTTATTTAATTTCCAGAATATAAAATAAAAATTAGTTTATAAAATGTTTCAGAAATCAAAATATGTAACTTATGTGCTTGAAAACAGTTGTATATACTTTGAATATAAAATAAATATATTCTCTTTGGCATCATTGTATTCTTTTAACATTTTTCCTAAAACTAATAATACGACTAACTTTTTTTCTTGACATCAGAAGATATCCTGTTAATAAAAATGACCATTTTATACATAAAAATATCTGCGTAGGGATTATTTCTTATAAATCTACTTTTAAACAAATAAAAATAATTAACTTTTCAAACAATTACTATATTACTTCAAAATTTGAACAGCTCTTACGTAAGTTTATTACGATTAACTTGTTAAAGTTTCAAACAAATTGATTAAGACAACAAAATAAATTAGTTTTGAAATTGCACTGTCACCTTAAGTGACTGTCAGAAAAAATAATTATTACGCAATCACTATAAAAAGTTTCATCTTTACGCATGAACATCACGCTCCATTTTTTTTTTTTTTTTTGTTCAGGTCATCAACCTAGAACATCACTAAAAATTATTCAAATTCTTAAGACATATAAATGGGACTGACAGTATTTAATTTCACAAAGTTAAAAGTTGTAAACTCAACAGTTAAATTCAAGTGAAATGTTGAAATATATAATTAAAAAATTGTTGTTTTCGTGGTTTTAATCACATTAGAATCAGGATGAAGTCAAACAGATTTTTCACACATGTTTAGAACAGACAAAACTCGAGACAATATCAGACTAAAAGTAGTTTTAAAAAAGTGCTGACATTTGTAATGGTAAAAATCTTACTGTTTAAAAAAAAACTCTCCTATTTTATTAACTTGGAAGACGCAATTGCATTCCGCCACTCTTGCTTCTGAGGTTGTTTACTCCAAAAATAAAATTTACGACCCGAATTTCTTGTGTGTGTGGGAATAAATGTAAAATTCTGTAGAGTTTTTTGGATGTCTAAATAAAGTGTGTTAAATAAATCTACAATAAAATTCCCAAATGCTGTTGTTCTGAATCTTCGAAACTTTTTCGCACCCTAGAATTATTTTTTCGACCTTTTTTTGAAGTATATATTGGTTCGATTGTAGTCGACTTTGCGCAGGTGTATTAAGCCACTTTTATATTGGAAAGAAAATTGTTTTGTAATAGAAAAAATTCAGTACTTTTTTACTCAAACCAGAAAAACCCTTCTTACTAGATAAATGTATTTTATAATATAAATGTATGAGTATATTCAGATCAATATATTCAGCTGACTCTGTCATTTCTTAGATATATTTCAATAACTATTATTTATTTTGTATAAATTCTCAAAAAAGTTGAGTTAAATGTAATTTAACAAGCTTTTGCTATAGTTTCGTATCCCTGGTTTTATAAAAATGTTATATGATGAAAAACTATATGACGCATGCCAGTGAGGGTTTTTCTAATGATGTCTGAAGTAATGATGTCTGAAGGATGAAATAATCCAAGCGTGGCAAAATGACCAAATTTTTAACAACGATTCTATTATATCAAAAACTTAGATTTCAAATATGTTTTGAATAAAATATTTGTGGCATATTCTATCCATATCTAAATGTAAGTCCAGAAATTAATTACGGATTTTAGCCTCTAACAGTCACATAAATGTGAGCCCATTCTCGTGCAGCATATCGCATTTGGCGTAGTATTTTTAGTTTCACTTGCGCCTAGCAATCTATGCACAATTTATATGTGACAATCTATAAATTGGAAACGAACAATAAGACCTATTTTATATATATATATATATATATATATATATATATATATATATATATATATATATATATATATATATATATATATATATATATATATATATAGAGAGAGAGAGAGAGAGAGAGAGAGAGACAGTGAAAAACTAGCTTACAATGTTCTTGATTTCCAAATAAGATGCATATGAGATTGTTTATGCATACTAGGAAAGAAAAATTCTATTTAGTTTTAATCCTGGGGCACATAGCTTTATTTATGCATTCACCACTGTAATGCCACAGGTTTGATTGACCAAACTATTATTGGAGCACCATATAGGCCATGAACATTACTCCCATGTAGGGAAAACACAAATAACAACCAAGCATCACGCAAGATTTGAACCCATACTCTCCACGTCGAGAGGTGAATTCTCCAACCACTATGTTGACCATTTGGCACTTAAACAAATTAAATCATATAACTTATAATACTCTCCGTGTGACAATGGACTACTGGCTTATAGTAAAAATAAAAATAGAAAAAAGAGGGTGTATAAAGCAACATATTAAAGGCAAAGAAAAGTTAAGTATATACATTTTTTTTATAAAATGAAGAGTCATAGGAAACTTTGATGTAAAAATCTTGCAGAAGGTTGATTCAAGTACGGATTCTTTCAAAAAATCCTTGTGATAGTTTAACTAATAGTGCAATACCGAAAAGGCAAATTATTCTTCGTGTAATTATAATTGATGTACAAAAAGATGGTCCTATGAACAACTAAATAAATAAGGTAAAGACTGCACTCTTTTAAGTCCATAAAATTGCTAGTTCTAATCAGTTAAAATTTTATTCATATTATAGTAATAGGTATATAGGACATGTTTAAGTTTAAATACAGACGAAAAGAAAAGTTATTCTTCGTGTAATTTTATTACGCAAAGAATTATTAGACTGATGGATAAGAGTAGTTCCAGACTAACTATCCTTCGTGTAGTAAAAATTTGACCGTGTGATCAGCACCAACTAAATAAATAAGATGAATATTAATGACATTCTTTAACTACAGAAAATTACCAATACTAATTATTTTAATTTTATTCGTATAATAGAAAAGATATATATAAGTCATGTTTAATTTAAAATACAGCATTAGTGACTACTTTTTACGTTTGACACCCTCTACAAAATTATGAAAAATATCTGATAAAATAGAAATTAATGATTGCCAGTAACTTTAAAAATTGGCCCTTGGAGTGTACATGCAGATTCGAAGAAATACCTCTAAGTCATTTCCTTCTAAAGTGAGGTTCTACCGCAAAATAAAACTGATGTCTCTCGCGAAGAAACATGCTAAAGTTTTCTATATAGCTTTTCCTGTAAGAGGTATTAGCTTGTATCAGGTGTGCCGAAAAACACCACATTCTTTGTTAATAATTTTTCTTTGACAGCAGATTTTAGGGGGGGAAAATAGCATCATTTTTTAAGAATGAGTTAGGAGAACCCCCGGCTTCAAAAAAGAATTTTTAGATTCTATTCTATACTTCTGGTGGAAGTGGCTGAATTCTGCACATTTTTCTGGAGAGAGCAGAACTATCGATAAAATCATCAGTTGTTTGTTTCTCTCTGCGAAAGAAACCGTCTTACGCCTATGACAAATTCATTATTTAAGTTTTATTTAGGCTTACTTTTATAGTCACTTCGTTATTTAAACATGACGGTTGGGCCATTTATATAATATTTATACATGAATAAAATTAACAAATATGAAATTTTTTAATTTAGCTTGAAGTTTTGATCGAAGTATTAAAAAGTAAATAAAAATAAAAAAGATAAATATTAAAGATATAAGAATAAAAATTGCAACTTTAAAAAAAAGAAAAATGAACAATATTATTGCTTGAATACGATTCATGTTCAAAAAGTAAAAGCTCTCAAAATTAAAAAAATTGAAAAACACAGCAAATTTTATTTACGATATTTTTAACTTTGTCACCACCTTTCTCAATGTACTTCGTGAGCCAATAGATAAGATTTCTTATAATTTCGTCTTAAACCTTTGCCGTCTCTTTGACTGCTCATTTAAATTGTACTCTAGACCTATTAACAACAGAAAGAAGTTTTTCCACCCATACACGATATCAAATAGTTGAAAAGATGAAAAGATGAAGGTGCTAGATCATGGCTAAGACCAGTAAAGTTAATGATTTCCCAACCGAATAAGTCGAAAAGTGAATTTGAGATTTTCGCTGTATGGGAATTTATATTGTCTTACGGAAAACACACTCCCTTGGTTAAAAAACTATTTTATGTATCAGTCTCCATTATTTTACTAGAGAATTATAGTACTGCTTGGTATTTTTTCACAACGCAGCAAAAATTCGTAGTTTGATAAACGACTTCAGAGAACTAAAAATGGAATTCTGAAGGTGATAGATCACGACTGAGAGTGGGATGGTTAATGGTCAACTGAATAAATCCCAACTGAAATGTGAATTTAAGATGTTCGTTGTATGGGAACGTGTACTGTCCTACAACAAAGGCACTCCCTTCGTTAACATATTAGTTTTGTATCACTCTCTATAGTTTTACTAATATTACATGGTACTACATGGCATTATTTCACAGTGCAGCAAAAATTTTTTGTTTGACGAGCGACTTAAGAAAAATAAAAAAATATAACTGAAGACACCAGATCATGTCTTATGGTGTTTCAACCGAATAAGTTCAAGAGTTGATTTATGATGCTCGCTGCATATTTGTCATACAACAGATTCGTTTCGTTTAGATACATTTTTGCATATCACTCTCTATAATTTATTAGCCTTTTACAGTTATATCCTGTCATTGTTTCCCAGGGTAGCAAAATTTGACACTGGTTTACTGGAGCTCCCAATAGAAGTATTTACAAGTGACAAATTCCTAACATTATATTTCAAAGGGACAAGAACGTAACATTATCAGATTCTGACACTCAAAGTGATATTTTTCAAAAATAGTGGTGGCACTGTGTTCATTGTAAATGTATTGGAAGAATGTTATCAAAGACAGTTCTTCCCCATTCTAAAGGGGTATTACGGATCAGCAGTTTAGCGAACAGATACCCCAAAAAATGAATTGTATGCCCACTGTTAAATTATATCCAATTTTTATTTTGAGTGTATGCTGCGCCATCAGAATTATCATTGATAAATTTTCTTAAAGGTTCAAATTTTGTTTCGAAATTAGCACTCACATCTATTGGCGACCGGCAGAGTTAAGTACCGCTATATTGAGTTTTTTCGCTGTATACATATTTCATTATAAACCAAAAATTTTCAGGATTATAATCCTACTTTTCCTGTACACCAAGGCGTAATAAAAAGTAGAAATTCATAGTTATTCAAATAACAGACAAACAACAGATTAACTACAAATAACATATTTTCATTTTTGTTTTCTAAAAACGGACTTAAAAATCATTCATCTCCCTTTAAATGCCGTAGTCCTTATGTAGAAAAAAAGTATACTGTAGTGCTCTGAAACATCCAACCCTTTATGTGTCTCTTGCAATAACATCTATATCAAAGTATAGAGTTAGATAGTCATATATTACAAAGTCGTGTAGGGGCTTAATATAGGACACAATAACACATACAGGAAATAGAGCTAATCTAACTAATTAACGTAACTCAAAGAGCGGAGAACAATTGCAAGCTCTGTACAACTCTGAACTCTCTGCGACTGAGATATCTTTGGCTTTTATAGCAGCAGGGAAAATTCCAGAAATCTGATTGGGAAGGCTATGAAAGTTTTACTGTGCAATGCAGAGAAATGGCGAATATTTCAGAATACTTCTCTGGCAAAATAAAGAAAGTTCCAGAATCTCCTGGAACACGAAATAAAGTAAAACATAAATAAAAGAATTAATTAAATATTTACAAGGACTTTAAATTCTACCGTTGCTACCGGGGTTCGAAAACACGACCTCTTGATTACGAGACTAGTGTGATGACTACTCGGTTATGGAGACTCTAATACATCCTTTTAATGTGGCAATATTGTATTATACTTTTTTACTTATTACGTCCTGTATAATATTATGTAACAAGCAGCCTTTTATTTTCTTAAGAGTTAACCATAAATGCCTGAAATTCATTAGTTAAATACAAGTTAGAATTAATATAATAAAGGTTCATTGTAACCCAGAATTGACTATAGCAAACATAAATGGTTAGAGAAAATGAAGAAAATATATTAAAATAGACAGTAATGGATTAAGCTTAAATAAAGGTGTCAAAAATAAATTAGAGAAAAATATGAAGAAATTTCTCTATAAACAAGAAAAATGCAGTTGAACCTCGTTATAGTGTACCATCTATAATTCCAAGAAAATTTTTGCTACTACCAAAAGTTCATTTTATATAGTTTTGTTAAAACAAAACAGGATATAAAAATTTGATGAAATTTTTGAGCTGTTAACTGTTGTTTTGCTGGAGACAATCATTGAGGTAACACACAATTTACTAATATAGTTATTGACTGCTTAAATAAACAATTTATCATGTTATTAGAAATGAAGCATTTTGAAAAGTCGTATTTACTTCTTTTACACTAACTTCTTATTTGGAAAAAAGTGACAAAATTGTTGAACTCCAAATTCCTATTTTAAATTATTTCTTAATGTGTCTAGAAATTCCACCCAAATTAGTTGTCATACTGATAAATATTTAAGGATTTACGGTTAAATTTTATATCCCAGCTTTCCCATTTTCCTTTAAATGCTTCTTTAATTCCCATTTATTATAAAGTTTACAGTTAGATAGAACTGTATGTATAAAAAAAACCTTTGTAAAAGAGGAAATTATATGTTAAAGGGAATTTTCTATTTACTATAAGTCAACTTTTATTTCTGAAGAGTTACATTTAAATGTTTGAAAAAATATTAGTTGAATAGGAGTTGGGACCAGTAAAAATGTTCGTTATAACAGAGAGTTTTCTATACAAAGCATAAATGGCTAGTGAAAAAAGTGGAGCTTTATTACTATTTTCAGAAATGGATTAATCTTGAATAAAAATGTTAAATAATAACTTTTTAAAAAATAAAAATACAATAGAATCTCGTTATAGTGTACCATCTACTCACCCGGCTATTATAATATAACAATAATTATGAAACTTAATGCTTTATGAGTTTCTATTTAAATCAGATTTTGAAAAGCTCATCTCGATACTTTAAGATTTTTCACTCAGAAATAGTATTCCATTGGAAAAAATGGATTAACAATGGTAGCTCTAAAGTATTTGACCAATTTCACCACGCAGTCATCATTTTATTTCTTCCTTCAATGCTTTGACAGTTATCTCCTCACAATGTTATTCTAGCCATGCATCAAATTCAATTTCTGAGATGAGTTCAGTAAGTTAAGTAGGAGTGGGGGACCTAATAAAATGGTAATGGGCTTTCCAAACTCTTAAGGGGGCCATATCTTAAAATTACATCCAGGGGTAAGAAAATTGTTTACGGGATACGTGAAGATTATGGAAAACGAATAAGTTATGTAAGCGCTATCTTTAACTTGATAGGTGTAACATTTAAGGGGATATAGTAGCTTTATACCAATCTCTATTTGATTCGTCATAAAATAGAAAGTTGAGCTCAGTTTAAAAAAATTGAAGTAAATGTCACTTTAAAAAATATTTAGTTTTCTCTTTCAAAGCAATATATTATTAAAAAGAAAAGATCAATATGCACTATGTAAAAAAAATATCCATTCACCCCCAAGATAGCTTTTGAAATATACTCAGTAGCAACTAAATTTTCTAGTCAAATTGAAGCTAAATATATTTTTTATTCTGGAAACTTATAACTTAATAGATATCTAAAATTCTATATAAAAAAGGAGAAATTTTGCTTCATGAAATATGTTATACACATAATATAGCAACTTCATAATATAGTGGAGATTTTAACATCCAGGGTACCCACTCCATTGTCTTGAGTCTAAAACCTTGATACGATTTCAGAGCGAAAGGTTATACATATCACTATGTAAATATAAATTAATAAGTGAATTATATATATATATATATATATATATATATATATATATATATATATATATATATATATATTACATATATATATATATATGGGGGCACAATCAGTAAAAAATATTTATCACCAATTAAACGGAGAACAGCCATATTATTTAATTTGCCTAGGCTTTTTGGGCTAGAAGAACTCCTTATCAATATGGTTGTATGTATATATATATATATATATATATATATATATATATATATATATATATATATATATATATATATATAAATCCTAAAATATATAATCCCTAAAATGCATATCTAAAATTCTCCTTTTTCCCTTCTCATTTTTAATACCTAATTTCTCAAATATAAAATGGCAGATAAAGGAGTGTTCGTCTTTTATTCATCTCTAAAAATATAAGCTAGATTAAATGCTAATTTTTTTCCACTGATCACAATTTTCATCAATTGTCCTAGGAAAATGGTGTCGCTTCTGTAATAACGAAATTGCAGAACTGTGTGTGTTTTTTTAGATAGATTTAATAATCAAGCTGGTTTACTGTCACCTCCCAAAAATTTTTGAACAATCTTTTGTCTAATTTAGTATAAGAACAATATCACGTGATTTTTGGGACTGACGTTGTTGAAAGATATATATTCTTGGGCATTCCTTTCAGAGCTGGAGCATTGTGATGACGGTCTGTTACACCATTAGACCGATGCTTTTCAATCCTCAGTAAATATTAAGTTCCACAATACTGGACTTATATTTTTTTCTGATGGCTTCATGACTCCAAATTGATACAAAGTTCTGCTATCTCCAAAAGCCCAGGCAAATTAAATAATATGGGCTTTTCTCCGTTTAATCGGTGAGAAATATTTTTCTTGATCCTCTCCCCACATTTTTAAATATATGTATATATATATATATATATATATATATATATATATATATATATATATATATATATATATATATATATATATATATATATATATATATAACTCACTTATTAATTTATATTTATATAGTGATATGTAAAACCTTTGACTCTGAAATCGTATCAAAGTTTCAGACTTAAGACAGAGATGAGACAGGATACCATCCTGGATGTTAAAATCCCCACTATATTATAAAGTTTCTAATTAATCTATAATCTATTTCTCACTTATAACGTAAATATACGTCGAATTTAATATGCAGGATACATTATAAACAAGGAAATGACCTGCTTTGAATTGAGGTTTATGCGCTAATTCTTGTTTCTATATTGAAGAAGTGTTTTCTATTCCTATATATGTTTTACATGGTCAATTACTTACTAAATTTAACAAAGATAAAATATTATTTTTTCTACAAATTAGAATGGATAGCTTTTATTACAAGCTTTTAAAACAGCAAGGAGAAAATTCCTTCAAATTATAATATTTTTTTGTTATTTGACATGAAATAAAAAAATTAGTACAATATTTATTTTAAATCCTGCAAGATTTGACCTGTGTAGGAGAGTAGTTGAATATATCAGTAGAAGGCATTAAGTGTTTTTAAATTATACGCACCTTTAAAATTTTTTATGCAGTTACTTATTGAATATAACGTATTAAGAAAAATTAGTTTAAAATTACCCTATAAATTAGAATAATTAGATTTTAATACAAATAACCTGTGACAAATTCCTTTCAATTCGTAATACTTTCATTGTTTGATTTTTATCACTCTTCATTTAAAAATAATCTTGGATAAAATAAGTGATGAAACCTACATAATCTGGTATTATTTCGAAAATAAATTTATAGTAAATTAATGAATGAGTTCAAAGCATTTAGTTTTTTAAACATGTAAATGAATGGTCTTAGTGAATGAAGAAAAGTGTATGAATAAAAGCTTTTAAGTCTAGATATCATGTTTAAAATTCATAACCATTTTTAATTATTAATTATTATTCTAAAGGTTTAGACACTCCATGTCCGTATACATAGTTGGTTTGGTTTAGAGAGCTACGGTGTATTGCTCTGCTACACGAGGGGTAATAAGACTAGGACCTATTGCTGAAAGTCAAATACGAACGGCTTTAAACTTCCCTGCCTATAGTGGGATTCGAACTCATGAACTCCTGTAACGCAGAGCAATGCTCTACCTTTGGGCTCCCATTTGACAGTTAACAAGAGAATTTAACATTGACAAGACACTTTAATATGTTTTTAAAAAATTGCTAAAGGTTGGAATGTATACCTTTTATTACAAATTACAAAAGGGTAACTTTTTAACATTTTTCCGTTATTTTTCTATCTTTCTTAATCAAATAAACAAAGCTAGTTGAGGGCTAAATACGGTTACTACCCTTCTACAGTGGATTCGCTGCCATAAAATTTCATAATAGTTCAGAATAAGATTTAAGCATATTTCACAAGTCTCATTAGCCCTTGTGTATCAAATGAAAGTAAACGCAGACAAAATAACAGAATTTAGAGTAAAATAAATGAAAACCTAAAGATCTAGTCTGTTTAAGAAAATAAGATTATGAAGGGGGAATATATGGGTAGAAAATATTTAATTCCTTTATTTATACGTTATCGTAGTTAATGCAGGATATTACACGATTAAAAGTTTATATACTATAAATTATATGTTTGAATTACATAAAATTTTAACTATCAATGATCTTAAACCATTTTTAAATGTGAACTTCTTAAAGTTTCGACATTGTATATGTAAGATTTGAAGTATGACCCGAATTTCAGACACCAGAATTTTTAGAAGTAAAGAAAAGTACTAGATATAAGTAAAATATTGTTTGTACATCGATCAAAATTTTATTCTTCAACAAAAGAATAAGATAAGCATTCTGTTTCTGGATCGTAATACACTCCATTTTGTTTTAAGGTATTGCACACATTTCATTTTATTGATTTTGTGTCCAGATAAAGACATATGCTTCTTTACTCCAGATCCATACCCATATGGCACACAAATGTGGAAAATATATTTCTAAACTAAAGTCGCTTGAAACGTGTTATTGCTCTTTTCACAAATTGCACCGCGTTAAGTTGAAATTGAGGCGATGATATTCAAAAATCGCTTAACTAAACTACTGAGCATGTTATGATTAAGTTAGTTTCCTTTTAAACTTAAAGTCTATTTTTTGTTATTTTTAAAGAAAGACCTAGAAAAAGCTAATACAAGACTGATGTAAAATATCATGAAAAAGTGGTAAATTGCTTTTATAATGACTGCATAAGATTTTATATAATGTCATGTAATATTCTTATGACTATTACATTAATAAGAACAAACATTAAGATAACAATAAAATATGAATGGATATTCTTTAGGAATAAAAATAATGTTGAGGTAGCATAAATTGTAAGTGCATTTAAAATTCAGAGTGTTTGAACACTTTTTTTACTTCATATTTAAACTTTTATCGGGTACAAATCTTGTTATTCTAATATATGTGTTTTGACCTGAAAAATTCAAGAAATATGCTTTTTCCTTTTCAAAAAACTCGGTAATGACGATGTTAATAATTTAAAGTTATAAAGTTATGTATGCTTATGTGATGAAAACGCAATTATTTTATATTTGCTTAGAAATAAATCATAGTATTAAAGATGCATCTAGCTTGAAATCCTATAAAAAATTTTGCTTTCAGCTTGACGTGCATTTATTTTTATGGCTTGTAAAAATGCCAATAATTATTTAGTTTTGGAAACAATCTTTAATAGTAATAAAGAAGAGAATTCATATTCTGTAGTTGTTACCGTTGCTTACGCTTGAAATGTAGAAACTTACAAAAATCCAGTAAGGATAAATGAAGTAGATCCAAGTCTGTCAAATTATAAGTCGTACACTCAGTTTTTTCTGTTCAATTTGTGGTTTTTAAAGTCAAATGTTTTACTCATATTTTGCTTAAATAACAAATAAAGCAATTGATGTTTTTACACAAAGAACTCGAACTTTACACAATCTTTAAACAGCGTAGCAGCTATTTTTATATTATTTTATTTAGATGGACATGGTAAAAATACCAGGTCAAAGTGACACTCGTACACAATACCTAAGTTCTCAATTTCCGAAAATTTAAAAACATGGAATTTTCAGTTTGGTTTTTTTATTGGGTTATCATTCTATGTCTCCAAAGGTGATTTTTTTTTGTTTTTCCGTGTTTCTCTCCATTGAAAAACAAAAGTAAAGTGTACGGATTTTACTTTTAGTGATTGCATACCAAATTCTAGTCGTTGGTCAATATTCTTAGTAAAAAAAATTCTGTATCAGGAAGATTGCATGCCATAGAAAATAATTAGTCCGTTTAATTCATATATTATGTACTTAATTGAAAACAAATGTGTCTATATAATTCACATTATCATTAATATCAATTTAGTAGGCAGTTATTTCCAGTAAGGCAGTATTTTCAGTAAAGGAGATTCTGAAGATATGCAAAAATGTCTTATGATATTAAAACCTGGTGTTACCTGCATTTAGTTTTAATTTTTCCGTGGGAAATTAAAATTCAGTTTTCTGTGTGCCGTAGTAAATGGCATCAATTACAATATTAATATGTCAAGCAATGTCTTAGGACGTCCAGCTTCATATAAGGTTTTCGATGTTATTTAAAGATACTCATATCTGTTCCGCATAATATATGGAAATGCATATGGTATCATCGTTGAGTCCTGTTTCATACAGTGAGTTTTAATTTTTAGGTGGGAAATTAAAATTTAATATTCTTGGGGTCGTAGAAAAACGGCATGAATGCAATTCGAATTTACTCTCGGTAGACATAAAAAAATGTTCCTTGGCCTTCAGCTTTGTTATGACTTTTTCACGTCAATTAAAGTACCCTATATATGTTTCGCAAATATGTAAAAACTGTATATGGTATTAAAGCGTTATAAGTGTCTCATAAAATTAGCTTTAATTTTTCTGTGGAAAGTTAAAATTCAAAATGCATTACATCTGTAGTAAAAGGGAAGCAGGAGAAATCATAGATACAGATATGCAGGACCCTTTTCCGGAATAGCAAATTATAGGACCACCATTCTCAACTGAAATGGTAATCAGTTCAAGTAAAATTCAAAACATAAGAATATATCTTTACATAAGAAATTGCGGTGTGAATTTATTTATTGTAAGAAATACATGGAAGGTGGGTATTATTTGTTTAACAATACATTCCCTGTCCTATTTTAAAAGGTAAAAATGGTGATTCTATTGCTTTATTTCGGCTATTACTACATTAAAGGTGACAAAATTTATAACGCTTTTTCGTCTAGGCAATTCATAATAATTCGAAAAAGTTATCAGTATTCTGAAATTTTTGAGAGGAGTAAAATATATATCTATTTCATGTTTATAGTTTGTTTTCAAAATATTCAATATCCTTTTGAAAATTTTTTATCGTGAACACAGGGGCGAAATTTTACATATAAATTGCAAAAATTGGTACTTCTGGTCCTGAAGCAGGAGTATAATCCTGTTCTACTCTCGACAAATGTCAAGGAATTTTCCAAGACCTTCAGCTTTATTATGAGGCTTTCGACGTCTTTTAAAAACACCCATATATGCTTCAGAGTTTCCGTTTGTCAGTATACTACTCATAACTCAGAGGGAATATCGTCGCAGTAGGTGTTGGCCTCCGCAAAATTTTTCACCAGAAGCCCATTTTCATTTTATCAGTTTTCAAGCCTATTACGCCTTTTCAGCAGCAAACCCTTTGCTTGAACTTGTTTACACCGACGTCGAAATTTACGGCCCGGGACTTGACGTTTTGCACGAGTTTGGGGAGTGGGAGAATGTCTCGTCGTAGGAGTCAAAAATAAGATAAAATAAATACTGGGAGAGAAAAGGAGTCTCCTGAACACGTGCTGCTGAAGAAGCTCCAATCTGTCATTGCGGGGGATAGTCTGTCATAAGGAGTGTCGCAGTGATTCCCTCGTGAGTGAAATATTCATTGCCCGGACCAACAAAGGATGGCATAATTTTATTCTTTTACCTGAAGGAAGCTAGGTGGGACTTTCTTATCTAATAACAATATGGTCGTTGAGGAAAATTATATTTATTCCCTAGCTAAATAATTGTGTAAATTTCTTACAGAAAATAAAGGCTTTATGGGTAGGGGGCGAATTATGGGTGTATATATGTATATATATATATATATATATATATATATATATATATATATATATATATATATATATATATATATATATATATATATGTACCACATATAAATAAATATATATAGTGCTCCCTCCGAACTTTTTTACAAAACAATGAATAAAAGATATTTATTTCACTCTTCTGAAAAGCTTTACAGAACTGATTGCTTATTCCTGTCACTACGAATTGTCTATACGAAACACTCAATTTTGTAAGTATGTGTCACCCTTGGATAATACTAGCACAAACATAACAATAAACACCTCGCCCTTTTTTTTGTAACAGACAAGTGAAAATTCTATCAAAAGAAGCATACTTACCTATATTTAGTTGCCTATTTGTTGCAACAAATCGCTACACAGTTCAATCTTTCACAAATAAACATATGCGATTATCTTTAATCCTTACTTGCAATGGTTGTCATTTCAATTAAATCTAAATAATAATAATAAATATTAATTCTGTTTCAGGCTTTCGAGCTATAAAGAATGAAATATTTTATACAAGTTTTTTTCTAAATAAAGATATGATATCTTGTCTATGATGTTTCAAGATATTCAAGTTTATGTCACCACCAAAATAAACATTTTATTTCAAATAATCCAAGAGTCAAAAATTACATGGAGTTAGATCAAGAGAAAGATGCAGCTATATAACAGTAAAACCCCAATTAATGACTCTCTGATCAATAACACAATGGCGCAACAGCTGCTGTAAATCAACACCAATGTGTGGTGGTGCATAAAGATTACTTCAATAAATTATTTTCTTTGTTGTAGTAGTGGAATGAAAATATTAGTTAAAACATTGTTTTATCGTTATGGAATAACGGTACTTGTTGCTGTTGCTGTCAAAGTTACGATCTCAAAAATGTCCCAATGATGAATTCAGCATTGTCATACGAAAGCCCCACGAAATAGTGACTTTTGAAGAATGCATAGGAATTACTTGCACTGTGTAGGGTCCTTGAAAGATCCAAATTCGACAACTTTGTGTGTTTACAAGCACATTCAGATTAAAATGAGCTTAATCTCCAAATATAATTTATCATAGGAAGTCATCTTCTATTTTGGCAAGAAAAGACAGAGCAAATGTCACTCGTTTATCATAATCTCTGTTTTGAGCTCTTGCAGTATGGACAATAATGGACTTTGCATAGATGATAGAGGATAACTAGCTGACTTTCCATCCAGTAAGAAAATGCATAACTAATTGTCGGGCTACACCCCGGGCGCTGCTACAACCAGCAATGGTTTTATGTGAACCGATGGCGATTGCATTTGGAATATCTTTTATTACTTCTGCTGACACATTTGTACGTCCTCTGCTAATTGGCGAATTGTTAGTGATCATGTTTTCTATCACTTTTTAACTGTTCCCTTAAAAGCATTAGGTAATAAAGGCCTCTTACGTAACTTCTTTAGGGATCTAGAGTCTTCTTTTTCATCATTAGTCTTCATACCAAATTTGATACCATTTTGGTTGTTAGATTGAGCTACAGGTAGCTGTGAATAGTTTTTAAAAATTACTTTGTATGTGTGTGTGTGTGTAATATATAAAAAATTATTGCCCCTAAAGTTCTTTAAAATTTTCCCAAGTCCCATTCAACATTAATTAATCTTAATTTTCCCAGCCACTCAAACCAAAACCAACGACATGAATCATTGAGATTTCATTAACTTTCACTCTTCTCAAAACTAAAGCCTTAATTAATAGCTTATAGGCGTGGATAGCTTCTAGTTTCCTTTTCTTACCCATTTGTCAATTTTCTTAAGACTGAGGATCAATGCAATCTTTATGAGTCTTTCATATAAAATTATTCACCTGATTTCCCCATTCTGAGAACGGCCTTTTGTCTTTTGCCTGTGTAATACCCTTCAGTCAGCTCTTCGTTTTAAATAAAATATGTTTTTAGCAAACTATATTATATTTTATTTTATGACTTTAAAACAATGTTTTTTAACTCTGTTTTGAAGTCAGAGTCACCTTTCACAGCATAAGTGTAATGAAACCGATTTTAGCAAGCCAGCCTTGGCAAAAAAAATTTTTTGCTATAACTTCATGTATAATCAGTTAAGAATAAGTTTTACCAATTACACACACATACACACACACACATATATATATATATGTGTGTGTGTGTGTGTGTCTGTGTGTGTGTGTGTGTATGTATGCTTGTGTGTGAGTGTCTATAAATATATTAACGAAACTTGTACCGAAACTTGAGCGAAATAGTTGACCGGATTGTCAGATGAAGGTAAAGAGTTTTAAGTGATATATCAATTAGACTAAGCTAATAAGCGCGTATAAATGATCTCGAAGAGTCTGAAATGGACCAAGTGGGGATCTCTTCCATGTGAAAATAGAATAATCCCATGTACACTTATATTGTACATTCTCGCCATCTAATATTATAAGAAACTGACATTTAAAATTTTTGTAGCCATTATGAGTTAAAAACAGCCACGCTAACATAGAGCATAAATAAAATAAGTAGCTAACCAGCGTACTGATAACAAATATAATAGTAGATATTTAATTGTAAAGCTTAAAAGTAAAAACTGAAACTTGAAAGTTAAAAGTAAAGAGTGCTATCTTCCCCTTCTATTCAGTTAAATTCAAATAATTCGAGGATAAGCATTAAGAATAAAACCTGTTTTAACAGTAATTTTTTCATCATGTTTCATGTTTGAATTATAGCTATTACAGATGTGAATACCATTGTTACTTATGTGGATGGAACATCTTAACGCATGAGAAATATCAGAAATGTATTGATTAGTTTTTTTCTCTATTTGAGGTTGCTATGTATTAAGTAACTCATATAGTTGAGAATTTGGACTGGCAAGAACATTCTATTGAATTGTAAATGAAAAACTGAAAATATCTGAAAATTATTAAAAAGGTGCATGATAGCCATGCGTAAGAATTGTCGCATTTTTGTAGTGAGTATGTAACAATTGTATATGGTACATTTTGTAAACGTAATACATATGAAGAGAAGGGATGAGAAAGGTGAATGTTTCAAAAAAGAGACATTAAAACACATTTGGATATGTATCCAAAATTAACAATATTTTTTAATAGCATTTATTAACAGTATCAACACCACACATTGGTGTTGATTTACAGAAGCTGTTGCGCCATTGTGTTATTGATCAGAGAGTCATTAATTGGGGTTTTACTGTTATATAGCTGCATATTTCTCTTGATCTAACTCCATGTAATTTTTGACTCTTGGATTATTTGAAATAAAATGTTTATTTTGGTGGTGACATAAACTTGAGTATCTTGAAACATCATAGACAAGATATCATATCTTTATTTAGAAAAAAACTTGTATAAAATATTTCATTCTTTATAGCTCGAAAGCCTGAAACAGAATTAATATTTATTATTATTATTTAGATTTAATTGAAATGACAACCATTGCAAGTAATGATTAAAGATAGTCGTATATGTTCATTTGTGAAAGATTGAAATGTGTAGCGATTTGTTGCAACAAATAGGCAACTAAATATAGGTAAGTATGCTTCTTTTGATGGAATTTTCACTTGTCTGTTACAAAAAAAGGGCGAGGTGTTTATTGTTATGTTTGTTCTAGTATTATCCAAGGGTGACACATACTTACAAAATTGAGTGTTTCGTATAGACAATTCGCAGTGACAGGAATAAGCAATCAATTCTGTAAAGCTTTTCAGAAGAGTGAAATAAATATCCTTATATTTTTATTCACAGTTAGATTGCAATTTTATTCATCATCAGTGGTCAGTGGGGTATTCATTCTAGCTATAATATTAACAACCGGGTTTGGGTAACTGAAATATTTTAATTCTATTTTGGGACGTATGTTTGCAAAACCCACATCCAGTGTAATTCCTTCCTTCCTTATATTACTATTCCTACATAAGTAATCGTATTAAATGAAAATTTATTTTTGAATTACTTTAGTAGTGTTGTAGCTTTTGCCAGAGAAATATTTACAATAAAATCTCCAGAAATAATGACTAATTGTACACAATAGTTTACAAGGTCTTTAAAAATCCTAAATGAGTTTCAGGACCTACGATTAATAGTAATAAAATTAATAAAGCTAATAAAGTTTTCCGGGGAATAATGAGGTATAACATATTCTATCAGAGCCGTGGTAGCTCAGTCGGCAAAGGTAACGCTCTAGAGCTGTAGGGTTGCAGGTTCGGAGACCGAGCCGGCATAAGATCGTGTTCGTTAAAGGCGATTGGAGCACGTAAAATATGTTCGTGGTCACCATGTCCTCCAAGTTCTCAAACAATACCTCTGAGAGTGGCAGGGGTCAATCCTATGGGTTTTCTGCTTGGGTCCCTGCTTCAAAATTACCAGGACCTACTTGACCTTAAGTTGTACTTTCACCCTTCAGGTGCTCGTCAAAACGAAAGGCGCACCCCCTTGCCTTAATACGAGTAGCCTCCTGCTCAATCGTGCTTAGTTAGACCTACTGGCATATGCAACAAAAATAACAACAACATATTATGTATTTAGTGATACATAAACTTAATTAAAATCAACTTTTTATCAACGAGAGTATTAACGAAAATGTTGAACGTCATAACCTTAAGAAGTTTCCCTTCAGTAAATTATGAATATCGGTGTAGTTCGAATTACTCTATAACACACTCGCACAATTATTTTCCCAATATATTTCTAAACAGTTCATCTCAGCTATTAAATGAGAGTTCTCTCGCTTTTCAGACAGGTGTGCTATAAGCAATGGTACAACAAGGAATAGCTATCATCTTCTGTAATAAACATCACTCTATCATCAAGAACGTGCATAAATGCATTTTACGTTCTCCAATTCATATCATTACCCAGAATGCCAGCACATCCATACAATTGTAAATTTCTATGTTAATTATAATATGCATTATTCGAGTCCAATCATTGCAGATTTATGATTTCTCAATCAAGTTAATGGATGACACTCGCCCACTTTAATTCCCTGCAGATGCTTTATAAAGGTCATTTCTACTTACGTTCATTTTAAATTAGTTAGGAACACTTAACTTAATTCATGTCTGTTAGCAAGCATGTCGCGTTGGTCTGTTAGTTACTCTTACACGTATATGCTTTTAATACGCATCTATGTATGAAAGGTGGAAAGCTTACATAACTGGAAACAGACACATTAAGATTTAAAGAAAAATTCATTCAAATGGATTTTGAAATTATTGGAATAATTTTGTACGGCATTCAAAATTGCGTAAAATTAATCAAATGATTTGATTAAGAATAATATCTACGGAATCTCAAAAGGATAAATGGTTTATTTCAGCAGTAATTATTAATGACTGTTCAAAATAGTTTGAATGAAATTCCAATTTTATTATTTGAAAATTATAAATAAGAATAAGCTATGAAGATGAGTGCTTTCACAAAATTGACTTTAGAATGGCTTTGAATGAATTAGAATTCACGAGTCTAAAGGGTGTTTCTATGATATCAATTGCTGTTTTGCATTTGACTAATATGTACTCTAAAGCTATACTAATTTTATACCTATAGAATCTAGTGTAGTTTACATATCGGCGATCTCTTTATTCATAAACATTACCGTTTAGGGTTTTTATTATAGTTTTAAAAAATACATTTGATCAGAATGAACTTAATAATAAACACGTAATTATTTACAACCAATATTTTTGTTCAGTTGATTTGAATAAAAGGATTGAAAAAAATCTTACATTTTAAATATATTTTTAGAATGATTTTGAAAATGCAATTCTATCAATGAAAACTTTTATTTACAAAGTGTTATATTTAAAAGTGGGAATTAACATGGAGGAATAAAATTAGACATGTAACTTTGTTAACTATTGTAATTATTGTTATATCATGAAATGAATTATACATATTGTAAGGAATTTGGACCACACGACCAGTGTTCAGCATATGTGTGCCTTTCTTGGTATCTGCAAAATCACCCCCGTTGACCCCTTCCACCCGGCGTCCCTTGGGGAAATAGGAGCTAGCCAGCAAAGGGGGGGGGGCAGATAAGGTTTTTCGGATGCGCTTGTTGGTGTCTTTGTATGCCGGCAGTACATCTAGAAGGGAGGACTTCTCTTTTCGCCAGGGTTCAAGTTTCGAGAATGCTGACCTCCCCCCCCCCCGAGAAAGGGAGAGAAGATCTGCAAGAGAGTAGTTGGATTCGTGTCTGCGACTTGGAGACATCTCTCTGTTCGATGTGAGAGAGCACGATGACGGTTTTATTTTTGGATATGAAAAATGCTCGGATATGAAGTATCCTTTTTGATTTTAGACAGGCCCTCAAAATATGTCAATTTGGTTTACTTTAATATTTAATGGTTTCGTCAAATTTTGTAAATAAGTGTTATTTGTTGTCCTAAAAGCTTTCGGAGGTAATTTTATGCATCCCAGCTGTGATCTACGAACATACCTGCTCCAGTAAAAGTAGTTGGGCAGGTCCCACGAAAGTATAGCGCCACAGAACAGGTTGGTATTACCTATATGAAACTTAGAAAAAATGAAAAAACATAATAATATAACTTTAAAACTAAAAAATAAATTAACTGTGATAAGTTTTTTTTTAATTTATTAATGGCCTACATAAAACTGAGGACTTACTCCGATTAATATGAATCTATGTTTTAATTTAAAAAGTGCACTTATTTAAACGCAACAACACTGATTCATTTTTAGATATTAAATTATTATAGTAATTAATAAAGAAAATAATAAGTTATTACAATATAAAAAAGTATATATAGTTAGAAAAATATATAGACTATTTTAATGGAATTAATGAGTTTCTTACCAGTGAAAATTTCTTACACAGTCTGGGCGCAGTTTGGGGCAACTTTTTTGTATACATTTTGTACATTTTCTACGTATTGGCATCTTACAGTTAAAACGAATATCTACAGATTTGTCCTATAGTTTTATCGAACGGTAGCCAAACAGAAAAGTACTGCTCTTCGGCAGTGGAGTTCAAGGGTTCGAATCCCGCTGATGGCATGGATGATCGTAGCCGTTCGGAATCGGCTTTAAGCAATAGATCCCGGTTTCATTATCCACTGTGTAGCAAAACTGTAGACCCTAACCCTCCAAACCATGCTTAGAAGCATAGTAAAGAGTCATTTTTTGTATGTGCACAGATTTTTCAAAATTACATTTTCTTAGATTGTTATGGGTATAAAGCTAGGAATAAGTCAAGAAATTTATTTCAGTTTCGTTAGTCACTTTTTGTGAAAATTGGTTACAAAATAGTTTTTGGGTTATAATGACTCATTCCGTGGTTCTAGTGCTAAATATTTGATTTATACTTTATAATATTATGTGATAACATTATAAATAATATTATTTTTCTCTCTAGAATAAAAAATAAATTAAATTGTTTGTTATTATATTACTTCGTTAGTCTTTTTTTTTTTCTTGAAAAAATTTAACTCGAAATAGTTTTTGGGTTAAAATGACCCATTTCGCGGTTCTAGACTTAAGTATTTTTTTTTATTATTTATAATGCAATGTAATTAAATTATAAACAATGTTATTTTTCTCTCTAGAGTAAAAAATAAATTATATTATTCGTTATTATATTACTTCGTTAGTCACTTTTTAAGAAAATTGAACACAAAATAGTTTTTGAGTTAAAATGTGCCATTCCGCTGTTCTAGTGCTAAGTATTTGATTTATTATTTATAATGTTATGTGATAACATTATAAATAATATTATTCTTCTCTCTCTGGAATAAAAATTAAATTATATTATTCGTTACTATATTACTTCGTTAGTCACTTTTTGAAAAAATTGAACTCAAAATAGTTTTTAGTACTCAAAATAGTTTTTAGTTAAAATCACCTATACTGTGGTTCTAGTGTTAAATATTTATTTTATTATTTATAATGTAATTACATTATAAATAATGTTATTTATTTATCTCTCTAGAATAAAAATAAATCATATTATTTATAATGAAATTTATCTTTTATTCTAGAGTTTTTAGCAACATTGACTTATTAAATTATTTTTTCCTACCGTATTCTGCAAAAGTATACTTAGATCAACCCACCTTAATTGCAATTTATTTTGGTTTAGGTTTCTGTTTGGACCCACTTTTTACTACTCTTTGGCTACTGCATAAAGCTGATTTCAAAATAGTTGTGAAGTTTGAACGCACTGACTCCGTAGAAATGCATCTTTACGCATCTTCGACAATGATCTGTCTCCACTTCTTTGCAAATGCATAAATTAGATATATTTGAATCAGTGACCAGCTAACAAAAATTTAACGCTGTCATAAATAAAAGACTTTTAGTTTATCCTAGAATTTATATTGCTTATGTTAAATATTCAAAGGTTTTCACGGATGTTTTCTTTCCAAAAGCCTGATCGTAAATATTTCAATAGGATAATATTTAGAACAGAATTTTTTTCTCTCCTCAGTTTAACCCTACTTTGGCACGGCAGGGAAAGCGACCATGTAATTCCTGTTTCTAACTTTAGCTCTGCGAACTGATAAAATGCTTATATTTTTCGTTCTTTGGCAAGCAGTGATTCATTCCCACTTCTAATTCCTCTTAGCAAAATTTAATCTTTTTCTATTTTTTTCTTTGCCAGAAAAAAAAGAGCTTTTTGCTTCATTTCAACGAAAACTTTGAAAGATTCCATGTATCTGTAAAGATAATGATTTCATAAGATTTATCGTTCGAAAAGAGAAATGGAAAAAAGTTGGTTCATTTGAGTTGATTTTATTTTGTCTTTAACATATAAACATATTTCTTACGTGAGAAAAATGTTTATTTCTAAATCTTCCTCATTTTTCAACCGAACGGAGTTTTTCAAAGGCTGGCATATTTAAATTCTGAGAGTTAAAAATAATCATAAGCATATAAAAAATTCTCTTAAAAAGCAAATTACACAGCTGTGAGTCTTAACAACCTGAAGAAATCTTTCTATGAGTCTGCCAGCTGGATACAAATATAACTTAAGGTTGATAACTATGTTTCCATTAAACATTTACTTTTAAGTTTTTTTCTTCTTTAAATAATTTATTTTATGTCTATAATATGATATTCCTTTAAAACTACAAATATCTTTTTACGCTATCTATCAAGCACATTGATTCGGCTATATGTTTTTAAATAAATACCACAAACTTTAAAAAATGAATATTGACTTATAATTTTATATATTCATATTATAACATTTAATTCAAAGCCAGCGTAAGTAAGGCTCAAATAGAGATTTAAAAATGTACACAGACAGCTGTTTGAATGCCTCAAGCGAGTAACATTTTCAAAGGAAGATCATGTTGGCTTGTAAAAGCCGACTGAGTGCTCACTTTGATTTTATCATGGTTGCAACTAAATAGTCTTTTTTCTAGTTGTGTCTTACTTACGTTGCTTTAGCATTTTATGCTATATTCCGGTATAAATGTGTTACCTTCTTGTATATATTTGTGTTGTCTAACTGCTAAATGTTATGAATTATTGTAAAAGCAATACCTCACTTCAAGGCTGTGAAGAGCATAATAGGTAATACAAAAAGGCACATAGTTATGTTGTCGATAGCATAAATATATGCAAGTAAATAAAGATCAATGGAATAATAATAATAATAATGTGTGAAAATAGGATAAATTTTGTACGAATGACTGCAAAATTATAAAAATTTAAATCAGTAGTATGTTATTATAACCAATTTTATCAGTTGTTTTCTATGAGTAATATTGCAAAGTTAGTCTTAGTGTACTAAACGCTTAGGATTGTGTTAAATCTATAAAGCAAATATATTAAAGACTATTTTATCTGCAGCCAAAGAAATTTAACATAATCGAAACAAATCTCATTTTTCATCCCAAGCAAAAAGTACAAATTCTACTCAAATCTGTTTCGTAGTAAATGAATAAGTAGATTCATTATATACTTTTGCTTCTTTACTGGAAAAATAACTCCTATAAAAATGTTCGTTTTAATTAAGTGTGAGCTTTCTGTTGTAATATTAGAACGGTTTTCAATACATAGAAAAACCCATAGTTTTGAAATCACATTTAATTCCTCGGTCTTAATGAATTATAATTTTAAAAAGTAAAAATTATTTTTATTTTTTTTTAAATCCTAACTTCATGAAACTACAAGAAATCATTCTTGCAGATCACCTCAGCTCTTTGGACATGTATGAGCATCTGAGATGTAATTATTAGTTTCATATCTTTGTATTTGACAATAAAGTATATGCCAATAATTTAGAACAAATACAGTTGTTAAAAAGTTTTTATCTAAGTTTCCTTATTTTATGACTTTTCTATATGATTCTTATTTATGATTTTTTCCCTAACATGATTCATTAGCATGTGCTAAAGGATGTTAAGAACTCGCACTAATTTGTTTCGTGGTTTTAATTTATTGGAGAAATAATTACTGAAATATATATTTGTGACAGATTGTAATTTCATTATAACACTCTCTTCTTCAAAGTATTTTTCTACAGCCGCAATGTGAACCAACTTTAGTCACTTATATTTTTTTATTGCAGAGGTTTTTGAATGAACATCATTAGCCTGTATACACTCAAGAGCCAAAACATTATGACCACCTGTCAATAACGAGTTGGCCCACTTTTGGCGTGCAACACAGCTTCAACTCGCCTTGGCATGGATGCCACAAGTCCTTGGTAGATGGCCGGAGACAGATTGTACCAGATGTTTAAGCAACGGTTAAGCAAATTCGAGATAATGCGAATTGCTGGTCTTTGAACTCTGAGCTGCCGTCCCATGACATCCCAAATGTGTTCTATCGGATTGAGATCCGGTGAGTTAGGCGTCCGGGACATTACCTGGAATTCAGCATCATGTTCCTGAAACCACTCCAACACAATTTTAGCCTTGTGACACGGAGCGTTGTCCTGCTGGAACATTCCATTTCCACTATCTGTCTCCGGTTTTGCTTCACCATGAGAGACAGTCTCCGAAGACCTTTTTCTTTGATAGCGTGTGGACGTCCAACATCATGTCGTCTACTGCTGGTTTCACCGTCATTCATCCACTTTGCATAAGTACTAACAACTGTAGATCGCGAACAACCCACGAGTCGTGCAGTTTCGGAAATACTTGTTCCGAGCCTTCGAGCCAATTTGCCCTCTATCAAAATCGCTTAGATCCGCAGCCTTTCCCATGATCTACAGAAGTAAGTGAAAGAACGATTCTTCAGACTCTCCAGCAGCAGTTAAATACCACTTCCACCTGATCACATGCCTTCCACGTCATCCAGATGAGTTCATTGCAAAATGTACGAGTGGTCATAATGTTTTGGCTCTTGAGTGTACATCAAAGACTCACAGCTACAAAAATTCAGACGGAGATAGCTACAGACAGAAAAAGAGGATTAGTGAGATATATATTGAAAATTACTTAAGAAGTTACTATAAAAGCATTTAAAACTACTGTAATAGAATAAAGTTCAAGTATGTTAAATATACTATTGAAGAATTTAACTGCATCCCCTCCTTCGACACCAATATTGACTGTAAAGTTTATAGAATACAAATCTACAAACCTTGAAATTGTAGAGCAATTTAAAAAAAAAAAGATGTTCACCATTTATAATAATATCTTGTTTAACAAATTGTGTACCAATAGTATCATAAATACCTATACGATTTTCTAACAAGTATTTTGCTGGAAAATCTTTTGTTTATGGAAATCTGCATTTGCTAGAAATGTGGTATGTTGGTCACACATTTTGAACGTTAGAGATGCAAAGGAATAAAGATAGTAGAACTAGTAGAGTTGTTCCGGTAACGCTAGAGAGTTAGCGTTTCATATGAATTTGAAACAAGATCTCATCTTACTATCTCTTAAACTAAAGCAGCATATTTCATCTAAACACAGCTACCAGCTTTTCGTTGACCTCAATGATTATTTCTCTTCATAGCCCAAAGATAATTTAGAACTGAATTCTTAAATACGTCCATTTTATTATCACTGGGATGAATCATCACAAGTGGTTGAATTCTGATCGCGAGATAGAGAAGAAAACAGCTCATCCTAGAAACGGAAGTTCTTAATTAATTTGTGTGCTCTTGGAATTTAAATTAACTTCAGTTGCGCTAAAATGAAGAATAGATTAAACGTAGATATAACTCTCTTTAATGGTAACTACAAATTCAGTTGGAGCTCCGTACGATTGGAAGTATCGGCAACTCTATGCGATTTAGTAATTATATCGACTCTTCCAGAGGAGTCGTTAAATCAAAAGTTAGAGAAGAAATTGCACTTAACACGTTGACGGACACTTGCGTCTATAGCCGTCAAAGCGAAGTTGACTATGTGGCACGAAAATGAAACGGTCGTTTAAGACACTACGCCTATAGGGGCACGAATGTGCATTTGCCGGAGTACAAGTAGAAGCCTAGTGTCATGTTTTGGAAACAATTTTTTAGGTTGATTTCTTTTTCTACCTGTTATACGACTTGAAACTTCGGTATGCACGTAGTTGTGAAGGAATAGTACGATCGTGTTTTCTCTCGAATTTATTTTTTTGTCATTTATTTATTTTTGTTTGATTAACATTTGTTGAACTAACATTTCTTGTAAAACTCCCAAAAATACTTTGTTGCACACAAAAAAAATTGCTTATTTGAGTCGTTAAACCTGTCATTTATGATTTTAAATTTTTGCTGTTATAGCCGCCATCGTCTCATTACTTAGTGTCTAGAATCCACTGCCCCTATGACGATTATAGCCGCAATCTAATTAAAGGTACAGAATTAATCAAAATTAAGTTTATTTAAGCAGAAAGAGTAAAACTATACTTCTAATATTCTAAAAATTATAAAAACATATAGTGTTCATTTTCGAGCTTCACTTGTTCCTACTGTCCGTCAGTGTGTTAAAATATATGTTCCTAAATTTCATTTACTATTCATATATATTTCAAGTTCTGGGGCCTATTTTCTTTCCTGAGAGTATAGTCATGCTAATAATCTAAAGATTATATACAATTTTATAAAACTACGTTTTATGGTTTTTCTCAACTCATAATGCATTCTATTAAACTTTGGACATCTATTCACCTGCCGACTAAGTAGTAATCATATATTATAGCCGTAATTTAGCAGGTAAATTTGATCAATACTTTTGATGAGATTTTTATAAGCTCTTCTGCTAATACAACAGTAGGTTATACAAAGGAAACCTGCTTCAGATCGATTCCGAATTCTTAAAAACACTCTTGACTAGAACGACGCATCAATGTTTTTCCTATTTCATACGCCAGTGAGTGGGTGAGTGAGTGTCAGGTTTAATGGCACAAAATCCAAAAGAGCACATGCTTTCCCCATACAATGGCAAAAACACCAAAAAGCTATAAGGAATTTCCTTAATATAGTTAGAAGAAAAATAAATAAAAATGTGAACTTCACAAAAGTGACAGCGATAAAAATTATAAGAGTAAAAATGCGTAGAATAGTAAAAGACACTAAAAAGAGAAATACATTATAAACAGTTAGGAACCCCAACTATCCTTAAAAAGGCAAAGAGGTCTTGATAGGGAAGGAGTTCTCAACCAAATAGCTTAAGATTAAAACAGTTTTCTTAAAAAAATACAAGACGTTGATTATTAAAGTTCGGAAAATCAATTAAGATATGAGAAATTGTGTAGTCTTTCTTACAGTTGATTAAATGCGGAGTTGTTTTATTAGTACGGAGGTAGTAGAGAGTAAACCAAGTATGGCTGATACTTAGATGGGTTTAAATTCCAAATGACAGAGCCCTAGTACTTCGAACAGCTGGCAATGCTTTTGACAGATCCCACAGTTTGTGAATGACATAAAGTATGACATAAACTAAACAATTATCATTTTTGTATTTAAATATTGTAAAGCATATGGGAACAAAAGACATTTAAAACCGATGAAATATATGAAGCCTTTCCCAGAAACTAAAGTTTGAGGTCTTATTTCATAACCAAGACATATTTCGAATCAAAGGATTGTTTTATTTTACCAAGATACTTATTTGTTGCACTATTTGTACTTTTTATTTTAGTCTAATGTGGTTTATCTTAAGACCATTTAAAATAGTCCAGGTACATTATGCTTTTATCAATCTGTCTCAAATTTCCGGAAATTGCTTTTAAATTGTCTGCAAAAAAAAACCTATTATAGTATTTAAAAAAGCCAAATATTGTGCATATTTTTAAACATCGTAATATTTTAAACTAACGAAAAAAATGTACAAATTCAGATAACGTTTTTATGTAATTATAATAGCAGCTTTTATCCAGCTTCTTGTCTGCATATACATAATTAGTAACGTCAGATAGACTCATAATAACACTTTTGCGAGGTATTTCAATTTCAAATAAATTTTGACTTAAAAATGTGCTATCGTGCAAAATTAAGAAGGAGACAATTATGCCATAAATATTTACATTGGAAGTTGTAAAAATAATGTTATGGCAGGTTTATAATACAATCCAAGAAATTATATGCCCGCTTCTTGCATAACAGGAGGACAGGAAAATAATCAAGCTATCTATAAGGAAAGGATAATCTGTTTAGACCAATATTTTTCTAGACCCTACAATATAGTTATATATAAGTTTTACTGTTGCATTGTTTGCAATCTTTATTAGGAACTCATGTATCAAAAACCTTTACATTACTTATGTTTGCATGATATATCTTACAAGAAGGTAGCATATAGCCCCACAAAACTATCCAACCAATCTATATCATTCATTTATCAATCCTTTAAAGTCCTTATGGGATATTATCTTTAATTTATACAAACCGGATAAAATAAGAACCTTCATATACAATATTGATATTGCGTCTTTCAGATTAGTAATAATATAAACAACGCAAATTTTAATCTATAATGTTACTTTACACATTTATAATAAAGTAAGTAATAATAAGTACACATCAATAAATTTTAAACGAGAACTTTATTTCAAAAATATTTATTAGCTACAATGTTAGCTGTAAATAAATGGTTGAAGGTGGAGATGATTAAGATAAATTTCGTTGGATACAGATTTCTCAAAAATTCATTTGATTATTTGAAGCCTCTTACATCATAAGCTGCAAGAATAAATAATGAATAATGCATACACTGTTTAATATTCACTGTGCAATATTTTTCTAGACCCTACAGTATCGTTAAATATAAGTTTTACTGTTGCATTGTTTGCAGTCTTTATTAGGAGCTGATGTATAAAAAACCTTAAATTACTTACGTTTCCATGATATATCTCACAGGAAGGTAGCATATAGCCCCAAAAATCTATCCAACCAATCTATATCATTTATTTATCAATCCTTTAAAGTCCTTACGGGATATTATCTTTCATTTATACTAACCAGATAAAATAAGAACCTTCATATGCAATATTGATATCACTTCTTTCAGATTAATTATAATATAAACAACGCAAATTTTAATCTATAATGTTACTTTACACATTCATAATAAAGTAAGTAATAATAAGCACACATAAATAAATTTTAAACGAGAATTTTATTTCAAAAATATTTATTAGCTACAATGTTAGCTGTAAATAAATGGTTGAAGGTGGAGATGATTAAGATAAATTTCGTTGCTTACAGATTTCTCTAAAATTCATTTGATTATTTGAAGCCTCTTACATCATAAACTGCAAGAATAAATACTGAATAATGCATACACTGTTTAAAAAAAATTGAAGTTATCGGCTGACATGCCTTGATTGAATTATCACAGGTTGAATAAAAAGGAAATTCAGTTAATACAACAAATCCTGTTTAGATGAACGGATTTCCCTGAGGTCCCAATGTTTCCGCATCATTAATTATATTTGAAAGATAATTACAAGATAAAATTGTGTAAATCATCTTTATCTCCAAATCTGATATGATGATTAATACACAGTTTGCTAAAGATTTCATCGGGACAAATCTGTATATATGCGAATATTTAGTCATTAAAACCTACTCACGCATCCAAGAAAATCATCCTTCAACGTGTGAAGGACAAGTAGACAACCCATCTCTCTTCATCACTTTTTGATACAAATATTTATACTGACGCAAAGGGTTTTCGTGGTCATTAAGATCAACATTTCCCAACTGCTCTATTTGAGTTGTCCTATCTTTACGAAATCAAGGAAATGATTGCAAGACTGATTAACAAAAAGAACTAAAGCACTTCACGAGTTTTTGTTAAAACCACGCTAAAACCACACCATCGGCTATGAAGAATTATAGTTTCAAAAACAAAGAAACGAGATGTTTGCTCTTTCGTAACCTTGATATGATGCTTCAAGATCAAAAAAGGAAGTCTCTGGTTTTTAAAGATGATATCTATTTCTAATGACGCGCGCGTTATTCATATCCTTTGTGGTAAGTTCATATACATAATTAACATATGGGTTTCAAGGTCTCCGTGTATTGGAATATAGTATTTCATTATGGTGGTATTTTTTTACCCCAGTGTTGTACAAATTTAATTCATAGATAATCTTATAAGGATCAATTAAATTCATCGTGTGTGAATTATTTATACCCAATAGAGTGTATTAATATGTACTAATGTTTATAAATATATTCTATGGCTCTCCAAGTGCAGAGTCAGTTTATTCCTTACATCTAGTATTTACCATAAAGATGTGTCTTTTTCTTTTGTTTTCTACCTGAGTAATAGTTGAGAAATTTCTAAAAGATGAGATGTTAATATATTTTATTCCTCGGTCATCTAAAACGATAAGTTATCCTTACTGCATTATTGAAAGGAAATAACTACTTCTTTTAATTATAAAGAATGTTTATTTTATAGATATTTCTTTCGTGATAAACCTTACCATGTACATAGCTGTATGGCAAATAAAAAGGTAGATCCAACCTTTCGGTACTGAAATCTAGTGGTTCATTCCCACTGCTTTAAAAGCTGCTTGAAGTCGTTTGGAAAGGACTTAAACTTTTTGTGGGCCATTTATTTCTCACACAACGTTTTTAAACTTTCAAAACAGACGTGCTAGTTCTATTCAATCCATTGAACAATAGATGGCAGCCCTAAACTGAAGCGGAAGTTATTCTTCCCGTCGTTATAATAGCAAGATCAATATATTATAATGGATTTTGCGCTTCCCATCGGTGTATTTTGTAATATCACGTAGATGGGAAGTAATCTTCCCAAAGCCCATGAAAGGGTTAAAAGGTCTTAATAAGGTGCTCTGAAAATATCCGGCAAAATCTTAAAGGGTAGTAAAGAGACCACAATAACCATATTACGTCACAGAATGTTTGTCCGTCTAAGATGTGTTTGAGTTCTTGTCACAAAAAAATAAGAGGTCAAAAAGTGAGCAAAATGCAGGCCATTGCCAATCTAACAGCAAACTAATTAATGAGGGCTGTTAACAACAAATGTTCATATAAGCGACATTAACATGAACTCACTCTACACATCGTCGGAGTATAGCTGACCGTACATGCACAAAGGTTCCATGCATATCCATAACACCTCCAGCAGAAAGAAGCATTCTGGCGATAGATGTAGTGATATCGTAAGCAGGGTCTTTCAAACGTCCCCAAAGAAAAAAATCTAAACATGACAAATCTGGTGATCGTGGTAGTAAACGAACAAGTCTACCTCAACCCATTCAGTGAATTGTATACGCTACGTCCAAGAAAATCCAAACATCAGTTCTAAAAAGTGTGTGATCACCATGCCGTTGTAACCAGATTCCGCTCCAAATAGACGCAGGGACTTCGGTAAGGAACTCCGGCAATATCTCTTTCACGAATATGGAGTATGTGGACCATCCAAACGAGTAAGAATAATGTATATTCCAAGTATATAATTGTTCACCCAACTAGCTCAAACTTTAATCGAAGATCTCCGATGGGATGTATGTGGTCTTGCTCCATTTGAATTTTCATGCTTTTAAATATGTACAGGGTGACCATTAACCATTTAAGATCTCTATTTAATAGAATGAAATGGGTAAAAAACTTAATTTTTCTTTTAAATCTTCTTAAAAATTGACCTTCTTCCTAAAAATAGTTTGATAAATTTTATATTATGGAAATATAATGTTATTTGGAAAAACACCGGTAATATTATGGATGTGATTTTTTTTTCACTAAAGTTTATCTACCTAATATCAAGCCCCTATTAGCTAACTGGTTAAAAAATCCTTCTTGTTTAAATGTCGCTTTGTCGGCACGCACGAGGAAAACCCCCTTTGTAGCGAAATCTGTTGTCCGCACCAACTAGCAGTTCTCTGTAAACTAAGGATAACCTTCCACGCTTAAAGTTTTCACTCTAAATGAAATGTATATATATATATATATATATGTCTTCATAATGAAAAATATCGAATAGATACGAAAGTCTCAGGTGCAGGTCAAGTAAAATACCTCTCGATCTTGTTGAAGGACTCAATTCAAATACATGCAGAATAGTTATTTCCTTTACAAGATTTCTGACAGTTCTGGTCCATCCCACATCCAGCTGCTCAGCGTATAAGATCCATTTTCACAGAGCTTGTGTGCAAAAGCTCAAAAGTTTGTCGATTCGGTAATTACCTTTTCGGAAATTCTTCCCTGTACAACCTCTGAGGAGATAATACGTTTCTGTCCCCTCCTCCATACACGAGCTATACGTTTTAAAACTATGTATGACATAACACCCAGTAGACAAATAACAGTTGCACTCCTAAATGACATAACCAGTGTCATCTATTGGCATTTAAAAAATTTCTGGCGTCATTTTCAGATACATTTTCATTGATTAAAAAAGACTTTTTTGGTCCCATCTATCCCTTTTTGAAAAGATGCCAAATATTTGCCGAGGTTGTACCTTGTATAGCTATATATTTTATATACATATATAGAATTTATATTATAGTAGGCTCTAGTCTAATTCTTATATTACAAAATATTGATCATAATGCTTATAACTAATGAAACCAAATTATTCAGTTATATTTTCTGGATTGCTTTGTTGGGTTTTTTTTTTATAAATATACGGAAGTGTAGAACACCACAGATATTTTATGATTATTTTTACACAATACCTATTTTCCTTACTAATTTTATATGTTAAGATACTTAAGCTCAAGAAGGATACTTCTAAATTCTGAATATATTAATCAATCTCGATTAATGTAATAGTTTAGTTAATATTATAATTGCACATTCGTGCTCGAATAACGTGAGATTATTCCGTAGGAAGAAATAATTTCATTTTAACTTTACGAAATAACAAATAAAGTGAAAAAACTTGGAGGAAAGGCAAAATATTAGTTCTATAAAATAAAGGTTATTTTATTAAGTGTCATTTGTAGATCGCAGTACTTTAATGTCTTATACTTCATATTATAAAAGCATATATGTAATACCCTATCAAGGACTGAAATACATATTCAATGTGGACGTTTCATAATTTTAGATAAACATTTTATTTCTAGTACAGTGGAAAATTGTAAAAATGCATTACTTAAGCAAAATTCTTCCTTCAAGATCAAAATGGGTAGGTTATATATGTCTGTACCTATTAAATCAAAATAGCCACTAACTGAGAACCTTTATCAGGTGTTTACTGCTCAGTGAATTATTGATTTTAGTTTGTAAACTTCCTATCTTAGATATATGAATTTCCTATACTAGTCTATGAAGCAATCACTTTTTTCTGCATCACTAGAACTATTTTTGTGGCTTTAAAGATTAAAAATTGAATTTGTAAAGTCGTCATAAACCAACCGAATAAGATGATTTCGTGAAATAAAAATGAAAGCATCAGCTCTTTTACATGTGCATTTTTAGTTTTTTTTCCTACGTATAGTTAGATCATTTAGTAACAAAATTATAAAATAGAAAATGTTTATTGCATTAAATTTTTATTGACATTTTTCCTTTTAACGACAAACCAGTTTTTAATTAAAATCCGAATCAGTGTAATTATTGTGTTAAAAACTTTCTCGTATCTAATATAAAATTAGATTTAAATTACTTTAAAATAGAAAATTTTTTAAATATTTATCATAAAGTGAAAGTGTGTTATTTATAGTATAAATAGGGCTATTACTTCCGAAATAAATATCCATAATCAAAGCCCAAATAAATGTTTAATTCTGAATGTGTAAAATTGCATAATTAATCTATTTTTTTAACTTAATTAAACCATTAAAGCCCTTAATAAGTAAAATATCATTTTATTAATTTCAACATAAAATTTTACATTTTACGAATAATGCTTAGTTTAAGATAAATAAACCATTCAGTTGAATACTAAAATGAGTGTCTGATTAGATGTTCTTTTATAGTGTGAAAGAATTTTTAAACGGTCTGTTAAACAAAGGTTTCTTAACAGCCGAAGAGTCTAAGGAGCGTTGTTAAAAATAGCATGTTAGTTATGGACTTCACTAATCATTTCACAAGAAGAGCGAGAAATGTCTGAAATGGTAATTTTTTTTATTTAGTTTGGGCAACTATTATCCATTTCTTACTACACGAGTTAGGATATAACCAGGACTTACTGCTTGAAACTAATTTTGAATGGCAGTCAACATCCATGCTGATACAAGGAGTCCTAAGGAATCCGGTACGGAATCGGAACGTCCTATCTGTTCAGTCATCGCCTGAAAGTCAATTATAAAAGTAAGAAATATTTATGAAATCTATCTCTCCCTTCTGAGAAGAAATCTAGTTGTCTTTTTTACTAAAGTGGCCCTAGTTAACATTTAATTGTTAACTAGAGACAGAAGAACATTTTTTTATTTTACAATTACTACATTTAAAAAATGTATATACATTTTCAAATGGTTTTCCATCCTAGTTCTATTATCCATTTCTTACTACACGAGTTAGGATATAACCAGGACTTACTGCTTAAAACTAATTTTGAATGGCAGTCAACATGCATGCCGGTACAA
Organism: Pardosa pseudoannulata; assembly: GCA_032207245.1. Classification (NCBI taxonomy): domain Eukaryota; kingdom Metazoa; phylum Arthropoda; class Arachnida; order Araneae; family Lycosidae; genus Pardosa; species Pardosa pseudoannulata. Next base: position 66,594,838 of record CM063502.1, on the reverse strand, counting down.
GAAATCCTAAGAAATCCGGTACGGAAACGGAACGTCCTATCTTTTCGGTCATAGCTTGAAAGTCAATTATAAAAGTAAGAAATACTTATGAAATCTTATCTTTCCATTCTGAGAAGAAATCACGTTGACTTTTTTATTAAAGTGGCCTTAGTTAACTTTTAATTGTTAACTAGAGACAGAAGAACATTTTTTTTATTTTACAATACTACATTAAAAAATCTATATACATTTTCAATTGGTTTTCCATCCTAGTTCTAATACCTTCACATTTTTTTAAAGCATTAGTATCCTTATATTGCAAGAGCTACGATGTGGGAAAATGACCGTATTTCAACGCAGTCAATTTTGACAATTCCGCGGTCTTCCGTTTTTAATGTACCCAGAAATGATTAAGTGGTATTCCCAGATGTAATCTTAAGAGAAAAAAATACAGAAATGTGTTATCCTTGTCATGATTTATAGACTTCTCTGCTGCTATGGAACAGCAAAGAAATGGAATGGACAAATGCCTTCTTAAACGAAAGTTAGTAGAGAAGAAAGGTTATTAAACTCGCAAGTTACAGAAATAAAAATGAAAATAATGCATCCGTTTGCTTCGCAATACTTATTTAATTTATATCAAGTAAATATGTTTAGAAGAATGGAAGAGAAAGTTATAAATTGTTTAACCTGTTACAATTTACCAGAAAAAAAATTGAAACTATTTTCTTTGGTTAAGAATCGAATGAAAAAAAATCTGCGCGAACGCATTTGACCTAGATCCGCAGATTAAAGCTAAATAATCATACAAAACACTATCCACTGTGTTCACCGCCTACGGTTTGCAGTTAATAATTTTGTCTCTAGAAGCACTAACGTTTGTGTTCAATCAAAAGTCATTTTTCGCAGCATGACCCAATTTTTGCTTTTCTCCTGCTGTAATAATGTTCGAAATTTATAACCTAAAACTTTTCTTCTCATTTCCAGAGTCAGTTCGTTGATTCTAACTTATTCCTTCTTTTTTGCTACACTATAAATCTTTACCTATTAAAAGTTGTTAAAACGTTTAAACGGTCGTCTACCATCGGTCTGAACGTCGTGCAGGAAGTGTCTCTTTGACTGCACAATCGAGCCGAATTGACTTAAATCTATGGATGTGAATGACTATATAGGTCATTTCAAACATTTAACATTGAGGATACATGCAAATAATACTTTGAAAATTGTCTTAATTGATAGATTTCGTTCTGCAGTTCAAGGCTAATACGGAAATATTCTCTTTCAGTCAAAGCTTTGCACTTGGTCACATTTTCAATTTCTATTCTCTTTGACCGGGTCAAGGGCAGTCACGAAGAAAGAAGTATTTGCATATTTCTTGACTTCAAGGCGATATACCATCATGCAAAATTTGTTTTTTCTAAAAATGTAACATAAAAATACACTCCAACACTCCATTTAAGGAACCTTTTTTACACGAATTTCTCTAGTTTACGAACTTCTTGGAACCAAGAATATTTTGCGAATTTTCTTCATAAAATAACCTCCAAGCAGCGAAATGCATTTTCTAATTAGCAAACTATTTGTTTTTCCTTAAAAATGTAAAATAAAAATACACTCCAACCTCCATTTAAGGAAGCTTTTTTTTTCACGAATTTCTCTAGTTTACGAACTTTTTGGAACCAAGAATATTTTGCGAATTTCTTCGTAAAATAACCTCCAAACAGAGAAGTGCATTTCCTAATTAGCAAACTTTCCTCGTGATCTAATTTTTTCTACCTATTTCTCTAAATATTTCTGGACATTTCAAATTTAGTCTTTTTTGATATATAAAAAACACTTGTTATACGCATTTAAATACTATAAAGTCTTTTAAATTAATTAATTTAATCTAACAATTGTTTATCTGAATGCAATGTATTTTTGGACAATTTTTTGCTGTATTCTTGATTACCGTGAAGATTTCTTTCTTTTATGGGTAAAATAAATTAAACAAATAGATATTAATTTATAAAAAATATGATTAATTACTAAATATAAACCATTATGTTTTAAAATACGTTGTATTCAGTTAAACAATTGTTATATTAAATTTATTAATTGAAAAGTCTTTATAGTTTTTTAATATTATTTGGTGTTAAGAAATTTAAATTTAAATTAGTTTTATGTACTTTTAAAAGTGAACAAAATTTCTAAATAACGAACTTTTTTTATGAATTTAACGACTTCGTTAAATAGAGGTCTAACGGTACCTAATTCCGTCCTGTATCAATTTTAGCATTTTTTACTGATGAACTAATAGCCAGTAGATTGTTTCTTAATATATATGATAAGAAAATTGATCGTAATAAAAAATCTAAATATTTTTTGTGGGAGACAAGAATAAGAAATATACAAGATATCCCTGTGAATAAATACTAGTTACTTAAATAAAAACTAACAATAATATACATTAATAAATTAAATGAGAACCAACACCAATAATTTAACTGCACATATCGTTTATTTTATATTTAAGAATTGTTTATAATGGCTTGTATTTGATTTCTTTACAGAGCAAGTTAAAAGGTATTTATTTTTCAAAAACGTTATTTTTGTTTTATAACCAATGAATTCTTAGCATACCACTTTCGCAAATTAAAGTATATTCTTTAGAGAAAAATGATGTAAGCGTATATACCAATCATTTATAGTGCACTTGTTTTGTGAATTACTTTGTTCTTTATTCCATTATATAATTCTGCAACGTTTGATATTTGATATTCTAAGACGTGTTTCGTGTTCCCTTAGTTGTTTCCTTTATTTCATAATAGATTTCATCATTGTGACGCTTCATTCGCTAAACTGAAGATAGTGTAAACACATACGGCAATTACTCATTTATAGATCTCTAAGCAAAATCTATTATGACATTTAAGTCATGGGATGATATCTATGAAAACCTCGAAAAAAACAAACTTATACGTTGATGCAGTTTTTCTCAGAACTCACGAAGTAAATAATAACTGTTCGATGATTAAGGGGTTCCGGGAAACAAAATTATATATTTTTTATTTATAACCTCTTTATAATGAATTTTTCCTTCCAAGTATGTGCTTATACAAGTATTACTGAACATATTAAAACTTGCTCAAAGTTTTAAAATTTGAATTATTTTAATTAAATTTTTTATTTTGAATTTTAAAAATTTAATTTCTTAAATTTAAATATATTTCAATTTTGATATGATTCATGAATGAACAGCTCTTGTAAAAAATGTTCAATCTTATTTAGAAAATAGATAATAAATTGTCTTTGAGATGTGCAAAAATATCAAATATAACTTTTTTAATAATTCGTAAATTTAAAAAAAAATGGATTGAGGGGTCATTTTTTTCTGAGGCCAATGTTTTGAAAATTATTGCTTTTACTTAAGAACCCTGAGAACAAACCAAAGAAAATTTATATCTGTATGTGTAAAGAATATCTGTACAAAATTTCAACCGTGTACGTTTGACAAATTATGAAATAATTGTTCTTATATAATTGAATTTGAAGATTCTAGTACTCGTTTTAAAAAAATACGAACCGTTTCTTAATTTTTTCACTACTTTAAGATCCTGTGAAAATAATTTAATGATTTTAATGGAAAAGTACTGTAAATTTAATTGACTGTACTATCAAATTTGCATTTTTTAATATAGCTGATTAGAACGCATAATTTATTAATGAAAACATATCTTAAAGGTCATGAAAGGTTTACCTACTGAAGAGAGACTGGTGTACACTAACATTATAAAACAAAAATTAAAGTATTTTTTCACAGAATTAGTTTAAATACATGTGATTTGTTTTATTTGGTTTATAAAAGTCTGTGATATTTTTTAAGATTAAAAAAATACATATGAGATTTTTCTGCGATTTATGTGTCCCTGACATCGTTAATCTTTTACTTGGAAGACTCTAATGTTAAAATCTGTATGATAGCTGAACTTATGGAATACTAACTTTCGGAAACGGAATCCTAGGGTTCGAATGCGGATTTTGCCATGGATATTCACAGTCATTCGGATTCAGCTTTAATCAGTAGATCTCTGTCTAATAAGCCCTAAAGACGGAAGAGAAAAAAAGGCATTAGCACTTCGAACCAATTTTACATATATTGCTTTAATTTCAACTAAATAATTGTGCACATTCATACGCATGGATGCACAGTATTGTGCACAATCAGACTCCCGTAAAAAAAAGTAAAACTCGTTTTTTTATTCAAAATATCATTTTAAAATCGAAAATATTTTGATACGATATAATTAAGAAATGATAGCATTTTTAACATTCGGTATACTTTTATAGTTCTAAATAAATAGTGTGATAAAATTTATACAAGATTGAAAATCAGAATTTTTCAGCTATTAAATGAAAATCCCTTTAAGCTGACCAATTATTTGACCCTATCTTCTTGCTTTAAGAAACTGACGACGTATCTGACCCATGACCTTGAGAGAGTGATCGTTTAGGTGGGAAGTTGTTTGGCACCTGACAACAGCATAATCCCATAAAACTTTTCTAAATAAGATAGTTTATGCATGTATTTTGTAATTGTATCTCATTTGTGTTTTCTTGCAATATCCTTTTCGTGATGACTCGGAATAAATTCGTTATTTATGTTTCAATGCTAAGCATAGCAATATCTGCATTTCTAAGCTAGATTTCATACACAAATAAAGTCTATCAGGAAAACCTTTAAGCACGTTTATATCTATTAAGAGGGGATGAATCTCATAATTTACTAGTTCTAATGGTTTTAAAGTTCTTCACCCATAATTATAAGCATTTTTATTCAGCTACAAAATTATCATATGGATACTTGATTTATCCTAAATACCATGCAATTTCCTAACCCACATGACCTTGACTGAGTGATCGATTAGTGTCTGACAGGAACATTTGTAATTGCACCTTATTTGTATTTTCTTTCCAATACTATCTTTAAGATACCACGAAGTAACCTCAACATTTATATTTTTTATGCTAAGTCATAGAAATATCTGCATTTTTACACAAAAATTTGTACATTAGTCCACCAGGTAAGACTTTTAGCACTTTATATTTATAAAAAAGTAATGCATTCATGTTTTACTATTTCTCAATGCTTTTAATTCTACATTCATAATTAGGTGCAGCTTTATATAGAAATAAATATTTTTCCCTTTTCCTCTATGTTCTACCTTAGAGACCAGAATAGGAAACAAGGAGAATCGAGTTACTCTGCTCATATCGTAATGGCGTCGTTGTGTACCATCGACAACTTAAAGTTGAGAAAACCAACTACTCATCGTTTCTCCAAAACCAGGTGAAACGTTCTTAAGTGTTTCGAAGGCAACATTTTATGTGATCTATAGCCGACCCGTCAGAATTAAGTTTAACTTGTGAATACTGGAAGCAACCTATCTGCCAAACTTCTCTCTGATAGATCTTTGCAGACAGCATCTATAGAGAGAAAAATTATAACAAATACGAGACACTTTACCTAAAAACACAAATAAATTAAATAAGAACAAACGTCAAAAATGTAAAAGTATATGTAACATAATTACAGCTGGTCATTATTTTGTAGCCACGAATAGAAATTGGAAATTTACCAAATAAAACTGCCCTATAATGAGAATAAGTTTATTTCCTATGTGTTTACTGTCGTATAAATAAACGTACTTAATGACAAGTAGGAAATTAGAAAGAGTCCTACTATAATAAAGATTATACATACGATCAAAACAGTAAAATCATATACTGCGCAAGGCGTACATATACGTCTTCGGCAGTTACGAGATTAAACAGAGCAATCTTATACGAATGATTCTTTGTTGAGTTATGCGAGTTTCCAAATGAAAATTCAAATTATTTTGGTATATTGTTACAGAACTTTTTTCTTTGAATCTTTTTAAATAAAGTAATTAATATTAAGTTATACTGATTTAACGTTTTTTTTTATATTTTAATACAGGCATTTTGGTATTATACTTTGGTTCTTTGGTTACAGATGAGTTTATTTGACGATATCGGTCGCAGTGAACAAATTACCATACCACAGAATGTCTATTACAACACATGCTTCAAACGGTTTTAGAAGACATGCCAAATTTCAAAGATTTGCTCAAAATTCTTTTTTAAATGCTATAATTGAATTTTAATATAGTCTATTTTTGTATCAAAATTTTAAAATAATTATTTTGCAGATTTTTTTATCTATATTATATATTTATGTATGCATACTTTTCATAGCATTTAACATTTGTGTAGGATATGTGACCATATTAAATCAAAATTGAATTTGTGCATTTTAAATGTGTAACTATGGTGTTTCACTTCGTAATATATGATATATACACCTCATTGAGTTCATTCGTGCCCATACCTCATGGTTTAACAGATTCATTTCCGCTCCCCCCCCGGAGTGTTTTGGTATCTTCCACCAATAATATTTCTTCATTGTTTAGCTCATACTGCTTAATGGTGGTTTCGCAGAAGAAGGTATTGCTTATTTCCCTCGTATGTATTAAGTGTATCAGTTGATTTATGGTTTCTTGTATTTCAAGTTAATAATTTTGACTACTGAAATGGATGTTAAATCGAGGACATCTTTCAATAAAAACAGACCTTCTACGATTTTATGAACAGGAAATGAGAATGAAACCTGGAAGCTAAACGATCTCGCAGAAAGAAATTCAGCGAATGTAAACACCATAAAAAGAGGAAGAGAATGCAAACCTTGCCCTGGATCACAAGGATTCTGCCTCCAATGTTTCGAGAAGTATCATAACATCTAAACATGTTTCCGTTTTATTAGTTTTATATTTTCCAAAAAGGAAGGCTTTTCGAGAGCTTTATTATTATTCCCAGTATTCTTCAGAAATAATCCTTTCGTAGTTTTTACCATCAATGCCACTCAATCCCATCGGATATTTGTAATTAAAAACAATCAGAAATCAATCTTAACATTAAACAAAATTACTTTATACTTTATAAAAATTTTAAGGGATAATAAAAACTATATTTGATTTCAAGTAAATATTGAAAATATCCTTCGCAGTCAATCTGTTAACTCCCGAATATGTAGTGTAACTATTGGGTACCTGAGTATAAATCTAATGTCACTTTCTCCCTCATTTTTAATTAAATTACAGTAATAGAAAATAAATTATTAAGCTATGCTCTTATTAAGAAAATTAAATTTTTTAAAGGGAACCGAACTATTTTTCTACACCTTATGTTAAAATGGGGATAGTAATATTCACGTATCGTAGGACCATATAAAAACCTAGTCAAATCTGATACAACAGTATATTAGCAAGTAGTATTTTGCAGTTAATTCAATAAGTACATTTAAATACATCAGAATATATTAAAAAGGCCAAAATATTTCCTAAATCTCTCATGCAGTTATTTATTAACCGTCTTATTCGTTTTAGCATCTATACGAAGAGTCTAAGTTGGTTATAGTGACACCAACTAAACAAAATATTTGGTTAAAAATATGCTGCAAAAGAAAAAAAAAAGCTGTTTTTTCTCAACCCCAATTTACTGTTCTTTCAGCGTTTGATTATATTCTGGCGAAAACGTCTGTCATCACAGAGACTCATATGGGTAGAAAGAAACTGGAGACCTTTATCCTCAGTAAACTGCTAAGTTGAAACATAATTTTTATGCATAATTAAGATTTAGATATGAGCAGTGTATATCCTTTAACAGTGTAGAATAACAGTTAAATATTTCTAGCTATGTTGGATGTCAGTTACTAACAAAGGCCTTGGAATAAGCGCACTTTTATTAATATATTAAAACTAATTTTTTGTCTTTAAAATCTATAAAAATCTTATTTGCAGTAAATCAGTTCAATAAGAAAACGATCAATTAAAATAATCATCACGAAATATTTTAAATAGAATTTTAAATTTGGAAACTAGAGTTATTTTATCTTATGCTCTTTGTAATGCTGAAATAACAACATATACGTATGCATGTGTGTATATGTATATAAGTAGTAAAACTTTATTAGCGTCACACTTATGATAATAGCCCAAATATTTTAATTACCATGCCTGGCTTAGTAATGTAAATAGTCCTTTTACACAATAATGAAAAATATATCTGCTGAACAACTGAGACCAGTCAAAAACTTCGTGGAAGTTAGATTTATTTCATCAGAATTTTTTGATAGATAAAAAACACGTCTGATAGGAACAATAATTGCATAGAGTTTGAGAGTATGTAAAAATGCCCCTAACACCAGACTGATTACGTGGTACTAAATCCTAGTTGGATAGTTTCTGAACCAGTGTTTTTCTCTCGGTTATTGAGCTTATAACTGCAAAAGCGTGGCCCCAAATGCCCACACTCCCATTTATAATTTGAAAAAGATGATTAATTTCTTGGGAGAATCAACATTTGGGTTAGAAAAATGTAAGCAGGGTAGTAGACTTGGCATTTATCACTGCAGTCTATGGTTTTGAGTTTCCTGGTAAGAATTCAATCTCAGGGAGTCCCTTCCTTTCTTAATTTTGGTGGCTTAAGATTAAAATATAGAATGATAAATAGGGAGGATTTAGAGAAGCTTTAGAGGCAATAGTTTTTGATATATTACATACCTGTATAAGTTTTTTAGGTTATAATTTAAAATAATACAGTATTATCATTGTTTTAATATTATTATTCAACGATAACAAATTTATACATGTGTATTAATAATTACACCAAAAATAACCAATAATAGAACCTGATAAATTTATCCTTACTATAACCAGTGCAATATATGTTTCTATTATCATTTACTTTTGTGAAATCCTACCTCTGGATGTGATTTCGCCACCTCTGGTTTAACAGATTTGTGTTATCTTTTTACCTGATGCTTGTGTTTTACATTTCAAGAAGTCAAGGGTGTCAAACATTAGGCCCACAGAGATCATGTTTCCAGCCCACCCAATAATTTACTTATCAAAATTATTAATATGTTTTATAACTAATTTTTTTAATTTATTGCAATGTTGTATTTTTTGTTTTTCCAGATCTAGGCTTGTTGTCTCCCACACACATTAATTTTGCGAACAAAGACATAATAGAGAATATCATTACGTGTGTTTGCAGAAAAATTTTTGAGCCCCGTGAAAAATGAATTTAAAACAGAATTTACTGATTTTAAATCCTTAGAATACAAGTTTTCTTTGTTTTCTTTGATTTTTTCTATAAACTTCAAATTGGTACATAATTATATACAAAAAGAGTTTAGTTGAAATAAAATGCATTGCGATTCAAAAAAAAATTAATGAAGTTGGTCTATATAAATATATATCAGTACATGCAGTTCTTTGTTTACACATATAGAAGAAAATAAATCTCCAGAATTACTAACGTTCTGCTTACGTCAGTTTTGAGAATAACTGACAAAATTGCTCCTGAAGTAGGAAGAATGGTGTCAGAGAAAAGATACTAAGTTTCTAGAAGTAAACATTAATTTGTTGTGTTATTTTTCTTTACATTAATTAATCATCTTTATTTTATTTTATCTTTTACAGACTATACTACTCGAAAAACTTTCACCTTTATATAGATATTGACGTTTTTATTTTTTTTTCAGCCCACGTAAGCTTAGACCGTTTTTAGTTGCATCTGTTTTGGCATGCTTGCAGTAAGATCTAAAAATCCACCAGTAAGAAATAAAGAAGATTCAATCTTATGTGTTTCAGTAGCCAAAGTAATGCAAGATGTAATAAATAAAATAACCAATTCAAGCTGAATCAATTAAGGGAAAATCTTCCATTAAAAACGTGCTTTAAACCTGTTTTGCTTTTAAATTATAATCACGTTAATTCGCTAAACACCGTATAATTTCTTTAAACATATTGAACTTCGATGCACATACGTGACATGAAATATCCAAGTGTATCATCACGCCGTTATATCTAATTGATTTAATGAAGTTATATAAGAATAGATAAAAACGGAATTCATTTCCCACCTGTTTCTTGGAGATTGCTTGGAATATTAATTGTGTTTGTTGAACACTCGTAGTAGATTAGATAAACAGGTTTGAAGAATTTTTCACGCCTCTATCCTTAGGGATCATTTCAAAGCCAATGCCAAATTCACTTAAAGAATCTTTACTATAGAGGTACTCTGCGAATACAGAAGCTGAACTCATATAATTTTGAATACATTATTCCAAAAATTATTATTCACATGTTATGCTGATCAGGGAAAATGTTGTGTTAAGGGATTTACTTCCTTTTTAAGGGATCATACGACTGTTAAATCGACAAAAAATTCGGGTTTTCAGAAAAAAAATATATGTGCAATGAAATTCAGTTCTGAAAATTTTAAAACAATCCGCGTAAAAAATTTCAATTTTGAGAGGAGTTATGAATACAAACGTATCAGCTGTTTACTGTAAATAAATTTAAACTTACAAAACTGTACCTTGTTTTTTCTCAAATTGGGTCTTTTCACGTAACGTGCATGCTATCTCAAAAAGTGTTTATTTTTTCATGAAATTTTTGCAATACAATATAATTGTATACAATATAATATTCATCCGATTGAACCTAAATTTCCTTGTATATTTCCCAAAATATGTTAGGGTTTTTATTCAATGATAAATTTGCAATTTTTAACCCCTTAACTTGCACACTCGAGTAAACTCGAGCGCGCTAAACTGGCCAAACTGTGCACATTCGAGATAATTCGAGAGACGTTGTTGCTATAATATTTCACACTCGAATGCAATCGAGAATTGAAAATAACAATGTGAAAGCAAAAAAAAAAACAATCGTTTTATTGATATTTATTATTTACATGGTTTTTTTTTTTTTTTTTTTGTCGGCCTTTTTCAAAAACACTGCGCATTAAGGGGTTAAGGAATATAATTCACTTTTTTAAAATATTTATATATATATATATATATATATATATATGTATCTTAAATATATAAAATTTAAGTTCTAAGTTGTTTTGAGATATTGTAGTATGTTTTAAAACAATAAGTTTGTTTTAAACTTAATTATATTATTTAGTAATCATGCGCGTTAGACTTGATATCATTTTTGTTAACAACAAAATGTTTCTTATTTAAAACTTTCTAACAAAAGTATTTTTATATTTCAAAAATGAATGAGATATCTGTGTAAGGATAATAATATGTCCTAACCATGTTTAAAAATTATATGTGTAAAATTGGTAGTTTTCAAGGTATGCGAAATCGAAAATGATATTTTTTACATTTTTTTTTAATTTTTAAGAGTTGTATGATCCCTTAATTAAAAAAAAATAAAATAAGATATTTTTTATAGACTACTAAGAGGCTGTTTGTGTTCTATTACTTTTTACTTATAAATAAATTCAATAATATTGCTACGGTACTTACATGATGGTATGAATTAATCCAAGAACTTATTTAATTTACTAATAATAAAAATTATCATTTCAACTTTGAAATGATAATCTCCTATCATTTCAAAAATTATCATTTCAATATTTGTATGTTGAAATCAACATTTCAACATACAAATTATCATTTCATGATATTACTGTCTCGTATAATTATTTCGTTTGATAAGACCATAAAAGAGGAAGTAAAATGTTTAGTAAGTACGATTATTTTAAGCTCATGTTTCAATACCAAACACATAATTACCTGCTCGTATTATTTAGTGACTAGTATCATGATACAATGGTTCGATCCCTGACGATGGCTTAGAAATGCTTCTATTGTCTTCTGCTAGGGAGTAAAGGCAAGCAGCTGCACGAAGTCTCTATAATAAAAAAAGAACCCTATAAAACAACCAGAATTGATGTGAGGCAATAATTTTCCGTATGGGGGAAAAAGTGCAATTTTTATTTCACATAATTTTTGCAAACATGAATGCAAAAAAAATTCTAAACCTTAAAATTTTCAAACAATGTAAGTCTATTAGTATTGCAAAATTATCTGATTCTAAACTAAGGATCGGCAAACATTTTTAGGACAGGGACAAACCGTAAAAACAATTAATTACGACATTCCGGGTAGCAAACTTGAATAAGCTTTTTCATTATTACTTTACTTATACTCATTATGCTCAGTAAAAGAATTATTTTACTAAAAATTAATATCTTTATATACATAATAATTAATCAGATTATTGCTAAAATTTAAAAACAAGTTAAAACATATTAAAGGAACTTATTATAGACTTCTGAAAATTTATATTAACGTAAAGTATAAAATTGTTTTCTTCTAAGACAATATTTCACTATACAATACTTACAAGCAAGTAATTTCCATCATTAACGTTCCTTGTAAATGATCATGGGTAATAATAACCTATGTTACTTAGAAGGCCTATATTACTTCGTCGCTAAATCAAAACAAACAACAAGTGGTGTTCTGTTTTTACTGAACTAACACGCAACGCCCCGTGCAGTCATTATTCAAAACTTATATTAGATAAGACTGGACATGCCATCCCCTTCGACCCTCGCTGACAAAACAGCCTTCCCTAAGGATTAGGCTTTGAGATATTTACCACGAAACAGTTCACTCTGCAACAGTAAAACAAAATCGAGAAAAAAAAGATAAGGAAATACTCATAAGCCATTCCTCATTGATGTAGATTGTTTAAAATAAAGTAAAACAAATTCCTGGAAGAAAGAAAGTATTGTGCTAGCCCTTTATAGCACTAATGTAAACAAAACAGTAAACTGGCCACAAAAGGGGTTAATAAAGCTAGCGAAAATAATTTTAAGATCTAACCAAAAATCAAAGGATGCCCTATATTTGATTATGTCAATTTGAATTCCGGAATGCTGTTCATAAAAAGTTACTTTTAACACAATTATACTTAAGAGAAAGAGGTGGTCCCCAATAATGGGTCTGCCCCCCTCAAACATGGGTCGGTCCTGGTAATGATATCAATCAGTAACGCATGATGGTTCAGGTATTTGGATTTGTGATACATAAAAGCATTACAAACAACTTGAAAAAAACTTTGCATTTAAAGATAACAAAAAGACAGAAGATAATTTTACAACAAAAATGATAACTTTGCAACCATGAAAAAATTCTTATCTTATAATTTACTTGCGCACGACGTACTGAAAACGCGTGACGGGTCGTAGTTTGCCGACCCGCGTTCTATTCTATAAAAAGAAATGCTGGAGAAAAAAACACCTCAGCTGTAGTCGAATTAAAGTTTAATCAGTGGTGAAAATAGTTCAACTTTTTCTGTATTAGCTGTTACTCATCAGCAAATTATATCTCGGAGATAACAAAAAAAACCTTTATTTATGCATACAATGAAAAGTTGCTTAAAAAACATATAAATTAAGACATTAGGGTTTGTTTGAAACTAACAAACGTGTCGCAAAGATTAAAATTTCCTTTTATTGATAAGGTATATCATGTTTCTTGCTGTACATAGACAGCTGCCACAATTGCGTCAGTTGTGATCATTTTATCAACCTTCTTTTTCTGTCTTTGTAGATGAGGATCGTTATCGACATTCCAGAGCAAACTGCTTGGATATTAGTTATAAATAAAACTTGACAGTTTCATAATCAAGTTCTAGTTAGATAAAGAACTAAATTGTCATCTTCTAATCAAGATCATGTCTAGAAACTGATTTGGGCACCTCAGCAGGTTCGGAGGCAAAACAAATTGTTATAAAAAATTATGATTTCCTACATATCAAATATAAGTTAGATGGAAAAAAAGAAACGAATAAAAACAATCTTTATTAATAAAAGCATTGTTAATCTTTAAAAGATGATCCAAATTATTAATATTTAAAGCTCCTAATTGCTTGCCTATTAACATATTATATATAATTAGATACATAGATAACTCACCCTTAAGCTAAGACGAAGAATTTCAGACAAGAATTTTGAATTCAGCCATAAAAAGGGCAAATTAAATAACAGCTATGCAAACTATCAGTTAATGCTAATAGTTAAAGATAAGAGAACAATATTCATGCCATAACAAAAGTTTAGAGAAATGCCCCGAGACTTTAACTGAGAGTTCGTTTAATCTAAAAGGTTTTAAATCTCATTATCCGCATAAACAGAGGAAAGTTGCGTTAAATTTCAGAAAGAGAATAGCATCAAGTGCTTAGTTATAAGCATCACTGATTTTTGACTACAGTGGCTTGGTCTTTTTATTATAAAACCTTTCTAAAGAAAAATATATAACTATAGAAGACATCCTTAAGATAAATGTAATGGTGCGTTCATATTTATGGTAAATTTAAAATATGGAGATTAAAATAACCAGAGAAATATAAAAAACTACAGAAGATAAGAATTTATGTTTTATACGACTTTATTCAAGCACTAAAAATTAAAGGATTACCTTCCCTTTCTTTAATCCTTAGAGAATTCTTGTATTTTACATTTATCATGTCTTCAATCAGTTACAAAACAAAAACAATAGAAATTATATGCCATTAATTCTATTTATGTTGTCAGATATATTTTCTATTTAATTAAATTTTAAAAAAAAATCTGTAAGACTTCTTTGTTTTCTCTTTGCTAAAATATGTTTAATATTTTAAAATATAGTGCACTAAAAATTTTATACATACAGTAATGAGGAATTTGATTAATTAATTATTTGTACGGGACTAAGACGATATTACACAACATCTAACACTAGGGAAATCATAGTTTTAAAAAAATTGCTGTTTGCTTGATATCTTTAAATTATCTGTAACAGATTTGGTTTATGATACTTAGATTCAGGGAACTACACTCAAACAGAATAATATCTTCTGATGGTAAAAGTGTTTGGGATGATTATGATTTTATCGAATAGTTTTTGCATACGTGCATCCAAGTAAAAGTTAATTTACAGAACACACAGAAAATGCCATAATTGTTAATGTACAAAAATAAGTATATAATACATAACTACCAAGCAGCTTCTCCAGTGGGAATTAGTAAAAACTTTATAGGATAGTATAAGTTTTGACAAAAATAATTCTTTGATCCTGGGAAATGTTTCTATTGTCGAATGACTGTACACATGTATAAACTAAACAGACACGCACACACACATATATTCAATGGAAACTCATATATACGAAACTCACTTATACTAAATAATCAGTTGTACGAAGAATTTCTCGTTCCCCAGTGAAACTCTCGTAGGACTATGCAATAAATTATTAACTTTATCGAACATTCAGTTATACTAAGCATTCACTTACACGAAGAAAAGTTCAAACACCTACGTAAATTTTCTAATGTATATTTTATTGAGTTATGCGAAGGGAGAAAACATTTTTCACGAACGGACTTGTACTGTACTGAGCACATTAACATCTTCCGGCGGTTTTCTATCTTTTCCTTACAAAGTTTTTGTTTTTATTATTCTTCAAAAAGTGGAGAATGATTTAAATTCCTGTTTTCCATTCCTTTTAAAATTTAATATTCTTTTAGTTTCTTTGTGCTTTACAAAAAGTATTCATTGTATGAATTTATGTATATATCAATCCGGAACTTGCTGTACTTAATTTAGACAAAAAATTGATTATAGCTCACAGATATTAATCATTTTTACAATATCATTTTTACTTTTAAAACATGGTTACTCATTATAAAAAGCAGTACTGTTTTCATAGGTGGAAAATATTACTATTTTCATAAATGAAGTATTGACTTATGCGAAGAACTATTCCTTCTCCTTGCACTTCCAAGTAAGTTTCCACTATATGTATGTAGATATATATATATATATATATATATATATATATATATATATATATACTTGTTTGTGTGTCTGTGTGTTTATATGTAAGTATATTGACAAATGGTTGGATAGATATAATAGATAGGGCAGGGGCTAGTAGATATGGTGTACTTGCATGCACTCAAGCGGCCAAATCTCTAGGGCGATCTATGAAAAAAAAATTATGCTAAAATTTTTAAATTCCTTTTTAGATATATATCTTTCCCTTCTAATTAAAATTAAATTTATATCTATACTTAAAACAGGTTTTAAAAGTTTTTTTCTTTTTTTTTACTAATTGTAATGAGAAAGTTTTAACGATTGGGAGTTATTAGCAAACAAAAGATGGACTCCATAAGAGTTATAAATTATCAGATTTTACCAACAAACTGGAAAATAACAAAGCCTTAGCCCTAGTGTAGCAAAACAGTAGACCGTAGTGCATCAAAATAAATCGAATCAAATAACATTGCAAGAAGAGTGCAATTCCAACTTTATGGGTGCATTTTGTCATTCCTAATAGTATATACATATTTATCGTAATATAAGAAAATTAGGTACATAATGTACATATTTTTATTTTATACGTAGTTAATTATATGAAACAGTCATATAAACCTAATACAATAAAGGTATACCCACTGGGTTGAGTTATGAATCTACTAGGAATCCTTAATGATAGGGTATGGCCAAACATCAGGCACGTAGGAGGCTAATACCTCATAACCGGCCCCGGATATAAATATAGATAGCAAAAATTCTTAAAGAATTCTTTTGAGGGGTAAAGTATTTGTAACAAATAGAATTATTTTAAAGAATAGAGATTACGAGATATTACCGTAAGCCATATTTTTTTATTTGTCTTTACCAAAAGCCTAAAAATATTGGAAACTTCAAAAGGGATAAGACATATCATTTCCCTCTTTAAACTTCTCATTTTTTCAACTGCAATCAATAATAAAACTAAGATGTGAAACTTTTCTCTCCTTTTCGTGTTTCGTTTAATTTTAGCCATAATAACATATTAAGATATTATCCATCTAAATAAATTGGGAAGAAAAACAACGTATGTTTCTTTTTATAGAAACTATTTTGGATGTAGAAATATATATGTCGACATTTTGGAACTTTTTACAGATAAAAAAGGTATCGCTTAAGAATGATTTCAAATATAATTCAAACAGTAAATAAAATCTTAATTAATAAAAGAATATTAGAAAAATAATCAATATGATTAATAAACAGGAACTTAATCTAAAACAAAATTATATTTCCTGTGTGTAAATTTAGTAACACTGTAGTTGAAAAGTAAACTATGTCATTAAGCCATACGACCCTGACATTCACATCTTTAGGCTGAAGAGTCTACTATATCAGTTGCCACGACAAGTCAGGTTTCCACGTCAGTTTAACGTAAGTCTAAATTTACAACTCTAAACATGAACTTGAGCTAAACCTTGAAGTTTTCGTCAACGCTCAGGTTCTATTTATTCAGTTTGTTTATTCAATTATTTTCGATGAAAGAAAGGAAGAAACTAAGCAATATTCAATCAAGCGTATAACTCTGTTTTCAAATATCATATAGCATCTGACTCGGCAATTGGATAATATAATTCAGTAACTTAAAGGAAAGTAATTTACATAATGAAACTAAGATGTGAAACTGTTCTCTCCATTTTGTGCTTCGTTTAATTTTAGCCATAATAACATCGTAAGGTATTATCCATCTAAACAAATTGGGAAGAAAAAACAACGTATGTTTCTTTTTACAGAAACTACTTTTGATGTAGAAATATATATGTTGACATTTTGGAATTATAATAGATAAAAAAAGATATTTCTTGTGAATTCTTTAAAAATATAATTCAAATAGTAAATAAAATCTTTATTAATAAAAGAATATTAGACAAATAATCAATATGATTCATAAACAGGGAACTTAATCTAAAACAAAATTATATTTCCTGTGTGTAAATTTAGCAACTGTAGTTGAAAAGCAAACTGTGTCATTAAGCCATTTGACCGTGAACTTCACATCTTTAGTCTAAAGAGTCTACTATATCAGTTGCCACGACAAGTCAGTTTAACGTAAGTCTAAATTTACAACTCTACACATGAACTTGAGCTAAACCTTGAAGTTTTCGTCAACGCTCAAGTTCTATTTATTCAGTTTGTTTATTCAATTATTTTCGATGAAGAAAGGAAGAAACTAAGCAATATATCAATCAAGCGTATAACTCTGTTTTCAAAATATCATATAGCATCTGACTCGGCAATTGGATAATATAATTCAGAACTTAAAGGAAAGTAATTTACATAATGAAACTAAGATGTGAAACTGTTCTCTCCTTTTTGGCTTCGTTTAATGTTAGCTATAATAACATCGCAAGATATTATCCATCTAAATAAATTGGGAAGAAAAACAACGTATGTTTATTTTTATAGAAACTACTTTTGATGAAGAAATATATATGTTGACATTTTGGAATTTTTTATAGATAAAAGGGTATCGCTTAAGAATGATTTCAAATATAATTCAAACAGTAAATAAAATCTTAATTAATAAAAGAATATTAGAAAAATAATCAATATGATTAATAAACAGGAACTTAATCTAAAACAAAATTATATTTCCTGTGTGTAAATTTAGTAACACTGTAGTTGAAAAGTAAACTATGTCATTAAGCCATACGACCCTGACATTCACATCTTTAGGCTGAAGAGTCTACTATATCAGTTGCCACGACAAGTCAGGTTTCCACGTCAGTTTAACGTAAGTCTAAATTTACAACTCTAAACATGAACTTGAGCTAAACCTTGAAGTTTTCGTCAACGCTCAGGTTCTATTAATTCAGTTTGTTTATTCGATTATTTTCGATGAAAGAAAGAAAGAAACCAAGCAATATATCAATCAAGTGTAGAACTCAGTTTTAAAATATATAGCATCTGACTCGGAAATTGGATAATATAATTCAGTACTTAAACGAAAATAATTTACATAATTCGTTCCCTGCGAGCATTTACAATGTTTTCTAAAAGAATTATATTTTATTGTGTGTATTATCATACGATTATTTCATGAATCCATGAAATCTAAATCACATTTTATTTCTAAACGTGAACAACGGAATGCATAACCTATCTAAATTTTATTATTATATTTCTAACAGGCATAAAATTCAATGGTAATATGAAAATATATCTTTTAAAATATGATTGCAAGAAAAAGGTGATTAATTTATATATGACTTATAGGTATTAACCAATATAAACTTAAAAGGGGATAAAAATACTCAATTTTTTCTTTTAATTCATAAAAATCTGTGCTTAAAACAATCTTATTACATTAAAAAAATATGAAAAAATGTAAATGTTTGAACAAAAATTTTGAAAATAAATCCAATGTTCCTAATATCCAGTTTCGTATTTTTGTAGTCACGATTACTTTATTCAAAAACAAAAAATATATAGTTCTATAAGGCATGTTTTATAATAATAATAATAATAAAATATAAAATGAAATCCCATTTAATCAACAGTTCACTTTTGTGTGATATATGCGAAACATAGTATCCCACATAGACCAACATTGCAATCAGAATATTGGTATCTGGTTACAATATAAAATTACAAAATAATAAAAATATGAAGGAAATCACTTCTTTTAAAAATGAACGCTTACGGTGTATCGTGTGCTTGACTAACGGTGAATATATTACCTCCAATGAACACTTTCTTCTCTCTGACGCAGTCACAGCATGTACGCTGCTAAAATAAAATCCCCTATATAATAATAGCCGAAGTTATCTGTCCGTTTGTCCTCGAATTTATGAAGCGTTTGGGCCTGGAATGGATTGAGACATCCATATTGGATTCTTGGTGAGTTAGGGTTAGCAACGTTCGAAATCCACCCCTTCCCCCCTTTTTTTCTAACTTTTAATGCCATTATTTCAAGCCCTATTTTCCCCGGTTAAGAGCAGGCGATTAAATTATCAATTTATCATATTATAAGTAGAAAATAACATTTTTATAGCATTATGAAGTCATATCTTTAAATATCTTATTCAAATATCGTCTGCATTATTTTCACGCATTTTATCACTGAACTTAGATATTACGTGAATAATTTTTTTTTATATTTGGCTTAAATAACAGATTAGGTACATATGTGATAATTTTAAATTTAATCATCGATTATTTTTGTTGCAAGATAATTCTCAGCCAAAATACAAACCATTTTTACCTGCCACATAGGGTTTTGTTGCAATGAAAATTTTATCACCGGTTTTTAACCGGTATTCACAACAAATTCTACCTACCTCCATGTTGTAGTGGAAATGATAGTTACATTCCTTTACTTCCATTAATTACTGTAGCAAAAATATGGGAGGAACTTAACGATAATTTTGTCGTAGCTAAGAAAACTTTGCATTATCTTTCTAAATGAATTCAGCGTGATTCCAAACTGCAATCACAGTATCGGGAGACTTTAGAGGAGTATGAAGATAAACAAATTATTGAGAGTGTACCAGATAATTCTCAGCTAAAATATTAATCATTTTTTTATCTGCTTCTTAGGGTACTTTACAATTCTGGAAAATTAAACATTTTACTGATCCCGTCTTATGACGGGCTCTATGCTAGTACAGTAATAATCACCGAAAAAATGCATTCCTATAATATTAATATTGTAATTTTTTTCACTAAGGTTGGTCACTTTTGTTGGTCAAAAACGGCTAGAGTTATATTATTCATAGTCCTGTAATACATGTCTTTTACATCCATATGTACTTTTGAACTTATTACCCTTCGTCATACTGAAAAAAGTATATTTATAGTGTCAAATTGGAGGTTAATCAAATATGTAATATTGTGAGCCAGAAAAAATATATTCCTACTGTTATCAATAGATCCAAGATGAAAGTATATACTTTGTTCTTTCTTTCACCAGTAAAACACTGATAAAAAGCGTCTTTCACTCTTTAAAGCCTCCATTCTTTAATATTGTCTGCCACATAGATAGCAATCTACATCAATTCAGGTGTGGTGCAATTAGAGTCACAAGTTATAATTCAGACTGCTGAAACATGTAATTAGATTGCATATCTAAGTGGAACACCGGCTCATTCGTACTTTCCCGAAGCCTTGAAACTTACGAAGATAATAAATTTCAAATGAAAGATGAAATTGAATCTGTAATATAAGAATTATCTGAATAACACAAGTAAAGACAACACGATGTTCTATTATGGTGTTCAGCAATTCCATATTGTGACGCCTTTATAGCAGTAAGATGTATAGCATTAATTGAATGTCACGAAATGTGAACACTAATGGCAGTAAATTCTATTCGACAAGAATACCTGTTCTCTTATGATAGATATATGCATAATTATTGTTCGCGATTGATTCTTGATAGAATAATAGCAATGCGTCACCCAGACGACTTACGCCTATTATTCTTTTCGTGCCTTATATAGAAATAACCCTTATTTACGCTCAGAACTTCGGCGCCATATATAAATGGAAATCAGATGTTATCTCAGCTTATTTAGCTTAAAGTCGATGAATAGAAAAGTATTCACGCAAATCCTGGGAAGAATGATATTTTGCAGAATGCGCTTTTTTCGATTCTAATCTGTAAAATAGTCCTTTAGCTATATTAAAAATTATTCTACACAGATAAAAATTGCAGATAGTTATACAAATAAAATCAAGTAATTTTGCATTCGTATTTGATCAAATTAGCTCATAAATAATATTTGATCGAATACAAAAGAAATCTACTAAAAATTATATAAACTTAAATTACGTGTAGAATGCTAGTTAGAATTAAAAGTTGAAAGAAATTTGCTTTTATAAATGAAAAAAATCTAAATGTTCAAACGAAAGTTTTGAAAATAAATCCAATGTTCGTAAAAGAAAGTTTCGTATTTTTGTAGTCATGATTACATTATTCAAAAACAAAAAATATATAGTTCTATAAGGCATGTTTTATAATAATACTAATAATAAAATATAAAGTGAAATCCCATTTAATCAAAAAATCAAAAGAATTTGACCAAATATAAAATATATTCTCCTTTATTAATCGGTAGAGTTCATAAAACTGTCTTTCAGAATATATTGATAATTCTGTAAACCATTAAATACTTATTACTTATCAAAAATACTTGAACATCTTGAACATTTCTTGATTTTCTAAAAGCAATTAGAAGCTAGAAATTTTAAATGTTTGTTTTTAAAAAGAAATCGTGCTGTTTAGAATTCAAATGAAGAACGATCTTGAAAGTAAAATAATGAAGTACTCTACTATCAAGGTCTATATTTAGTCAATGCCTCAGTTTGTAGCTGCCGTTTTGCAGTCTAAAGGAGATCCTAAAATTGGTTTTGTTTAGTTTGGAATGCTATTGTCAACACAAAGGCAAATCTGGTAGAGACCAATGAATCAATATACTACGCTCCCTCTCCTTTTATCGTTTTAGTTTAAATATGAGTCATTCTAAACAAAATTTTGTTTTACATTTTTCCCTGGTTTTACAAAAAAAAAGCTTGTTAGTTTGACTCTTAACGCAGTCTGTGGCGATATTCGTAGAACTCCTTGATGGGCATAGATAACACTGCCCGCAGTGACCTAACAAGCTGTCAAAAACGTGAGTCGGCTTCCTTTGTGGTTAAGCACTTTCACTTCCTCTGTTTATATTCTCTTGGCGTAAAAAGCGGTGACGGTTGTATTATTTATTGTTACGACAAAACTTTTCCTTCAAAAGTGATAATTACAGTTTTAAAAGTGATAATTATAAAAATAAGCATAATATGAGCAACACGAGAGATCTTCAGTGTTGAAGTAATGATTTAATATGTTTTTGAGTAGACACAGTAATTAAAACAGAGAAAAAATAATAGCAGTATTCAAAGATAAACATATTGTGGTGGAAATGTGTCTCTACATGATGCTTTTTTAAACTTATTACCGCTAAATTTCATGCAGCAAGTTCTAATAAGAGCGACATTTTATATGTTAGGTTTTCCATCAATCCCTACCAAGTCATGAGAATTAATGCGATGGCGGTCTTTCAAATTGGCTAAAATCGACCGAAAATTCGAATTTTCGATTTTAGTGAATAGTGAAAGAATATATTATTAGGAATATGGAGCAAAAAGAATTTTTTCATTCCCATCATTTTATCATTACTTATGGGTACAATAAGCTTATCATTACTTATGGGTATAGCAATAATAACTTCAAATACTGTTTACTCAGAAGTAAAATTTTCATGTATTACAAATGTTTAAAGTACTCCAGGCGCATTGAAAATAGATCATTGTCTGTGAAATTCCAGTATTATTTACGTTAGAGTTTATAAAATAAAGTTTAGTTGAAACGGATATGTTTTGAAGCATATAATATGTTAGTTATGCATTTTAATTAACCACTATAGCTGTTTATTCTACAAAATATGGGTATAATCATCATAATTATTTTTTTTCTCTTTATGTTTTCTATGAATGTGTATGGAAACAACTGCATTTTTTTGTAAAGTCTATAAGGTATACTTAAAAATTTTTTTATAATATTCTATGCAAAATTGATGCGCCTGGAGCATTTTCAATTAAGATAATTATGAAACAATTAATAATTAATAACTCCAATACTAATTAATATTTTGTCTTCAAATTTTTAAAATATTTATATATCAATAGTACTAATAACATCAATCTTCATGGAAATTCATTTAAAAGAAAAAAGTTTACTCTAGAGGGACACTGTCGCCTAAAAAAACGTATTTTGTGTAAAATAAGTTTAAAGTTCTCTTACTCCTGCGTAGTTATACTCTTAACTACTTTCTTACACATTTATCAATAGTACAAATTCAATACTCAAAGTAGAAAAACGTTTTCAGTACTTCGATAACTTTAACAAAATGGGAAATTGCTTCATAAATTTAATTCCAATAAAATCGATTCAAATTTTATAAGGGGTAAATAGCAATTTGGTTTCCTTTTGTTTCTCAAGACAAAAATAAATTTGACGCTTGATAATCATTTTCAGCCCATCTTAAAACGCATAATAAATCGTAACAGACTGATAAACAGCAGTTGAATGGATGATGAAAATATAATTACTTCTCCGAAAAATACTTAAAGACTCGGGAGAGAAAAAAAAAATGTCATTAAATGTGTGGCATATGTTGATGCAGGTGCAAAGATTAAACTTCGACCTACCACGCCTTGGGATGTAGGATCAATTAGTGGAATGTGTTGTTCTCGAAACAAGTTCCTTGAAAGACTCCTTTTAAGTTTAAATGTTTATAAATTCGATATTTCCGTTTGAACAGTTTGTGAGCAAAATAATATCGATCAATCATCTCTCTCTACAACTCTTTAATTAACATTGACCTAAAAGGCCGCATTAATTCATAAAGCTGAGACCCTGAATTGTTTTGTATCAAAAATAATTTTTTGCACTAAGTTCTCTTATATGAAGTAGTATTGGAAATAAATTTAATTTTTCGCACTCGTATGTACATTGTAATTGTAATTACACTGCACATGTATAAATATTTAAACCATATGTCAATTAACTTTGTTTAGCCCTAGTGTTGCAAAAAAATAGACCGTATTGCTGCAAACCAAATTAGTAAACTCTGAATTATTTTTTACATCCGATTAATATGAAAACATTTTAAGGTAACATATTACGTCTTAATGTGTTGTAGAAAAAACTAAAAAACACTTTAAAATTTTATCTGTTAATAGGAAGTACACAAACCTTCCTTTGCTCTTGTAAAAATAATATTACGTTGGCCTAGTGTTTGAGAAAGAAGAAATCTAAACTCATTAATAAACACATGAACAAATATATCTTGATTAAATGATTTTATACAATTAAATAAATGCCTAAGGAATACAACTGGAATCAACTTATCATTTGTAGATATCGAAGACTGCTCTCGAGTCGGCGTCGCCCCTAAAAAACAATATGGCGATGATTTTCCTCAAAAGGTCTATCCCGCAAACCGCGGATGCCAGCAGCGTTCACCTTCTACTCTCCTCTGGTCACAACCTTGTCCTCTAAAAAAATCAGACTGCCATGAGGAGAAAAAACAGGGGTCCACTCTAGAACGGCGGAGGGTCAGAATCCCCCAAACCAATGAACCCTTCTATTGGTTGGGAGAATTTCGAAGTTTCTTTCTAGTTCAAACCTGTTCTGGTATGTCTTTGACGATGACTCACGGGAAGAGGTTAAAAAAAGCTGAACCGAATATAACTTTTTGTTACAGCTATGGAAAAAGAGAATCTGTAAATTATAATTTTTCGGAATTGACGAAATAGGTCAATAAAAATAACTTCTCCGTACCTTAATAAATAGAACAAATTGCTGTACGGCAAATGTATAACGATGAAAATTTCAATGTGTTTTCATAAGTAACATTTAGAACAAGGTAAGAATAATACCAACACCTGAACCATAATCTACCTTCCAATATAATGTTCGAACTCAAAATGTGAAATCAAAATATGAAGTGGATATATACTATCATTAAAGTGTAAAAAAAATAAAAAAAGACGGAGAGAAAGAGATCTCAAAATCGCCTAAAGAAAGAAATCCAACAAAAAATGAAAAACTAAACTAAAAAAATATTGAAAACATCCTACTAAGCATAGTGAAACTGTCTAACTACTAAATACACATACAAAAAATTACTAATGCATACGAGCATATACTAAATAAATCTCTTAGTATCACGAATATTTTCTTTTTTTTTATAAAGGATATCGCATAATGTTTAAAATGATAGGTGATCACTAATGAGGACTGGCTATAATATTCCAGGACAAGCCTTAAGTGGTCGGCAAGATAGGCGACTACCTAAGGATCTAGAATATTAGGAGCAACAAAACCAGCTAAGCTTTAAACAAGATTCAAAGAAGGTTTTTAAGAATATTCAATTGACTTTTCCTAAATTCATTACTTACTTTAAAATTTGATACCCCATTTAAGAATTTATGTAGCTTTTCTCATAGCTGTTACTAATGCCAGTAGAACCTTTTTTAAATTAAAAATAACAAAAATTTATATAAGACCCATTCTACTCAAAATCGACTGAACGCGTTATTAATGTTGACTATTTAACACGAATTGAATAATAAAGTAGTCTTGAAGAAGTGATTCAAAATTTTGCAGAAATGACATTTCGATAGAGATTGATACAAATGAGGTTTAGACTCTATATAATTGTGTTAATGATTGTTTACTGTTCTAAAAGTATTCTCAAATTATCTCGGAAAATATTAGGTACTAGTTTGTAAGTTTGTTGTAGTTCCCTAAAAAAAGTAAAATTTGCTTTTCAATAAACATTTTATCCGTAATTCCGTATTAGTATTATAAACTTCGTTTAAATATGGATTATTATCCAGCTAACATGGTTCTTTTACAATTCTGCTTTTTTAGTAGATATTTAAGTTTGTGAGGAGTAGAAAGAGGCAGTATTTTTGAGGTTGTCTATGGCAGAAAAAATGATATGACCTGTCTTGTTCAAAGCCTTTTAAATTTCATATTTGTTTCACTCTAAGCAGGCCATAATGACTTATATTTAAGATATCCTTCAATATATAAACTCCAGAAAGGACTTACGCATTAATAGGTTAAAATAACTACTATATTTATCTCAGTTTGTATTCGACACAAGTATGGAGTATGTACTTTCAAGTGTTCAAGAGCGAGAAAGTGCTTTGGTAATATGAATTTGGTACAAAGGGAAATTCTGCATTTTTTTAAAAGTTATTCTAAACTCAAAATATTTGTTTGTAATTGAGAGATTTTTCTAAATTTAATCCAGGACAGCTATCTGGTTCTTTTCTGCTGATATCTGGACGGGGTCCATGATTTTTAGTAATCTACTGGGAACTGGGAAGTTCCCAAACATCTGTTTCATCCTTTTGTTAAATGATTCTAAAAGAAGGAAAAAATCATAAATCCTTTTCTTGAAATGATGTATAAAAAGTAAGTATGCAATACAGCACTAAAAATTAAATACTGGGTATCCAGCTAATATCCCTATAAAAATTATGTATCTTGGAAAATAAATAGCTGTTTCATCCACTTAAAAATGTGTATCATAGTAGTCCAAACTAAGCAAACCTATTAAGGGTTTGAGTAAATTGTTTGTGTTCAAAATTAGGACAAAGATAAACTCGACTTTAATATATTTCATTGTTATCATATATTGTAAAAATCATAAAACAGTTTCTTGAAATGATGTATAAAAAGTAAGTATGCAATACAACACTAAAAATTAAATACTGGGTATCCAGCTAATATCCCTATAAAAATTATGTATCTTGCAAAATAGATAGCTGTTTCATCTACTTAAAAATGTGTATCATAGTAGTCCAAACTAAGCAAACCTATTAAGGGTTTGAGTAAATTGTTTGTATTCAAAATTAGGACACAGATAAACTCAACTTTAATATATTTCTTTGTTATCATATATTATAAAAAATCATAAATCAGTTTCTTGAAATGATGTATAAAAAGTAAATATGCAATACAACTC
>CM063502.1:66495068-66562568 GCA_032207245.1 Pardosa pseudoannulata | reverse complement strand
ATATTATAATTATATTATGCAATAAATACATAATATAATTATATAATTAATTATATAAATATATTATTATAATTATAATATATAAAATTATTATATTCTCTAATATAACTATAATTCTATTCATATAATTCTATTTATTACATAATTAAATGTCTAATAGTATATAATTTATTTCACTGTTTAAACTGTGAAAAAGTGGGATGCGCTTCTCCAAAAAAAGGAAGAAAAGCAAATGATCGCGAAAATCGCGGGATAAGCAAATTTTGCTACATTTGAGTTGCCCGTGGAAATAGCTGGATGAGCAGCCAGAGGGTTAAACACGATGCCAGTGTCACGTCGGGTAATAAAAATGGCTATCTTTTGTTTTACGGAGGATAAAAGATATTTTTACATGACTGTTAGATTTTAATTATTATTGTACCTTGTGGATTTTCCATATTTATTGGATCTACAAGATGAATACAAAATTTTAAATCATCTTTTTATTATCAAGTGCTTAATTTTCGTTTCGTTATATATACATATATATATATATATATATATATATATATATATATGTGTGTGTGTGTGTGTGTGTGTGCGTGTTTTAGTAAAATTTTATTTATTTATTTAAAAATATGATAAAAGGTATGCTTATCTTGTTTGCAATGTTTCTGTAACTAGAAGTATATGATTTTTATAGTGCTATGGCCTACTGTTTTGCTGCACGAGGGCTAATGAGACCGGGACCTGCAGCTTAAAGCCACTTCCGAACGGCTTTGAACATCCGTGCCATCAGTGGGATTTGAATCCATGAACTCCGGTAAGGATAAGTAGTGGTCTACAATTCGGCCATTGTTCTGCAGAAGTGTATGTCTACGACCAACGGTTGCATAGAAAAAAAATCCTAAGTTAAAAACTTTATTATGCAACCTGTTTAGTATGTAAAGTATTTCTTTTGAATATATAAGAAACACTGGAGCTATTTAAAATGTTAAAATCTGACCTAATTTTCTATCGAGAGCTATGATCTAAATCATAAGAAAATGACTCTAATGGTTGCATTTCGTTCTGACATCATAGGAAATATTTTGTTTGAGTTTTCCTATTCAAATTCCAAGTCTCATTTTTTAATATAATTTAATACGTTCTTTATCTCTATTTTTTTAACCTGACCCACAACCTATCTGGGTCTGGATCGAAATACTTGCCGCATACGGCTACCGTAAAAAGAGCGGAAATTTGATTCAAGAATTCCGAATGTAATGACGGGTAGCGTAGTATGACGTTGAGCGACATCATATGGTAATTAAAGTGTTAGTATTTAACTTAATATAGTAGTTTGATAAAAGATATGAGATGAGAATAACAATTCAGTCAGAATAAAATAGAGTGATTTCACAGGAAAATATTTGATGAGCCAAATTTGTCTTTCAGATGTATGTAAATATATTTTACGTTTCCGGTAAACGTCTTTTACATAGAACATATTTTTATGAATACTATTTTTCGAGATAATATCATCAAACAAAAACCAAACTATTTATTCTTATCATAACTAGTTTAAAAATGCAGATGCTTTGTTTTTTTAATGTTTTGACACAGGAGAATATTTGATGAGCCAAATTTGTCTTTCAGATGCATGTAAATATATTTTACGTTTCCGGTAAACACCTTTTACATAGAACATATTTTTATGAGTACTATTTTTCGAGATAATATCATCAAATAAAAAACAGGTTATTTATTCTTATCATTACTAGTTTAGAAATGCAGATGCTTTGTTTGTTTGGTTTTTGTTAATGTTTTGAAGTATATTTTAACATTTTCACGCTTTATATTAAAAAGCAAATTATATACATTATTCTAATTCAAAATATAATTTTTCTTTCTCAAATACACATGCACGTGGGCACCATAAAATGTTACTTAAGAAATTCACCAAATTTATTGTTTTTGACCTGTATTTCTGCAACTTCTGTGATGTGAAAAATGTTGAATATTTATACTTTATTTGTACTAAACTTGTAAAAGATAAAAAAAGGACTCATTAACCAGTTAAAAACTTTAAGTATTAATTTCCTCTCAACTTTTTGTTGCTGTACCGGATAAGCTTGCATTTTCTGCTGACTGCTTATTTTCTTAAAATATTCTTGCTAGAATTAAAAGAAAAATTATAGAATTTATCTTTCACCGTAAATCGCCCATATCCTACAGACGTTAGCATCTTGTACATCCTTAAAAAGGGTTTGGACTCGATTCCTAAGTAAGGATTGAAGGATTTGTGCTGTTATCCTCCTCGTTATGTCAGCCACCTATATGATGTTCTCATATTACATTGGCCACCAAACCAGCCTGACTTACATCGGCGAATGCTGAAAAGGATGTGATCTCACATCGAAGTAAAAAAAGATATGTCTCGATGACCTGTAATTGTAAATTTGAAATTACCAAATTCCTTGCATAACACATCTCTTGTAGCTAAAAAAAAGGTTTGAAAGTAGGCCGTTGCTCTCCGACAAAACAAAATTTTACATAGCTCAGAAATTTCAAATGCTATCTTAAAACCCTTGGACTGGCTTATACCGACCTGTATTTCTACAACTCCTGGGAGGTGAAAAATGTTGAATATTTACACTTTATTTGTACTAAACTTGTCAAAGACAAAGAAGGACTTATCCAGTTAAAATCTTTAAGTATCAAATTTTTCTCCTAACTTTATATTGCTGTTCTGGATAAGCTTGCATTTACTGCTGTCGGCAAATTTACTGCTAACGTCTTTCTGTGCTTCTGTAGTTGGTGTATCTGTTTCTGTACTTGTCAAACTGTATGTTGCAATTGATTCTTTCTATTATGTGCTTCCTTGTTTGATATTTACCACTCAAATCCTCGCGCTGCATAACTCTTGGGGCAGGAGGAGTTTTTATTCTTTTCAAAATGTCTATCAAAATAAATTACTGTTTAACATTCCATATCTCCTATTTAAATTTAACTATTTTACTATTATCCCCGTTGGCAAGCAAGGTATGGTTACTTCTTTAATTTTTTTTTTTTTTTTTGTATAAACCGATGGCAAAAATATATTGACTGACACTAGTAAAATCAGAAAAATCGTGTTTAATCGGAAAACAATATTAAATAAAGAGATTAGTGGGTTTAATGAGTGAATTGGTTGGGGACAAAAGAGCCATTAAAATTCCAAAGCTTAAACCAAAAATAAAAACAAAATTGCATTAGAAAATAACAAGGTAGAAGTACACTTTCATAATAAAATCAAGCTGTTGAAATTTAACGATTATTTGTTTAATAATTTCATTTGGCTGTTATGCATTCGCTTATACAATGCTGTGGAATCCATTTACTATTTTTTATAATGTGAGCACCATATAGGTGGTCAACATTACTCGCTAGGACAACACAAATAAAGTGGTACGTTTTAATTGAGAAATAGGGACTTAGCAGAAGACTCCTAGGCTTGGCCTACAACCTCCAGAGATACCGTTTTGGAACTTGGAGGGCATTGAGATAAAGTATCTATTTTAAGTTCCCCAAACACCATTACTGATCACAGTCAATCTTTGGCTAGTTCCGAGATAGCTGCCTTTGTCTACTGAGCTACCGCGATTCTCTAAAGGTTACTTTTTCTCAATAAAACTAGCCATTTTTATACATCGTAGTAAAAAATTCCGGTTTTCCCCCGTTTTATGTTTTTCACCTCATGGGTTAGTTTAAATTATTCCAGGTGCTTTATTTTTTTCACTTTATTTTCAAATTTTAATTTTTCAACATTCTGAATATTGTTTATTCATGTATTTGTCATAAAACTGTATAAAAATGAAGATGATTGACCGAAATTCAATTTACTTGTTGCATTCTAAAAATAAGTTGAATAAAGAATATATATATTTTTTGAAAGAAGTATCAATTTAAATTTTAAAAAATCGTATTTTGGAGACATTAAAGTTCCATCTGTTTAAAAAGCATTGTTACAAATGCATGCGAATAAGTCTATATCTTCACATTGTTTCAGATGGATACCAATAATAGCTGTTATAAAAATGATATACGAGTACATAAAAATAATGCATTCCCGTAAAGCAAAAGGGTAAAGGTATGTTCAACGCAACTTGATTAAAGATCTCCATCGAATTATGTGACATGACTTCCTTGTACGTCTATTAGATCAGACATTTTTTATCTTGTATGATGTGACAGAATTAACATTCGCATGTTGTCTAGAGCATTCGAAAAAGATTTTGTGTCTTGAGGTAACCGTATTGTAAGCACAGCTCATATACGGCTCTCTTGCGGACCGAAGCATGAATAATCGTTATCATGAGACATTTCGTTGCATAGATATTTCATTGTTGATGCTGTTGTTTATGAGGACACTTGGACAAACCAACCCGAATGAGCCATACGCTACTCGTATTAAGGCAAATGGGTACTCCTTTCGTTTAATGAGCACCGCTAGAACACCTGAAAAAGAACAACTTTGCTCAAGGGGGTGCTCGTAAGTTAGAAGCAGGGATCAAGAAGAAGACCCATAGGCTTGGCCTGCCACCCCCATAGGTATTGTTTGAGAACTTGGAGGACATTGTGACCACGAACATATTTTACTTTCCCCAGTCGCCTTTAACGAACACTGCGGATCTTAGGCCGGTTCGAGCTTCAAACCCGCAACATTCCAATTACTAGACCATTGCCTTGGCCAATTCAGGTACCAAGACTCAGATATTTCGTTCTAAACCGGAATAATTCGAGATTAGAATATTTTCTTTTGCTCCATAAAATACTGTAATAAACAATACAAGCTCAAAATTATTCTCCAATAATTAGCAAATTATTATTTTTGTTTTCTGAGACTGAACATTGAAGTTTCATCTGTTTAAAAATCATTGCTACAAATATATGTGAATAAGTCGATATCTTCGCATTGTTGCAAATCGATACCGATAATTGCTGTTGTTAATTATATATAAAATGAGCATATAAAAAGAACGTATTCGCTTAAAGTAAAAGGGTAATGGCATGTTCATCGCAATTTGAAAATGAAATACTTGTGATGTGGTGCGTGAATTGTATGTCAACGCCTGCAATTGAGGATACTTAAGAGTTACTGTTGTAAACGAGCTCTATCAGTTCAGCGAAATCAAAGATGGGAGACCTGCTAAGACGAAAAGAAGAGCAACAGTTGGTTTCAAATTATAGATACTCTGTATCAAAAGCTGAATATGATCATCGGTCGAGATGTATAAACAACATTACATGAGAAGTAATAAAAGACATTAAGTGAATAGCAGATATAGATGACATATCAAGAAGAAACCAAGATTTTCTAAATGTTTAGCATTAATAATTCGTTCAAGAGTTCAAAGACCGAATACATAACTGATGTAAAATATACTCGTTATATTTCAAATAATGTTCTGAAGTACACTTTATAATAAAAAATAGGAGGATGTGAGACATCTGACTTACTTTTTAAATGTAACGTATTTTCTTGATTAATCTTCCAGATTATAAACTATAGACAGGTAAGTTTTAGAGACAGAATCTGCGCATAGATTTCTGTATTGATTTTTTAAAGACATTTAAGTATTCGATATCTTAGTTAAATTAAGAATTTACCCAGAGATTTCTCATATTTTTTATCTCGTTAAAATAAAGAATCGAAAATAATTTTAGTTTATACATTATTTAGTTTATAATTTATCACTATTAAGCAATCTCTTATTTAATATCTGAGCCAAGACGTTGAAATAGACTTAATAATATGCCTGCTATGGTAAAGAACAAAAACTTTAAAGGGAAATCCATTAGTTACTTTACAAAAAATTTTAAGTTAAGAAAATATTGGAAATACATACACCACAGTGTATATTTAAAAAGTTTTAATAACAAAATTTAAACCTCAAATTTTTCATATCTTCATAAGACAGAGCTTACGTATAAACAAAGCCCAAAAATATACCATAAATATTTATTAAAACAAAAGTCTTAGAAACACTGGGATGGTGTTTCCAGCATAAAAATAACACGAGCATTTGTTATTGTGAGATTTGTTTGCAGTAGGTAAATCTTGAAACCTAGAAGGAAATATCATGAAATTCCTCTACAAATGTTTCTACTATTTATCCTTATTTACTTTTAGCATGTTTAATTTTCTGAGATCCCATAAAACATACTTATTTTTCTTCTAATAAAAGGAGGATAAAAATTGCTTTTAATTCTTTTCTAGTCTAGAAAAGCATTCATTAATGTATTGTTTGTTCACCTATATCTAAAGATTAAAATGAATAGAGTGGATATGTGTAATCATGATTTACCAGAAACGATGGGACTTACAGAGGTAAAATTTGGTAAAGTGATTCTTCATAACACCATGCAAAATTTTTCGAGGCCTTTTTTTTCGAAATTTTAATTAACTTTTTTTATCATTTTTAAGGGATTATTCGTGTTTTTAAGACATCTTCCTTTGTTGATAAAGAAAGAGTAATCGTAAGATCCCGATAAACAAGTCAGCTTGAAGGTCAGAAAATTTCATAATAGATAAATATTTTCGAAAAGTTGTAAAAAAACTACCGATTTTTTCTATTTCCATGCAATAATCACTTTTTAGGTCGTAAAGAAAAAATTCATTTTCGAATTGCGACATTGTAAAAACCAAATAATGTTTTGAAATTTATACGAGATAAAGATTGAAGTACCTTCCCTCTTTTAGGGAAACATGGTATACTTGTTTTGACAAAAATATCAGATTTTCAATATTTTGATTAAAATATTCTCTGGTACATCTAGAATATTGAGACAAAATTTGAAGATGATATATTAGTTAGAAATTTATTGAAAACTGTTTTTATCGGGATTATGCTCTTGTAATTTATTTTTTTTCAAAGCCTTCATTATTTCATTTCTCACAATAAGTTTTAAAAACTACTTTAAAAGAAGATAATGCAATATATAAAAGGGAACATTTGAACAAAAAAGGAAAGGAATAATAAATGGATACTTTTAAGCTGGATAACAGCTGGATACTTTAAAAATAAAGTTTTGTAGATGTAAGGTTCTGTGAAGATGAAAACATACGTGTGAACATATTTTTAATGATATTAATGTTCTATAAATGTCAAATACTAATATAAAATTTCATTTTTATGCATTTATTATATACTATAAATACGTAAAGAAGGTTTTTTAATAAGTATTAAGTATGATAATAATGTACTTAATACTTTTTAAGTACATACATTTCAATGTAAAATATATTTTATAATATGGTTAATTTTCTCAAGAATTTTGCTTGAGTTTATAAAAATATGAATAATTATAAAATAATAAGCTAAATTTGTAAAAAAAAATATTTTATTATTAGTCAAACTATAACAAGATATTAAATGCGTATAAAATTTTAAAATTATCTGTTAAATATATATTTCAATTTAAAATCGTTAAACTGATTTATCTCAGTTATTCTGTTTAGCATACACAGTGGTAATCAGACTGCTAAAACTCAAACAAATATAAATAAAAGGACTTAATACATATTTTTATACATATTTTAGAAATGTCTGTGCAAGAGAATTAGTTATGTATTTTTCAATAAGTTAGATAGGAAATTTTTGAATTTAAAGTATGAAGAAATTCATGCTTTTTGATAGATTTTTTCATACAAATTGACGCTTCATTTATTTTTCACAAGAACCAACCATTTAATTCAGAATTCAAACTCTAAAATTATTTAAAATAATATTTTCAATCTAACAAAAAAAATGGTGATAATATGTAAAAAGTAAATAAGAAATATTTTAATTTATCGAAATAATTTTTTGTATGTTTCTGACAATTTGCATGTGTAAAATACCTTTATTTTTTGTATATGAAAAGGATTAAATAAAACAACCTTGACAAAATTGTCCAAAGGGTATTAAGTCTGCTTAAAGAAAGAATTATCAAAAAATAACTATTAGCTGATTTCGTTTAATATTTTGTAAAATTTTAACCCTAAAATGACTATGAGATATAATTTAACATGCATTTTTCTCACTAGAGGGAATTAGTTAACAGATTATAAGCAAATTCCGTGACATCATATACCTCTTGTGAGCATGTTTTTTATTGTTTAACTGCAAGATAGACCAATATAAAACACGTATTAAGCTCATAAATGTAAGTTAAAATTGTGAGAATTCTGTGGCGTTATATACTTCTTGTGCGCATGTTTTTATTTTTTTTAACTGCAACATAGACTAATATAAAATACGTATTAAGCTCATAAATGTAAGTTAAAATTCTGCCATAAGAAAGATTTGTAGTAATATTTTTTGAAATATATACGAATTAAAGATTCACAAATTCTTAAGTATTTACTTTAGTCATTACTTTTTTACTATTGCTCCAGTATTTTACTTGTTTTTCAACCCGTATTTTAAATTTCTTTAATACAATAGCTAACTTATATTTATGTTTCTGGTTGCGAGACACATTCATAATTTTATCAAGGCCCTATCAGCTCCTGAAACGTAAATTGAATCGATTGTTCGCCATTGATACGCGTCATGATCTAATATAATGGCCGTGAGCTTTTAGCAGATGTGCAAGATCGTTTCGTATCATTACAAGGGAACACGGGCCGAAACAACAGGATTCGACCCAGAAGTCCAATTCAGCCCAGTTTTCTTGTGCAGTAGAAGTGCATATCAAAAATTGAACTCACGATGTGGATGGAGTAAGGTTTAGCGTGACATAATTATCGGCTCCTATTGATGTGGTCATCTCATTCGTGAGTTACTTTGAAAGTTCCAGATACCACGTGCAACAGTGAGAGTATATAGTGGTGAAATAGAAACGTGAGGAAGGTATAAACCCAAAACCTCGCCAGGGAGTGCCATAAAGGCCATACACAGGATCATCTCTGCATTTCACAAGTCCACCTCGGAAATGCCATTAAAATACTGATACAAAATTGGTTTCGATTTACCCTTTCAAATCTGTTTGCTTTTATTTTGTGGTTATTTCATAAACAGGTGTACCAAAGGTGGGTCGGTATGTGGGAACTTCCCCGCGACTTTGATCAAGGGAATTTGGTTTGGTTTGGTTTAAAGAGCTACAGTCTAATTTTTTGCAACACGAGAGCTAATAAGACGGGGCCTAATGCTTAAAGCCGATTCCGAATGACTCCGAACATCTATGCCACAATGGGATTCGATCCCACGAACTCTAGTATCGGAGGTCAGTACCCTAATCACCGTTCGACATGATCAAGGGAGAAGAGGGACTCTGAAGAATCTTAAGTGTGTAAATGTTTCTACTGTAATGAACTTAAGTGAGAAAAATAAGTCGGCAGGATAAAAAAAAGCTTATGGGCGAGATCCTAAATGTTTCCTTATTTACAAATACTATGGCGATAACAACGGTCTGAATAATTTTAGAATTACCAGATTCCTGTATATAGATTTATCGATGTCTTGCACACATGCATATATTTTGTTTTTCCTTTAACACTTTAGTATATTTTGTTTCTGTTCTTCCAATAGTGGCAAATGCTTTTATTAACCCTTCTTTGGTTTGGGCAATAATAACAATGTCATCAGTGCAGGCAAGGATTTGATCTAACTTGGTGAATATGGGTTCTCTGGTATTAACAAATTGTATGCGAGACACGTACAAGTACGTTTTCTGATGATTGATACTTGAGCGCGGGTCACGTACTAGTACGGGTTAGTGTAACAACATGGTTTGTTTGTGGGTACAAAAATAACGGTATATACAGGAAAATGAAGCCGAATTTTCTTGTCTACTACATAGATTTTGGAAAAATTTAGACAAAAAAACTAGTTTTTACATCAGTCGATGCGGAACCACAGAACGGGAAGGTTGATTAAAAAAATCAATTTGGATTTAAAATTAACTTTTTATTTATCCTTGCGAAAATGATATTATATATATATATTATTATATATATATATGTATATTTATATATTATACATATATATTTGTATTTATATTTACATATATATAAATTTGTTTATTTATCTATTTATGTATTTATTTATATATTTCAATATAAAAAACGAAAAGTTGGTTTAAAAATTAAATAACTTTCAATCTGTTGAGATTTAACTGAATAATTAAATTTACGCACAAAACGCCCTCTCCCGGTACAATTCCTCTGCGAAATGTACCCGCACAGAATGTGTTAATACCAGAATCATGGATTGACCATTACAAAACCGAATTGAAAAGAAGATAATCCAAGACACTGAGACATACATATTGTTAAATCTGACAATTTTCTTAATCTTTGGAATATAACAAATAAAATATTTGGTCCCTCGAAGTTAGTTATAACGGGATTTAACTGTATTTTATAAATGTAACGCATCCAGTACAAAATTATTTACATGTCGTAAAATTCAAAACATGAATTCCTCTCTACAAAATAAAACAAAGTTACAATTTTATAATAAAAATTAAATTATTTTAGAGCATTTATTTTAAGCTTGAGTGCCAGCGTTAAATCAAATTTAAAAACCTTTCTACACAAATTTTTTAACAAATAGTTACAGTTTTCGTGTACATTACTCATTGTACAATTTAAAAAGCATTTTACAACCAAACAAACTTCTTTCCGAATGTTTACCATATTGGTCCTCCTGGAATCTAAACTAATATGTAAATAAGATTTTCAGCTTGGGAAAATATTTGCTAACTGTAATTATTTGCCTATAACGATGCATTTTTAAGCTTTATTGCACCTAAACCGATTGTGCTTAGCAAATAATACTCTGTTAAATTCCCTATTCTCTAACTTAATTTATTCATTTAAAGGCATAGAATTTTAACTATTTGGTATTTTTTCTTCTCGGTATAAAAGCCTTTAGGTATACTTGCCTTGAAATAGTTGTTTACACATAATTTTAAAAAAGGCACTTTATTTCTGAATCAATTTTAGCAGCCCAAAAGGGAGTTATTGTTAGCACATACAGATAGTGCATACACTTGGAGTAGACTTTAATTTTAGCTACATATACATACCTAAATAGGTATACCCATGAACCCATATTTATGTGTATAATTAGCAATTATTTTCTCTGTAAAGTATGTATGTATGTATGTATGCATACATGTAGTAAGATGGACTTCACGACGGGTGGTTGCAGTCATGGTCAGACGGAGACACCGGTTTAGTCAAACATCTTTATTAACTGAACGTTGGGTGGACGGGTTCTCACTTCAATAAAGACAGAACAAACTGAGGGGTGAACTAACATGAAGTTCTAAGTAAAAGACTAAGTAACTTCTGAGTCAACATCTGTTTGAAAACCTCAGAAAAAATCTCTGTGAAAATCTGTCTCCGATAGCTTGCATCTCCTTTTTGCTCAAGAATTTTCTAAATTGACCTTTAGGGCAGTATAAAGTTTTAATTGGTCAGACCTCTTCCCTGAGAGCGTGAACTGTAGCCGCAGCAGTCAATTTAGGTTAGGGGTTAAAAAAGGGAAGGAAAATACACTCGGGGTTTTTTACCCTAAAGATTTGAAGACATCTGACAATTTTCATGGACCTTAATGAGGACTTTCGGCTATAAATTTAGGTCGGTATTTTTGAGATCTCGGATTACCGGAAATTTTGTGACACTATATTCCATCAGGGCCGTTTTTGAGGCTTTATACAAAATACCTACATTAGTTTCCCGCTCTAATTTACATTTCCTTATATATATATATATATATATATATATATATATATATATATATATATATATATATATATATATATATATATATATATATATATATATATATATATATATATATATATATATATATATATATATATATGAATGTATGTTTGTATGTATATATATAATATATATATATATATATATGTACGTACATATGTGTATATATATTATGTGTATATATATATACATACATATATATATATAATATATACATATATATTATATATATATATATATATAGATATATATATATATATATATATATATAGATATATATATATATATATATCCATGCATATATATCAGGTTTAAAAATGGGGGTTATAATTAAAAATAGTTAGAACTCATTAACGACAACGTAATAGAAGGAAGAAACACACTCGAGCGGAACTATACAGAGTGAAGAAGCCGATGCGGAAGTAGACAAAGGAATTTTGCTTAAGTGGCAACGCCAAAAGTGTCAGTTCTGAGAGGGAACTCGAGGTGATAACATCCTCCAACCTTGTCGTGCCAAATTATGAGAACAAAGGATATCTAAATGGCATAGCCATGAACAGAAGCATTACAATAAAGAAGTTTTTATATGAAATGAAACGTGCCTTCCATGCCTTAACCACTAACCTATGTCATATATATATATATATATATGTGTGTGTGTGTGTGTGTGTGTGTGTGTGTGTGTGTGTAATAGGTGTATTTATTTTCGTCTATTACACGAAAAAATGTAGCGACTATAACCTTCCCGAATTTATTGGACAATGAGAGAACCTAAGTGATTTGCAGTCATGGCTCTATTAAAAAGAAGCTGAGTCCAACGTTGGGGAACTTAACTTTATTATGACGGAAAATGAACGTCTCTACAAGACAAGAGAATTGCAACTAATGTTCACGAATGCACATTGCTTTTACAAATTTCCCCCAACAGCAAATGATAACGTGAATTTTTTCCCTAGAAACCAAGAGTTTACTCAGTGTTATTCGCAGTCGAAAATGTACTTTGATCAGTTGAGTTACCTCGAAAGGCACATAAGCAGCAATTTACACATTGTAGGTGTTAAACTATTTTCCTGTGACAGATGGAAAATGCGGCTAGTGGAAAAATATTCATTTATTCTAGCGTTAGTTTTAGGAGAGGGGTAAAAAATGTAAGACGGTGAAACAAGCCTTTAAATCTCAAATTTCAAGGTTAGGAAATTAGATATTAAAGAAAGAGAAGGGGGGGGGGGGAAAGGAAAAATTTAGATAGATATTTGAGGTGTAAAATTTTGATTTATTACCCACAAACACACACACACACCAAGATCGTGCTACGGTAGCCTGTGGGCAGAGCAGATGAACAGCAAGGTTTAGACCAGGAAGGTAACGGCCCTTGTAATTTGGTTAAGGGAAAACCAAAACGTATTAATGGAACCATGATTGTGTACCAGATAATGTAAATAAGTGTTTTATCTGTAGGAACCAGTGTAATTGTAAAGGGAATGTTAGCAATGTATTACCGTAAGCAATGTTCTTTTCTGAAAAATTCAGTCCTAAAATGTAAACAAACGGTCATTTAAGAACCCCTGCAGGAGCAGGTAGGAGCCTAGAGCATGGGCAGAACTTCTGCGAGAGGTCACCTAAATCACTACTCACTGTATTCCCAACAGGCTTGTAACGGGGATCATTCCCAGATTGAGTGGCCTAATGTAGTTTATTTTTATTTCTGCTTTTATTATTATTATTATTTTAACTCAATTTCTTTATCTTTTTATGCAATTTGTAATTTTCATTGTTTATTTATAAATAAAGGTAATCCCCACTAGGTTATGCGCATACTGGGCGATTTGTGTTCTCGGGTTTGCGCTCAATGCCTAAGCCACCTATACAGGAGGTTGACTGCAACCCACAGGATGTTACACACACACACACACACACACACACACACACACACATATATATATATATATATATATATATATATATATATATATATATATATATATATATATATATATATATATATATATATATATATATCAGGATTTTAGGGAGAAATTTTTTTATATGTGAAGGGGGTTTCTCCCTCTTCAACTCATACCTCAAAATTAATGCAATAATGCTTACATATGTAATATATGCATACCACAATCCTTGTGGTGTTTGTAACCCACACATCCCCCGTTCTCTAAGCCATTGGTATAGATGAATGTGTGTCAAGCTTTAAGAATCAAGAAAAACGAATGAGTTCTTACATCAGTTATAATGTAACTTTGATATCCCAAATTATCATCTAATTTTGATTACCGTTCTTCGTATAAGGTAATTTTCACTGTATATATATATATATATATATATATATATATATATATATATATATATGTGTGTGTGTGTGTGTGTGTGTGTGTGTGTGCGTAAGGAAAAGTAAACTAGATCGGGAAAGTAATGGAGGCATTATGTATAAAACCCCAAAGACGGTCCGAGAAGATTCTCAGGGTTTTTCAAATCTTACGTCAAGGGCAAAAATTTCCCCTTTGCTTTCCCCTTTTTAACCCCTAACCTAAATTGACCACTGGGGCTACAGTTCAGGCCCTCAAAGAAGTGGTCTAACCAATTATAACTATGTATTACCCTAGCGGACAATTTAGGAAATTTCCAAACAAAAACGATATGCACGCTCGGAATCAGATTTTTCTTCGAGATTTTCACAGAGATTTTGACTGAGATGTTGATCCAGGTGTTAAGGGCCATTTAGTTGTTACCTTCATGTTAGCTGACCCCCCTCAGTTTGTCCTGTCCCTATAATGAAGGTGGAACTCGTACTCCAACGTTCTGTAAATAAAGGTCTTTAACGTAAAAGGTGTCATTTTATGGGCCATGACTGCATCCACCCATTGTGAAGTCCGTCTTACTACATGTATATAATATATATATATATATATATATATATATATATATATATATATATATATATATACTCAATGACGCATGTCTTGGCTGGAAACAAGCCACCATCCCTGGACTCACTAGTTCTTTTTTTATACTTTAAAAAAAGGGTTTTTTTATCAACTGTAACATTTTAACTATAGGTAGCAGTAAAAAGGGAATAGCAAAAATTTCGTCACTCTTTTTCCTAATGTAGGTGAACCAAAAAAGGACATAGTCCTTAATATATGTATAGGAAGGTATTTAATGTATTTTAATAATTCCAGTTAAGTATATTTGATTCTATAATGCAAAGATACAATCATTATTGACTACACGTTACAAGCCTCACCCTTATGTGGTTTTATACGGAAAAATGTCCCACTTTTTTTCCTAATTAGAGCTTTTACTCTATTTTTGTTAAACTTTTTTGCGTATAAGTAGGATTTAAATTTATGTTATATTTGAGCAGATGTTTTTTTAGGATTTAGAGGATATGATCAAATACACACATTCTTTTGCACCTGCAATATAAGAGCAGGTAATCTTTCAAGGAAATATTCATCTAAAAAGAAAGATTACAAATAGCATTATTAAAATCAACTTCCTCACAAAAACCGCCAAAAATTGTAGTTTCTGTTTGCTAAAGGTGGAAAGCAATCCTAATTTTTTTTTGTAGACCTATATGGTTCTACATCATGTCACTATTTCGTGTCACAAATCAGACTAAACTGAGAAATGAATCAACTCGGAAACCCGAAGCGACTAAATCAAACATCCTCATAAAAACATCATTAGCTTATTGGTTTAAGTCTCGAGCCGTCTGTAGAATAAAGAGGCCAAACGGAAATGTCTTAGAGGTTAAATGTTAACTGATGTTTGACTGCAGGCTTTGAAACCAATTAGGAAGTATACATTACGTGCTATCTAATAAACATATTCCGCACGTTATTCAGTATGTTTTATCAGACATATAAGTTAAACATTCTAGTTGCTTTTAACAACCTTCTAAGCAAATTCTCGGCAATAAAATTAATCGAAAAGTTACATTCTCAAAATTAAAAAGGTGCAAGAAGTAAAAATTTTTAAAGTACGTAATGATGTTTTCTAACAAACACTTAAAATAATGGCTCATTCCAAGGAAATGTAAAACTCAGAGGCATAAAAAAAAAGTTTATATAACCTGCAATTACAAACTATTTTTAAATTTTATATATATTCTACTTTTAAAATATGTTATAATATTGCTTATGATGAGAAAATGGAAAATTATAAAATTAAATCTATGCAAAAACCTATGTAGGGTAAATTGATCTATGCATTGGCCTATATTCACTCTCCTAAACAGAAATTTGTTTTACATGATCCTGTGGAGATAAATAGAAATTTGCCATTTAACATTTTCGTGGGCTATTTATTTCTCACACAAGGTTTTCAAACTTTCAAAACAGAAGTACTGATTATATTCAAACAATAGATTGTGATCAAACAATAGATGACTGCGCAAAACTGAAGCCGAAATCAGTCTTCCCATCGTTATAATAGTAAGACCAATATAATATTATAATGAGTTTTGCGCTTCCCACAGGTGTATTTTGTAAGATCATTTAGGTGGGAAGTAATCTTCCCATGGCCTTGGAAAGGATTAATATAAGTGTTAATGAAAGTGATAAAATTACCACAGTGTACAAAA
The DNA here is from genome assembly GCA_032207245.1 of Pardosa pseudoannulata. NCBI lineage: Eukaryota > Metazoa > Arthropoda > Arachnida > Araneae > Lycosidae > Pardosa > Pardosa pseudoannulata. The sequence goes on along the minus strand of CM063502.1, from coordinate 66,546,252 downwards.
TACATAAAAATTAAATTACTATTAAGTTATTTCATCCCATGAGTGCATTATTTCTATACTTGAATGTTACGTTAGTCCCATTGTTTTTAATAACTATATAGTTTTAGTTACTATTTGCGAAGAAATTGCCATCTTCTACGGAATGAAAACTAATCCTCAAATCTTAAAATTCAAAGATATGTAAATGTAAATTTTGGGACAGCAAGTTTCAAAATAATAACTTTGACAAATAAGGTAGCCTTTCGTGAGATAAAAAGATGCTACGTTAGTCACACACCTTGATTTTGGTAAGAACTATTAACATTTAACTACAAAAAAAAAGTATTAAAGATATTTTTTAGTATTTCTAAACCTAATATAATATTATAACACCGTAAAAAACTTTTAATATACAGATTTTAAAGCAAAATTTTGTAAAATTTTTCTCTTCACTTTATGTAAATGTTACTTTAGTCATCCTGAACTGACCGTAATTCATCACGTAATATTCATTAATAAGTCGAGAGAAAAGAAATCATTCAAAAAGAGAGAGATTTATAGACGTTTGTAAATACAAATTAAATAAACAGTACTTTATTTATAGTTATGACATTTTTATTCACAGACTTATAACAATAATCATTATGCGTACGCTTTATGGAGATGTGCATTATCATGGAACAAACATACTCTTTTATGTAACATTTCTTTTCTTTTGTTATGTATAGCCCTCTTTAGTTTGGGAGGCTTTCACTGTGTATCAGATGCTACTTACCACACTAAACCATCCTTGACTTTTAATTCCAGAAAAATCGTTGGTAGTTGCTCCATTTTCCCCATAATAATACAGGTAACAATAAGACTACTATTGACAAGGACCAATACCACATTTTAATAATAATTATTATTATAATTAGGGTGCACTTTAGTTTAAGCCTAAATTTCTATCACTATCCTTCCTATCTGATTTTCAGTAAGATTTCTATCACAGTTACTACAAGCGAATTAATTCCCAGCCGTCGCAAAACCTCATACGCGTACACCGCTTTTCTACCGGAATACCTACAACAGTCCTCTTCTTCTCTTTTCTTTGGCTGATAGTGCTGCTAAATCTGCAACTGATTACCTTGATGCTCCTCTACAATGCAGTGATGCAAAAAAATATATAAAAGGTTGCTTTTATAAAATTTGGCAGAGTGCCTGGGATGTTAATATTGATAACAAGCTGCGTAGTATCAAGCCAAAAATTGAAAAGTGGAACCATCTATCGTCTAGAAAGCACGATGTCATCCTCACCCGTCTCTGTATCGGACACACACGGTTCACCCATCGTCATCTCTTACTCGGTGATCAGGCACCTTCATGTAAAATTTGTAAGACCAACATGTCTGTTAAACACGCCCTGATAGACTGTCCCATCTATAATCAGCATCGTCTCCGTTATTTTAACTCTATTACCCCTGATATCAAATATCTTTTAAATGCGTCACCTCATCCTGAACTTTTTACCTTTTTAAAAGTCATTGGTTTTTATCCTCATATTTGATATTATAATCTCACTTTATTCACATTTTTAATTCTACATATATTTCTTTTCGTATTTCTTGTCGAAACAGCGCTTCCTTATTAAGTGTTATAAACTGACTTTAATTTTAAAATACTTTTTTACTACTGAGTACTTGTGTTTGGCACAATATATCCCAAGAGGATTCAGTGCCATTAAGCTACAACCAACCAACCAACCATCTTCTCTTTTCTTATATATTTCGTCTTCTTCACAGCTCTATTTATACTCCCCGTTTTTACGTTAGATGAAAGTTAATGCTCATCTAATTTTTATTCACAGACAGCTTTCGATCTCATACCTTAACAGAAAGTTAGATTATATAAAGGGGAGATATTAATACTGTCACACTTAACCACGTATACGTTAAAATTAGTTCATTTGCTGTCAGCCATATCTCCTTACAGCAATACCGTGCGGCGTTGTTTGCCTCTCGGGCAAAATTTGAGGAGAATTTCTTTACGGTTTCAAAACACAGAAGCCATGAATTGTTGGATCGAAACAATGTTTTAAATTAAAACTCACAATGCCATGTATACTCCTTAGTACCATCTGTGACACCCACCCCTCTAAACAAAGTATATCCTTAAAAATAAGGAACGCCGTTTCTCCCATCTTGAGAAGAAATCAAAGTACGCTCATCAATTCGCTGATGATGGGTTGCAAAATCGAGACAATCATCTCAACACTGCTACTGTGTCAATAATTTTCATACAAATGCATATTCTACTCCTAAGACCTTAAACATAAACGCAATGGTATTTATTAAAAAATTATCTTTCAGCGTCAATGATTGCTACGCAACTCGTATCTTTAAACCACAATTTTATAAAATCATTCTCTCAAAACTAGTTAAATTATTGAATAAAAGGAATAAAAATGAATTAATACAGCTCTGTTCTTTGCCTTTTTAAATCATTAGGGTTGCATATAACTCATTTAGCATCATTAAGTTATTTTTTTATTTCCTACTAAGGTTAAAATATGGGACATTAATTATTGTCAAATTATTTAATTTTTGCCCTTTTCCTAACTAAACTTCGATGTATTTTAATAGAGACTAATATATTGTTTTCTTTTTTTACAGCATAGAAGTTTTATTTCCAAACTTCGTATTTCTTCCGAGAAAAAAACGAGTATTTGCTTTGGTGGTTTTGCTCTTATGGTCTGGACTAAATTACTCTTCTTTTCACCAAATTTAGTTTTGAGTGATCAGTTCAAAGTTACATTGCTAGAGGGGAAGTAGGTTGAAAACTGCTCTATGAAAAATTATGCCTCCGACTTGAGTGCATTTTGTTTTGTGTAGGAAAAAGGCCGAAGGCTATTTTGGAGAGAAAATTTAAAATTAGGTATTTCCAGAATATATAACTTTAAAAGTAGATATTTAACAAAAATACTAAGCATGGCTTAAAATGAAAGTAGATTTTTGTTAAATCCTTTCTAATGTCATGATATTAAAAAGCCTAGTTAAAGATTTAACTACGAGAAGTGAAAAATATCATGAAAGCTGGTCTCAGTAGAAAATATTATTCTTATATTAGTATGTATTACATTTTATTTATATTATATATATAAATTAAATAATATGTATATTATAAAATTATATATAATATATATAATATATGATAAAATTTTAGATAGATAAAGACTGACAGTTGAAAATTACTTACCATATTAAAATTACTTACCACGCAGCAATTACATAGACTTAAAAAAATATAATAAAAAACAGAACCAAAACCGGTTTTGGTTCTGTTTTTCATACCTTACTCTAAATACCGACACATAGACCTTCCACTAAACATTTAAAAAACTATTTCTTGGTATTTTATAAATAGAAATCTCTTTTGATTATGTAGAATTTTGTGGCTAAAATTCTACTATATTGCACATTTATTTTCATCTAAGCTATAAAAAAGTGCGTTCTTATTATTTCTCAAACTACATGATATTTCTAATTTAATTTAGATGCTTCTTAATAGGGCCATAAATGTGGCTTTTTTTACACTGTATAAACTTTATTTCGATAGGGATTTTTTATCTATTTCTTTCCCACAACTTCTTTGGAAGTAAAAGCTGTATTTTATTTGTCGGTGTTATTCTTACGATTTGAGCAACATAGCTCTTTTCCCAAATTCAGTTTTGAGTGAGCATTTCCAAGTTACGTTGCTTGGGGGAAAGAAGGTTGAAAACTGATCTACGAAAAATTATGTCTGCGACTTGAGTACATTTGGTTTTACTTGATATAGAAAGGATGCCCAAGGCTATTTCAGAAAAAAAATCTTAGAATTTGGTGTTTTCAAAATATATAATTCAAAAAGGGAAAATATTAACAAGAAAATCCCTGCCCATGTCCAAAAAAAAAAGAGATGATGTTTTTAGGGCTTTCTTCTTGTCAGGATATTAAAAAAAACTTAATAAAAAACTCTTTCGAGCTAAGATAAGAAAAGTATCACGTAAACTAGACTGGGTAGCAAATTTTATTCCAATTACACATGTGTTTACTCTAAATCTACTCATATACCCTCTCAGATAAATATAAAAATATATACCACTAGGTATTTTAAAAATTGAAATCTCTTATTTGTATTGAATTTGCTAACAACTTTAAAACTTTTAATTAATGAAGGAACTTTTTTAAAGTTAGGGCAAAAAATAAATATAAATAGCTTATGTTTTTCCTATGCTTAAAAATATTTGTCACTTTAATAATTTTTCAAACGGATCATAATTATGACTTTTCTAATTAAACTTCCCCGTTTGCAATAGAACAATAAATATTTTTTTCTTTTTTGCTGTGTACAAACTTTATTTCGGCAGACTTTTATCCATTTCTTCCTTCTCGACTTCTTAAAAAATGCCGTATTTGCTTTGTTAGTTTTGTTCTTATGGTCTGGAGGAAATTACTCATCCTTTCACCCAATTTAGTTTTGAGTGAGCATATCCAAGTTACGTTGCTAGAGGAAAAAAAGGTTGAAAATCTGAACTGTGAAAAATTATGTCTGCAACGTAAATAAATTTCATTTTGACTTACGAAAAATGCTGAAGGCTATTATGAAGAGGAAATTTAGTATTAATTATTTTCAAAATAGATAGTTCTAGAAGGAGAATTCTAAAAAATATATCCCTGCGTGTGGCTTGAAGTAATGTATTTTTTAGACCTTTTTTTTATATCACAATATTAAAAGGACTAATAAAAGATTGTTGTGAGATAAGATGAGAGAAAACTATTGCATAAGCTAGACTGTGTAAAAAAAAATTTTATGATTACTCGCATCTCAATCAGTTTATTGGAACAACAGTAGATATACAAGGTCTGTCCCAAAAGTAATGAGAATAAATTAGATAAATTAAATAATTGTACTTACAAAGAAAAGGAGTTAATAATTCTCAAAGTATGTGCCTTGGACACCCCTCCAATGAATCCAGCGTTGCTGCCAGTGGTTGTAGCCTTGTTGGTATTCAATTTATGAAATGCCGCGAAGACTTATGGTTTCGGCCCTTTTGAGCTTTGGACATCCTGGAGTGTGTCAAAATAGCGCTATTTCATATCCTTCTTAAGTCATGAAAATAAAAGTTCACAGGGGCCAGGTCAAGACTATATGTAAGATACAGAAGAACAAAGATCCAACGCCGTTGAGGGAATGAGCGTTGTCGTAGAGGACAATCCTGCTGTCAGTGTTTTGATAATGGACAAGGTTTACCCTTTTCTTCAAGAGTTTGAGCACTTCGAAGTAAAATTGTGCATTCGCAAATGATAATTCTTGTTCGAAGTTTAACGTACACTAAAGATAAGAAGAAACACTAAAACCTAAGAAAAAAATCCTTTAAATATTTTCATATTTTAAGTAAAATTTTACTTATTATGCACTACAATTTCTTTGGAATAAAATAAAAATAGTACATATTTTTTTATTTAAAATTGATTTATCTTTATTAACTTCATTCTATTTTTTAAGGGGTCCAATATATTTTCTTGCCCTAGGGACCTCAACTGATCTGAATCCATCTCTGTTACTGAATGTACATGAAGTAATACATTAAATACAAAAAGTATATTTTCAGTATTAAGCACATCTATGGACTTATATAAATTTGCATGTACAATAAAGTGCATGCCGGAAGTGTAGATACCTTAGACATTACTTTTACCAGGATCTATGTTGCACTCCTGTGATCGAATATTGTTTGGGCTTTAGTTGTCGTTTAAGCAGCAATTAGACATTTTTTTAAATGGCAAATTTTTACAGACATTAAATACTTTTACGGTTATTATTTCCTAACATAAAAAAGCCGTTATACGTTACCAGGATTTACCTTTCACTCCTCTTATTGAATCTTGTTTTGGCTACAGCTGCCTTTTAATCTGCTATTAGAAATTTCAAAAGTGGCCAAAAAGTATTCTTAACAACTATTAAACACATTTATATTTATTTTTTTCCTATGTAAAATTAGCCATTATACGTTACCAGGATCTACCTCGCACCACTGTTATATATCTTGTTTTGGCTACAGTTGTCTTTTAATCAACAGTTAGAAATTTTAAAAGTGAACAAAAGAAGTATTTACAAAACTAATAAATATTTCTATATTTATTTTTTCCAAAGGAAGTCAAATCTAATTATGATGTCAGGAATACACTTAAAATTAAAATTTAATGTGGTGGTAAAGCACTTATTGACACTCAAGAAACAAAAATTATGTTTAAAATAGTACAAGCGTTATACCAGAAAGAAGTTAGTAAGTGGTAAAAGTGATCCATGTCATAATTCTAGTGTTGAACTAGTAATATATTTGCAAACAAACCCGATACCAATTTTCGAGGACCTTGACATTTATCATATACTTTTTATATATCTCTTCAATTTACGATTGTTGAAGCTGACGTAATCATCGTTAATAATTTTCCTCTTTCTTCGTCTTTTTCAACAATGACAAAGTCTTTTCAATTATTTTAACTTCTGATTATTGAATGACTTTGAAGGTACAGCAAATAAAGTGCCACTATACTTTAGATGTTATGATAAACTGCACTAATGAAAATACTCTTTTTCCTTTATGAGAACAAGAATTTCTTGCTCCTGCTTATTGGGAAAAAAATGACAGTATGAGATTAATAACTTCCTTAGTCTTTATTAATGGGGATATTTATATTTGATTTCATCTGACTAGAGTCATTATGTAATTAAATCTGAATAAGCTCTTAATTAAATAGTTTATTTTAATAATTTATCTCTTGATTAATATCACTATCTGTTGATTAATTAATGCATATAAGGTAATGCAATAAATAAGAAAAGTTGATTTTTAGTATTAAGCAGAGCAATGGAATTCTATAAACCTATGCAGGATCAAAAAAGCACATTCCAGGATTGTAGAGAACTTAGATCAGGGGTTTCCAACTGGCTGCCTTCAAAACCTCAGCTTTACGGGCCGCAAGGCCTTTGCTGCCTGTTAAAGCTTTTACTATTTTAAGTACAACATGTCATAGTTTCAAAGCATTTTTTTTAATTCATTGAAGTATTTCTTCAACGAAATCCATCAAAAGTCAGTACAGAACTCGATTTGCAGATTCATCCTTGCTTTATCTTTTTGGATTAGCATTACCAAAGCTGGTGGTGGGCATTTATTCATTGGTTGATGCAAGTGGCTATCCACAACACTTCCGCTAAATTATTTTCTTTTAATTTTTAATTTGATTAAATTACTAATTGTAGTTAGTTTTTACATTATTTATGTCTTTCCATTTGTCAATATTCATTTAAATAAAGCGTACGCTTGTGGAACTGATTACTTCAAAATCCAATTGTTTGGGTGATATAATAGCTATTTGTTTATTTTTAATTTCACTCTTTTATGCAATTGTAAATTAGTTAGTCTAATCAGGGATTTAAGTATTTTTCTGAAACTTTAAAAATGCTATTTTTCTATTTTAATTGTCTTTTTTCTCATGTTTATTCTTGCATTTAATATGTAGTCATGAACTCCCAGAAATGTATTTTATAACACCGGGTTTAAAGGTTTTAAGCAAATGAAATGACTACACCTTTGTTTTTGACTCTCCGTGGCAAACAGCCTTCCGTAAAGATTAGGCTTTGAGATATTTACCACTAAACAGTGAACCCCGTAATAGTAACTTTAAACCGAAATCGAGAAAAACAAGATAATAAAATACTCATGGGCCATTCCTGATTGATATCAATTGTTTAAAATAAGTTAAATAAATTCCTGGAAGAAGAAAAGTATTATGCTAACCGTTTGTAGTATTAATGTAAGCAAAAAAATTTTCTAATCCAGCAGCGTTTTGGACATTATCCTAACGCTTAATGTAAGCAAAGTAAAGGTTAAAGCTAGCGGAAAAAATTTTAAGAGGTAACAAACACTGAAAAGATGCCCTACATTTTTGAATGTTAATTTGGATTCAAATGATATTCAGAACCAAGTATCCTCAGGCATGGGTCTGGCCCTGGTAGTGATATGAATTTGTAGCATAGATGTTTGGATTTGTACTATTAGTTACTGAAAAGCATTACTAACATCTTGAACAACACGTTGCATTTAAAGATAATATAAAGATGGAAAACAGTTTTTACAAATCAAACTGGAGCCGCTGTAGCTCAGTCGGCAAACACAACGTTCTCGTAACTGGAGAGTTGCGGATTCGGAGCCCAATCCGGTCTAAGATCAGCAGTGTTCGTTAAAGGTGACTGGGGCATGTAAAATAAGTTCGTGCACAATGTCCTCCAAGTTCTCAATCAACACCTCTGGGGTTGGCAGGTAAAGCCTGTGGGTCTTATGCTTGGTCCTAGCTTCAAAGTTGCGAGGACCCACTTGAGCATGTCATACTTTCACCCTTCTGGTGCTCGTTATAAATGAAAGGCTCACCCCTTTGCCTTAATACGAGTAGCCTCTGGCTAAATCATGCTTGTAATGACCAAGTGGCATAAGACAACAACAACAACAAATCAAACTATACGTACTATCTCATACTGGTACTTGTGTCCTACATGTAGAACTATACGAAAATTGGTCAATTATGATAGTACGGCCCACAATTATGCCTGAGGTTTCCAAAGTGGCACTCGTACAAGTTGGAAACCAGTAGCTTATACGTTATACGTTACCAGTATGCACCCCATGGAAAGGAATCTGCGTTGCACCTCTGTTGTTGAACCTCATTTTAACTACAGTTGTCTTTTAATATGATATTAGAATTTTTTTAAATGATAATGAACAATTATTTTTTCTCAGCTTCGAATAAACTTCAGACTAGTTTATGTCTGACATTAAAAAGTAAATCAAAAATAGTTCTACAGTAGTTTATGTATTCTAATTACATACATTAATGATTTGAAAATTTGTTTATTTTCTCGATAATAACACATTTCCAAGAATTTCTCTTCTCGTTTACCAGGGAAAAGATAACAACAAGTGATGGTAATAAGGGGGATATTTACAAAAGCATAATGCAGCCATTTAACTGAATTTGTGTAAGTTGCTTAATTAAATATTTTTATTGAATTTAAAGATTATCTATTAATAATTTATTACTTTTACTCAGATTCAAATTAACTTCAGAGTAAACAACATATGATATCCAATTTGAAGCGCGTTATCTTCATATGTAAAATTTATTAAATATTTTTTCAACAATGAAGAATTAATAATTTCATTTTCCCGCTTACCAGGAAAATGATTGATAAACATTTGAATAAGATTTCATCTTAAAAGTGTAATTACTTAATTAATTTCGAATGAGTTGTATAGTTAAATAGTTTTATTTCATTCGAATTATATATATATATATATATATATATATATATATATATATATATATATATATATATATGTGTGTGTGTGTGTGTGTGTGTGTGTGTAAGTATATATATATATACGTGTGTGTATATATATATATATATATATATATATATCATCACCTCTGGTAACAAAGCTGAGCTGTCCATTTTAACTCTTATCAACAAACTTTCGGATAATTTTGATGTTCATTTTCAATGGGTCCCATCTCACGTCTGGCAACAAGATGGCTGATACTCTGGTGAAAGCTGATGCTCTTGTTACTCCTCATCCAGATATGAGTTACACCTTCAGCGAGGTTTCTCGGAGCAAAAGAAATTCAATATGGACTTGTGGAAACTCTCTCTGAATCATCATTAGTATTCTAGGAAGAACCCTGGTGGTGCTTTTCTTTTCAAGGGTAACAGAAGTCCGCAGATTTGTGTCTCACATTTTGCCATTGGGCACTTGAAGTCGCTTTTCTTTGAGCTGGGCAGAAAGTTTTTAAGACTTTCACCAAATGTAAGTCTGCCCAGGTTTCGTATGAGCATATTTTAATTTATGTCGATTTTAAATTGGACGAGGTGTTTTCCTAACCCCTACTGTTTTTAGATTTTTTAGAAGTTTTTGGACTTATGGAGTTGGGTTGATTTTAGTCATGCCAATTAGGGATCAGTAACAACAACAATATAATTCATTCGACTAAGAAAGCAGATTGATAGTCCATACATAGTACATTTTTTGTCATAATCTCCATACAGATTTAGTTACATGTAGCTTCTTGTTTAAATTTCCGAATTCAAAAATCCTGTTCTTGCTTGTTTAGCCAATTGCAAATTATCGCAAATTGTTTCCCTTCCTCGTCTGAAGCAAATCGTCGGGTACCTTCAACTAAAGAAAGGGGTGAAAGTGAACTGTATGGGGTGTAGGTCAATGATGTTCCAGTTGACGTCGATGACTATTTCTCTACCAGTCATTTTCGACACCATTCTGCGACATGCTAACGAGACATAACAGTCTTTCTGTTAACCTCTGCCAACTGCCTGTGGCTTTTATCTGTGGTTACATGAAACATGTATTCACTAACCAAAATTGAATAACTGAGAGGATTTCTCCACGATACCAGTTTTCTAGATGAGTCGCCATTTTTTCTAGGTGGCGACTGGCTAAAACTCTACACAGTTGCCGACCATATGTATTAGAATTATTGCTCAATACTAATTTCTCTTTAAAAGACGAAACTCCAGAAATATCGGCCTTGTAACTTTACAATTTGATTTTACCTCTTAACCCCTTAACGCATTTGCCCGTGTCTGACACGGGCGAAATTCAAATTAAGCATGTAATAAAATCGTTTACGCTTTGTTTGTATAACAATTTTTTTATATACTTTTTACTCTTTTCAAGCTCCCTAGTCACCCCCAAAACTGAAATTGCAAAAAATAACTTACATTGTACCTATATATCCCTTTTCTGTGAAGAAAATATGTCATATTTTATAATTTTTTCTAAACTAAACTCGTGCTTTAAGGGGTTAAATTGATTATTAATTATTTTTGTTCAGCTTCGGACTAGTTCATAAGAGAGATTGAAAAGTATACCCAGAACAGTTCTGCGATGGTTTAGGTATTCTGTTGAACAGTGACATTAAAGATTTGGAAAGTTTTAATTTCTTTTCCTTGGTAAGAACAAATTTCCAAGATATTTTTCTCCTCTGTTACCAGAGTAAAAAAAAAACAATTTATGACTGATAAGTACTAAGGGAGATTTAAAAATATTTTTCGCTTAGGGATTTAATTGAATTTTTATGAGTTGCTTAAAAAGTAGTTTGCTTAAATGTAAAGAGTATCTATAGATTAATTATCATTTCAACTCAGCTTCAAACTAATTCAAACGACAGATTTTATTGAAAATATTTACTGAAATCTACTACTTTTGCTCTGGTTCTTTTCACGCCTTTTGAATAACTGGTGTCATAAACTTTGGTCTCAGTTTAATGAATACTTCTTCATATATTTTGTTATTTAAAAAGAGATTGATTGAAAGTATATTAAGTTATTTTAATTGGAAATTTTGCTTTAAAAATCTCAGAAATGTCAGCTAAAAAACTCAAACAGATATGTAATAAGAGGTAAAATGTAAGTTTCAATGTATAATTTGCATACCAAACTCTACTATCTACCTACCTCTTTAAGTTATATTATTAACAATTAAAAAATAATTATGTAATAATTTAGAACTATCAGATGATTTTCACGAAATGACAAAGAACATGGGCTACTTGCAAATATGTAGCATATTGATGCTAAGTGTTAATCTCGGAGGTACTGCTTTCAGCCGATTACGAGCACCCAAGCGTGCTGCGAGGTTCGAACTCAAGAACCCTAGTGCCTAGAGGCACCACCTATTCAGCCATTGTCAAGTTCTCACTTGTTAAGAAAAAGGTAATTATGTATAAAGTTATAACCTTCTTATTCTATAATATTAAGGAGTATACTTAATTTCATTAATAATGCAATCCTATATGTTTTAGCTTAAATATAATAAAATTTTTGTTGTACAGTTATGTTTATTAACCATACTCATATTTTTATTTGCACAATTTTTAATTTACTGTAATATAAAATTATTTTAACATTATACCTTAGTAAGCTACGTTGTTTTCCGACGTCTTTGATGTACTTAAATCTTCAGAAGAGAAAGTAGTGTTTCGCGCTTCATTGAAAAATAATTTTAGTTCTAAAGGGAGTAATCGGGTTAAATCATAATGATTTATTGTTACTAATTAAATGCATGAGGTATAAGTATTTCAAATTAGGAACACGACTTATTGAAAAGGAATCACTTTGGTGTCATTTACATAATAACTTAGAAATTTAAGGCTATTAAAGATAGATATTAAATAAAAATTTCATCAAAGTTTCCTTTAATTTGTTTACAGGGATTATTAAAGTATGAAATATAAAAGACCTGAAAGAGATTAGTTTTGTTTGGCTATTCTAAAAGACAGAATTTCACCCAAGGTACTTATTTAGAGTAATTACATAATCAATGAACAATGTCCTTTCTTCTTTAAGAGTAATCAGGTTATCATATCAATTTGATTATGAATATATACCCGGAAAGTTTTCTCTGATACTATCAATAAGTTTTAATATTTTAAAAGTGTAAAAACTACTAACAATTATTACCTTGTTTTAAGGAAAAGCTTTAGCAAAAAAGAAACATGTCATTTAATAAATTAGTTTTTACTGTTTGGTTTAAATCATAACTTTCACAAAGTGCCTCTGTTTTAATGTTTACGGTTAAAAGTTAGTCAAAAGAAAAACTGAGAAATAATTAAAAGGCATAAGCATTGGTCACTTATTCTGCTTTGTTTCTAGAAAGAGAAGATGTTAAAATATATGTGCCTTTTTTCTTTAAGAGTACATGTATCTTCACAACACGAACTATATACGGCATTCTCTGATACTATCAATAAGTTTTAATATTTTAGGAAGTAAAAAAATTACTACATAATTATTTACCCTGTTTTAAGGTAAAGCTTTAGAAAAAAAAAGAAACACGGGGTCATGGTTTAATAAAATTTTAGTTATACTGTTTGGTTTAAATCATAACTTTCACAAAGTGCCTCTGTTTTTTCCTGTTTCAAGGTTAAAGTTTAGTCAAAAGAAAAAAATGAGAAACACATAAAAAGGCATAAGCATTGGTCACTCATTCTGCTTTGTTTCTAGAAAGAGAAGGGTGTTTGTGAAAAGGTATATTTTGTCTATCTTTTTCTTTAGCCCCAGACTACATGTAACACGTCTCCACAACACGTACTGACAAACATAGCATTATTTAATTCTATCAATAAGTTTTAATATTTTAGGAAGTATAAAAAATTATTTACCTTGTTTTAAGGTAAATCTTTAGCAAAAAAAAAAAAAAAAAAAAGAAACATAGAGTCAGGATTTAATAAAATTTTAGTTATACTATTTGGTTTAAATCATGACTTTCACAAAGTGCACCTGTTTTTTTCCTGTTTTAAGGGTAAAGTTTAGTCAAAAGAAAAAATGAGAAACACATAAAAAGACATAAGCATTGGTCATTCATTCTGCTTTGTTTCTAGAAAGCGACGGGTGTTTGTGAAAATGCATACTTTGTCTTTCTTTTTCTTTAGCCCCAGACTACATGTAACACGTCTCCACAACATGAACTAACAAACACGGCATTCTTTGGTTCTATCAAAAAGTTTTAATATTTTAGGTTGTACAGAAACTATACTAAATAACTATGTTACTGTGTTTTAGGGTACAAGATTAGCAGAACAATAGGCTCAATGTTTAATATATTTATAAATTTAAGTTAGAATAAACTAAGAATTTTCAGTTATATTGTTTGGTGACCTTCACAAGGTCCATCTGTTTTTTTACTTTAGCTGAACTTGAACTATAAGATCAAGTTGAGTCAAATTTTTAAAAAAAGGAAATGTAAAAGATCAAAGACAGATATCACCCCTTTAGTTTTATTTTTTGGGGAGAGGAGGGTATTTGTGAAAAGGCATATTTTGTCTCCCTTTTGTTCTATAATACATGTAACATGTCTCAACAACCACATGAACAAGCAAAATGGTAATATTTGTTGCTACCTATAAGTTTTAATATTTTAAAGTTATGAAAACTACTAAATAATTATTTTGTAGTGTTTTAGAGTAAAGGATTAATAGAAAAATTAGGCTCAAGGTTTAATACATTTAGAAATTTTGAAGTTAGAAAGAACTAAGAATTTTTAGTTACATTGTTTACTGACTTTCACAAAGTGCATATGCTTTCTTGTGCTTTTTTATAGATCAAGTTAAATCAAACTTTAAAAAATGAGAAACGTAGAAGGTCAAAGGCAGATGTCACCCCCTTCAGTATTATTTCTTGGAGTAGGAGGGTGTTTGTGAAGACGCACATTTTTTCTTTGTTCTTCAGCGTCAGACTACATGTAAAGATCACGTGTCTCACAAAATATTCATTATAATTTTGTTTCATTCTACTTAAAAAAAAAAAAAATCCTACAATCAAACACGACATTGGCATTTCAAACTGATATTTCAACGTCTGAATTCTTTTACCATAATAGCCAACAAAGAATCTGTGCTTACCCTCTCCCCCGGAAGTTTTTTTCCTTTTTTTTATTCTGATATATAAGCGGAGGATGTAAGGTGTTGTATTTTCCTCTTGCGACGTCACGTCGACGTTCGTAAGTTGCGTACTCTGAAGCATTTCGGGTATCAGATTCCTGGGAAAGCGATACTATAGATGGAACAGGGTCCGAGGTAGAGTTTTTCCATCTCAAGACTCTTCAGTTGAATGATTCTATATTCTTCAAATTATTTTCGTTTGAATTAACATGCTCATTCATACGTTTACCAGTGCATTTCACTGCAGTCACGTATCCATTAAGCTCGTATGTACATTCAGGTCACCGATTTTCTAATTCTCCTTTCGTTGCTTAATAAATAACTCGTGTACACTTAGAGTAGTTTCTTAAATTTTACCTAACAAATCTTTACTTTAACTAACCTATCTTTACTCTTTACTTTTACTTCCTAAATGTTTTTGAATCGTTACCTATTTGTAGTAGAATGTAGTATTATTACTGAACTTCATAGTAAAGAGAGATAAGTACAGCTGTTTTAAGAAAAATATTATCTGAAGTGCACTTTTACTTTTCTTCTTTTTTTAATCCTCATCTTTTTATAAAAATATAATTTATATAGTAATATAAATATTATGAACTTCATTTAAAAAAATAGAAGTGCAATTGTTTTACTGAACTTCACAGTAAAGAGATATAAGTACAGCTGTTTTAAGAAAAATATTATCGGGAGTGCACTTTTACTTTTCTTCTTTTTTAATCCTTATCTTTTTATAGAAATATAATTTATATAGTAATATAAATATTATGAACTTCATTTAAAAAAATAGAAGTACAATTGTTTTACTGAACTTCACAGTAAAGAGAGATAAGTACAGCTGTTTTAAGAAAAATATTATCGGAAGTGCACTTTTACTTTTCTTCTTTTTTAATCCTTATCTTTTTATAGAAATATAATTTATATAGTTATATAAATATTATGAACTTCATTTAAAAAATAGAAGTGCAATTGTTTTAAGAAAGGTTCTACCAAAATCATGCATTTTTTATCACAGTAAAAAAATTGTAAGGTCATTGATCTTTGTCATGAACTTTTTACCTTGAGATTGGAGAGAAAGTTGTGTTAAATATTTAAAACTAATCTCGCATTGCAGCATCTCTCTACAGAATTGTTGCTATTAAATTTGATGTTTGTTTATAAAGCAAAGCAGACTTTCTTATCAAACAATAATCTTTTAAATATTTATATTAGAATGACTCTGCAGTCCTGTATTCCTTAAACGCGAATGTATATTCAGGTCATCTGATTCCCAAAGTCGATTTTCAATACAGAAATAATTAACTGATGTACGTCAAGTACAAGTCGAAAAAGTTTTTTAATTATATCCAACTTATTAATCATTACACTTTACTTTAGTTTATGTGTTCTAGTTCTTATCCCTTTATAGTAAAAAAGTATTATTATATCAGCAGTTCTTAAAAATCGAAAGTTTAAAACAGATATTACCTAAATCGAATCTTACATTTTTAATGATAGTCAAAAAATTGAGAGATCGTTGAAATTAATCATAGTTTTCTTTTTACTGTGAGATTTTTGCAAGTTTTTTAATCGTCTTTTAAGAGTAGGTTCCAATATAAGAAGTCTTAAAAATAGTCTGTAATGCTCCAATCAAAATCAAACCAAATACGTTTTGATAGAAATTCTACGTACATTTGTATACATTACAGAAGTCACAATTGGGAAAAATCAAAGAAAAAAATTAGGCTTTTTTGCTATGTTCTTTATAATTTGAGCACATAGTTTTTCCTTCATGGGCTTTGGACTAAGGTACGATCAATCCCAAGTATTTAGTATTTTGCTTTGGTAATAGAATATAAATTAATACTTTTTAAGTATTATAAACAAAGTAATATATATTAGAAAGCTTTGAGAAAAAAATTCTATTAATATTTTTAAAACTGAAAGCAGTTTATTTTTTACTGAATATATTTAATAAGGCTAGCTGATTAGAAAAGAATTTAGTTTTAAAGTACTAACTCTTGAATGTAAATAAAATACTTTTAAAATAACTTATAAGCCTTACAAGAAATACAGGCCGCTGATTACCCATAAAAAATAATAAAATACAACTACGTTTTTCAATAATCAATAGTTCTTCATTAAACTTAAGAGCATAAGTGAGATTGCTGCTAAAGGCAATTCATAAATGTTTTCAGCTTATAAAGGATGAAAAACTGTGCACGATTTTACTATTGGCTCCAATCTAAATAAAAGTAAAACAAACAAAATATTTTTGTATATTGCATAAATTTTCTTTTAAAGATTTAAAAAACTTCCTGAAAGATGTAAAAATTATTTTCAGTAATAGAAATAGTATATTTTTTTGAATGGGATGAGCAATTTATAAAAAAAATTACAACCAATATAACGAACAAACAAATGATTTTCCTTCTTTTGTAAAAATGCTTATGAAAGACATAATTTATAAAAGTTTTAATTAGTAAAAGTTTTATTGCCATACCATTAGTCATAATTAAATAAATATAGGGAAAATTTTGCGGAACATTACTTATTTTATGAAAATGAGGGAACTACTACTTCAAAACTATTCCTAATTCAGTTAGATAAGTATAACATTCAAGTTAAATATTTAGATTTAAATTAAACTATATCATTATTGTTAACATTTTTCTGATGCAAAGCTATGATATTTAAGCCTTCCTGCGTACAAAGAATATCTTGTTAAAGAAGTTCTATTCAACTCTCTGCTTTGCGCTCATGTGTAATCCATCTCTAAAAAACATTGAAGGCACACAGTCATCTGTGAGCAAAATCCTCTATTTATAAGCATCATTATGAATAAACAAAAATCCAGTGTGGACTTTTGCCCTTTGGAAGAAATGCGTCGAAAGCTTGGACACTTTACAACTCAAACGCTGTTCACATACTCCTACTCCATTCCCACGGTTCCTACTTTCCAAATCCTGTGACTGATGGCCGAGCAATTTTACTCTTATGTTGTAATACACACGCCACAGTCCAAAGCTGAAAATTAAAAGTACAATTAACACACACATACAAACATACACACACATATATATATATATATATATATATATATATATATATATATATATATACATATATATATATACATATATACATATATATATATATATATACACATATATACATATATATATACATATATATATATATACATATATATATATATATATGTGTGTGTGTGTGTGTGTGTGTGTGTGTGTGTAATATATCAAAATTATTTAACTTTAATATTTCTTCAAAAGCCTCCTCTCTCCAATTTTAATTCATTTAAATATCTTTACCAGCCTCTAAATGGTTTAATCAACGGAGTATTTTCCACTTAACATTCCTTTCTGTCATAAAACTGTAAACTTTCTGTCTATAGAGCAGTTTTCAAGCTGGTGGCGGAACATGGTTTCGCGTTTTGCTGATATTGCAGTTAATTCGCTTATTAAGCTGTTTTTGTTGTGGGAAAATTCTTGTTGTCAGCGCTCTTGGGTGTACTTGTGTCAGAGCAGAGTGAACTCTGTGGGCTTTTGATTGTATATTGTCCAGAAGGATAGATGTGCGGTGTTGCCGCTCTGAAATAAAGTTTTAAAATTAGACTTCTGAGTTCTCTTAAATATGAAGCCCGACTGCATTCTCATTACTTATAGCTGTTGAGCTTTCTCCTTGTGAAGGAGTGTTATAAAAAATGGATTACATATATATATATATATATATATATATATATATATATATATATATATATATATATATATTATGAAAATTATTTCCTCTAGTCACAATAATTATGTAGCCCCTATTGTTTTTACTTGCCCGGGCTACTGGGAGAGAAGAAAGCCAAATCAGCTAGCAGTAATAACGATGCAGTCGGGCCATTGAAAGAGACCGGCACAAGTCTAATTAAAACTTTATTTTAGAGCTGCTAAAACGGACATATTTACTAGTCAACGACAGACAAGAGAAAGACACAAAAATCACTCTGCTCGAACAGAGATGCACAAGAGAGAAGACAGAAAGAATTTTCCCAAGGGACAAGAAACTTACTCAGCGAATTTAAGTGTTAAGATCAGAAAAACCTGGAGCCATTTGCCGGCGACAGCTGGAAAACGTGTTGAATAGACAGAAAATTTACATCTATAGGATAGAAAGCTTTGGGAAATGTATCGAAAGAATTTTAAGTCGAGGACGCTCCTTTGATTAAGACATTTAGAGGCTGGGAAAAAGATTTTAAAGAATTAGAATCGGAGAGAGGAGATTTTTAAGGAGATATTAAAGTTAAATAATTTTGATATATTACATATATATGTGTTTGCATGTATACATGTATGTTTATATGTATATATGGATGGATGGATGGATATATATATATATGGATATATACATATTATATGTATGTATATATATATATATATATATATATATATATATATTTGTGTGTGTGTCTGTGTCTGTATGTGGGACACAGTAGTAATTAAACTTAGACAGTCGTGGTCATAACAAACTGGAATAAAAACCATTTTTATTTCGGGAATTTTCCGGAGAGAAAATCTAGTCTTTTACTTCCAGAAGTGATAAGAGAAATTACGTCTGAACCACATCAGTATATAAGTAAGATGGTAGTTTTCTCATGAGATCAAGACCTGATATATACTGCTAAAAAATGATAATTTGGCTCTATATACCTGTACCATATGTATGTGCATAAACTCGCTGGCAAAGTTTCGTTTTCCCCGTAAATCTGTTTTTAGGTCTGAATATATTTCTACACCGAATTAAGATGAAAAATGAACATTAAAATTAAATAATTTATAAAACTAATTTTTTATCATTACATTGAGTATGTATCCATTAAAGATATTATTCGTCGATTTCATGGGAAAATTGTTCATATTTGCGTTCAATTGTCAGAACTGGCTTGGCACTCACACTCCGAGCTCAAGATCAAGCAAAATACTTCATAAAAAATCCTTTATTTCCTAGTTAATGATGGAGAACTCACAGACGCAACTTACATAGACAAGAAACAAACGTTAGTCCGTTTGATCTGTGAAAAGCCCGTCCCGAAGAGAGGAAAATCCCGTGGATGACTCCTTATCAGAAATAGTTTTTTCTCAGCATATATTTTAATGCTTGTTAAAACGTTATTGATAAAATTCCAAACAACAGTGTTAAAATTGTAAAGATATTCATTTCTTCATGGGAAAATGAACAGCTGGGTTATAGAAGAGAAGAAAACGGTCAATTTTAATTTAATCTATAGTTTAGGGAAGTGTGGAAGGAATGACAATATTATTGATGCATATCATCAACTTATTTTGGGGTGGCTGGAAAAGTTAAGATTAAGAAAACTTGATAGAGAAATTTTTGAACTTAAGCGACAATAATTTATATATATATATATATATATATATATATATATATATATATATATATATATATATATATATATATATATATATATATATATATATATATATACATATGTATATACATATGTATATGCATATACATATATACATATATACACATATATATATGGTAAAGGAAAATTCTCAGGGTTTTTAAAACTTAAATCAAGGGCTAAATTCCCGCGACATTTTGCATTAACCTTTTTAACCTGAATTGACCACTGGGGCTGCAGTTTACGCCATCAGAGAAAGGGCCTGACCAATTATAACCCTTCGTGTAGCCCCAGTGGTCAATTTAGGTTAGGTGTTAAAAAGGAGAATGCAAAATGACGCGGGAATTTAGCCCTTGATTTAAGGTTTGAAAACCCCTGAGAATTTTCCTTACATATATATATATATATATATATATATATATATATATATATATATATATATACGTATATACATATATATACATATATACACATATATATGGTATATATATATATATATATATATATATGTATGTATATATGTGACATGGTCGAGTGGTTAAGGCGTGGAAGACACATTTGATTTCATACATAAAAACTTCTTTATTGTAATCCTTCTGTCCATGGCTATGCCATTTAGATATCCTTTGTTCTCATGTTAAGCGTGTAGGATGTTATCAGCCCGTGTTCCCGCTCAGAACTGTCTCTTTTGGAGTTGCTACCTAAGCAAATTCCTATGTCTACTTCCGCGTCTTTTACTCTATATAGTTCTGCTCGAGGGTGTGTCTTTCTCCTATTAAGTTATCGTTAATGAGTTCTAACTATTTTTAATTATAACTCGCTTAATGCTTAACCCCCATTTTTAAACCAGACATATATATATATATATATATATATATATATATATATATATATATATATATATATATATATATATATGCTCGGGAAACACTTGAGTTTTCTGTAGTTCCAAACAAAAATTACACTTCCGACAGTCATGAAAATACAATAACCACCACAAACATCTAAAGCTAGTAATATGCTGCGAAACATTCATGGCTACAAAGAATCTTTTCAGTTAAGACCCATATTTTTATTTCACTGATAATTCTAGGCAATTAAATCCAGGTGTTTCTTGGGTAAAAATATGTAGACAATATTCAACGAAAGCTGAAATACAACTCGAAAAAGTCTGTGAGACTTAGGAGTCACAAATGCTTTGATTAAAAATCCACATTTCACATTGCGTATAATATTTCCGGTTTGGTTCTTAGAGTAAATATATAAAAAAAATTACGTAAAATGCGTAAAAAATTACGTAGGTTTCTATGTGTTCGTTATAACAATTTTGTTAAAAAAATATACATTTAAAAATGTATTTACAATTTCGTTACAATAAACTGGATTTTGTTGATTGTTTACACTTTGCCCAGGACCAAGGCATGTTACAACAAACGTAGTAAACTTATTAATAGTGAAAAAGACAATATTAAAGTAGTTTTGTTTTCAGTTTATTAACCCATATTGTACCACACCAACTAAATATTTCTGAAATTTTTTAAAACTTTATCCATAACATTAATATGGTGTAACTAAGCATATAAAACCAAAATTTTAAAAATAAATTTTAATTTTTTAAGTAATTAGCTGTCCTATAATTAGGCCAATGGTCCAATACACTACTAAAATTTAACAAATATCACTTACATTGCATTAGGCTGATTCATAGGTGAAATTTGGGAAAACCTTCAAAGCAAAATTCAACATTACATTTTAAACACACTGTTGTTGCTTTTCTTTTGCAGTACTGAACAGGCATTTTTGGAAAGAGGTAATAGGAAAAGGATGTCCGTTGTAGGATGCTAATACCCAAAATTTATATCCTAATTTTACAGGTTTATATTTCATGAACGTCTTGCAACTGTGCCTTCCAAAATATTTTACCATTCTTTCATCGATGGTGAGATTTTCAGAAAATATACCAAATTGCTTCAAGGTTATGCTGATTTTGTCGTAAAAAGAATTTATAATAGACTAATAGAATTTTATAATAACGATTTTGTGGATCAATTGAAGAATCATCGTTAAAATGGATAAATAATTTGGTATCATAATACCGTTTTCTGGACCTAGCGTTGCTCATTAATGTAGTGCCAATGTCTGGAGTACTACAAGTAACCTCCACTATGTTTAAAAAAATAATAATAAATATAAAATTAAAGATTAAAAAATGATAATTTTAAGGGGTTGCTAAAAATGAATTTTACTATACAATATATTTTGATTTTTCAGTTTTTTTTTTGTTACTGTGATAAAATGTGTCTATTTTAAAGGTCTTAAAATAAAATCCACTCAGAAAATATTTATTACTTTATTATTAAATGGGATTCTATTTGATGTCCTGTTTATAGGACAGCGGTCCAATATGGGTTAATTAAAGTAGAAAAATATAATCATTATTACTTAGTAAATAATAACTACCTATTTTTAATAATTCCCAGGCTAACGTGGTTGGGAACTATCCTCACCTTCTATGGCTCTTTGAGCAGTTACAAACATCTTGACAGGTGTTGACTGAAAGTAAAGGTGTTTGTATTCCAAACCCCAGCCATTAGACATTGAAAATTGCTATTTGATTCCTACCTCAGGTATTATCCATATTTTAGTTGGTTGGTTTGTTTAGAGAGATACGGTCTACTTTTTTGCTACACGAGATCTAATGAGACCAGAACCTACTGCTTAAAGTCAATTCCGAACAGCTACGAACATTCGTGCCAGCAGTGGGTTTCGAACAGTTGAACTACCGAATAAACGAAAATGAGTAGAAAGCAGCCCCCTGCACATTCGGCCATTGTTCGATCATCCATGATTTTAAAAGAGAAAAGAAAATCAACACGTAATGTGAAGTTTGCAGCAGCAGTTACACGTATTTTTCTAAAGAATTTATTTATCCATATAATCTTTCCTCAAAGTATACAATTGGCATATGATTGCTTTACTTTATCTGCCAGCACCAAAAGATTTTGTAATGTAATTTTTTTATTATGTCAGATTTGGGTGATTTATCAATAATTGCAGGCTTTGTTATTAAAACTCAGAGGTCTAGAAGAACGTGATCAACACTTTGCGGACGTGAATAAACTCAGAAATCAACATTTTGCGTAAAAAAAATCAGATTATGCTTCAACTCGCACGGTTTTGGAGAATAATAATCTACCTACATAGTTCCTCAGAAGTTATTATCTCCGTTAAGAATTCTGCTTGCAAAAAGTTACTAGTAATAAATTAACTTTCATTAACAGATCGTTAGCCATCTTTGGAAACTTTACTGAAAGCACTGATAGAAATACTTGACTAGAATATTCATAGAATAAATGCTACCCTTTCATTTATTTGCAAATTCATTTTTCATTTACTAACTGCTTAGTTTTAACTTTTACATAACTGAAAAAGTGTTTCAGGGATTCTTTCAGAACGTAATGACTGTTTAAGCACAAATTCTTGACAGTTATTACGTCCCGATACATGTACTGTACATGTATTGCACTTATCATTTCAGTAATGATAAAATCGTCATAGTAATCAAATATATAATAAAGTATTTATTCCTAAATCTAAAGTGAAAATAAATTAACAATTTCAGAACGTAATGACTGTTTAAGCACAAATTCTTGACAGTTATTACGTCCCGATACATGTACTGTACATGTATTGCACTTATCATTTCAGTAATGATAAAATCGTCATAGTAATCAAATATATAATAAAGTATTTATTCCTAAATCTAAAGTGAAAATAAATTAACAATTTCAGGACGTTATAACTGTTTAAGCAAAAATTCTAAACAGTTATTATGTCCCGACACATGTATTTACATGTATTGTACTTATAATTTCAGTATTGATAAAATCGTCATAGTAATCAAATATATAATAAAGTATTTATACCTAAATCTAAAGTGAAAATAAACTAAAAATTTCTTTCTTCGTTAGCGATTTTGTTTTGTATTTAAAAAAATGATAGAAACAGGAAGGTAATATATCAGTGTTAATCTATAGAATTTCTCTGTCTTTAGATATTTTTAAGTAATAAATTTCTATGAAATTAAGAGCACCTAGTACCTTTCGAGATGAAAAATATTCATTATAATAGAATATTTTTGATTCAATATAAAATAAAAAATTTTGCCCCGTTTAGAACAAAATTTGTTGTAGAGTACTAATAAGATATACGAAATTGTTAATAAGATTATTAATAATTTATTAAAATTATTCCGTTTTGTTATACGAAACAGTTTTTTAAAAAGCACAAAATATTCACCAAATAAGGAAAATATAAATCTACCTACCCGCAAAATAACTTTAGAAATTTGTACGTTAGAAACTAACTTTTATATAAAAAAAAGAATCTAATTATGTTTTTCTTTAATTCTGTGAACCTTTATTATATTTATACAAGCAAAATATTTTATTTTATAACATAATAAAGGATTATTTTTTAAATTTTCCAACAACACAGTTTTTAATTTTTTTAATTTGAACAGTTTTTTAAAGTGTCTTTAAATTTTAAAATTTCAGAAAACATTTATAGCTTTAGGTTTACGGAATTCTAAAGATATTTATATTGAGTTTGATTCATAAATTTATTTTTTAATATACATATTTGAAAAATAATCTCTGGAGTAAAGGAAATATTTTTCTTATGGTCTATTTTTATGCTATTTAAAAATATATACAACTTGAAATGATAAAATTTAATATTATTTTTAATTTAATGATAAAATTAACGTTAAAAAAGCTGTTATAATGATGAATTTAAATCTGGAGAAGCACTTTGTCTCCTTAAAATGCTAACCTCTCCCTTAACTAAGTGGATTTAAATGTTTCTGTCAGCTTTGGGGATTACATATTATTGCTATCAAAATTATTCTGAGCAGTCTTATTTTAAATTACAATTCAGTTTCAGATATTCCTCATTTTACGACTTATGACCTATCTGCTCGACCACTCGCACTTAAGACCAATCTAGTTTTGACCTACAATTCGAGGTATCTCCGAAATGCAGCATTTGACATTGCATAAAATACATTAAATTACCTTGGGCAATGTGATAAATAAATTTATACAAAGTATAAAGAAAATATATATAAAACATTCCGTGAACAATATTAAATAGTTTGAGAATTTCGAACAAGCTTTTATAATTTAAGAAATCGCAGGCTTTGCCATTGCGCTTTATACATGTTTATTTAGTGGAACATATTGCTGAATTACTGAATTATGCCGATGAAGATTTAACAAATAAGAATATAATATATCTAGAAGAGCTACAGCATTTAGAAGTGAAAATAACTAAACCCCGAAGTTCCCGGTAACCTGGTTTTCTTCTGCAAAATTAATGCAGCTATGGATCTGAATACTGGACGTTTTGACCGGACGTTTTTTAATATCATGGCAAACTCCAACAAAGATTCCGAAGTACAGTAAGGATTTTTTTAAGTATCTCAAATCTATTTATATTATTTATTTTATGGATTCAGTAATAATATTTATTATTTATTATTTAGAAGAGCTACAGCATTTAGAAGTGAAAATAACTAAACCCCGAAGTTCCCGGTAACCTGGTTTTCTTCTGCAAAATTAATGCAGCTATGGATCTGAATACTGGACGTTTTGACCGGACGTTTTTTAATATCATGGCAAACTCCAACAAAGATTCCGAAGTACAGTAAGGATTTTTTTAAGTATCTCAAATCTATTTATATTATTTATTTTATGGATTCAGTAATAATATAGTCTTTCTCTCTTTCTAATTTCTTGTCCTCGCTTCCCAAAAACTTTACTATGTTAAAAATTAAATAGTTGCCAATAATAAAATCCCAGGCTATACGTAATTGTTTAAACAAATAACGGTGCTTTACTCTAAGAAAATTACAATATTCTACAGTAAATGTATAATCATAAATAGAAATGCATTTTCTCATTTGTGTGCTTATTGAGTTATTAAAAATCCATTCTTCTTAGTCCAGCATTCTGTTTGTTGTATGTATAATATTGGTATTACTTTATAGGTATTAAAGAAAAGCTCTTTTTATCGAAGCCTGATAATATTATTTTATATTATCCTCAATAGAAATTTCAAAGTATGATGAAGGGTTTTTTCTATAATTAGCTCAATAATAATTAGCTTTGTAGTGTTTATAACGGAAACGTGTATTCGGAATTCATATTGTCTTTAAACTATACTAATACTACTTTATTGTTAATTAAATTATGGCTGCTTCATTTAATGAAAAGTATAATGCTATAGATAAAATGTTTTATCAGGAGGAGAATTATTTTTCCCTTGCATGTTATACACTTCGTTCGAAAAACAAAGGGAATTTTTCTGATAAAATCTTGAACAGAAAGAGTTCACCAAAGTTAACCTTTTAAAGGAATTTATCCCTTCTTGGCAGATTTAAATAAAGCGTTTTTTTTTTTTTTTTTTCGAGTTTCCATGTACCTTATTTTTTTCTCTAACAGTCAAAATCTTATACAACAGTCAATAAAGTAAATCAAAATATGTTTCCCATAGTTATATTCCAAAAGATAAAAAGGCATATTCTTTGAAAAATTCTAAGAAAAGTTAGATACCTTAATAAATTTGATCTACCTACTCAATAAACTTCGAATTTCACCAGCCTTGGCTTACTTTGCATATTTTCTTAACCTGCCCCTGGGTAAAAAAAAATGGTACGTTCCGTATAAACCTAAAATGATCTTAAATTACAGATAATAACAGTTTTTGTGAAGGTTTTCTCATTCTTTAACTTGTTTCTCTAATTTCAGTGCTGGTTTTCTTTTGAAACTCATTTCACCTATCTATATATATTTCAATCGCCTACATATTCTTGATGTTATAGTCATTAATATTGCTTCTTAAAAGAAATAAACAGCGTGGAAAAAGTCGGAAATAACATTGAAAAACAACTCCTTCTCCTACGATATAAAAGCGAAAAATTTAATAACATGTACCGTGTAGTAACATCTAAATTGTGATTTCTAAACATTTATATTTTTAACTCTCTTCTCTCAGTCATTAAATTAAGAGAAACTTTGAATTTTATTTGTTAGCTTCAATTGTAGTTGCACCATATGATGAATTATAAATTTTCGTGGTACGTTATTCCATTACAAAGAACTGCAACTTCTTAATTTGAGAGATAAGCGATCGTTGTCAACCCACACTTTTGCTCTCAAAATGCGTATCTAGCAGAAAATTAAAATATGAGTCGCCACTGAGCCGCGCCAAAACGAAAATCTCCCCGTGAACAATAGTCTCTTTAGCCTTCAAACTAAAGAAGTCTAATAAAATTACATTTCGCAACAGTATTAATAATGCGAAGAATATTTCAAACCCTATCTTAAGGACCCCGCTTCTCATGTTAAACAATTGAAATTCACATTCTGTTAGTCAGACGAGATCAATTAGTGAAGCTATTCTAATAAGTGACTGCACTTGTGGGCTGCATACGCAAAATAATGATAATAGATGAAAGGGAACTGAGATAAAAATCGCTTCTTAGTGCTGCTTCTTTTAACCGAAAGAACGTTTAAATGCTCATTTCTTCATTTCCGCAATTACACTAAACTCTTGTGTAAACGAATACTAATGTCCAACAAACAACAGAACTGACTTTGCTCTAATCTTGACGCAGACAGAAGCCTCAATTTGTCCGATTATAATTGTATAATGGTTGTCGCAGAAAATTCAGTGAGACGCTAAATGAAGTATATCTGACCTCTCCATGTTCAGAATTTCGCGGCATTAACTCTAATTCAAGGCAATAAATTATGTTACATGAACGAAGAAGCTTTTTTGCTTTTCGTTCGAGCATAAATTGCTTAAAAAGGCTTTATTTCTGCATAAACCTACCATTTCTGCCAAACGAGTACGTGTCTTGTGGAGAGTAACTGAATATTTCAACAGTACTTATGCAATTATCAATGGAAAAGAAACTCTAAACTGCAGCGTTTCTAGTTAAACAATTTGAGAAACAAAATTTTTTTTCAGTTTGTCATATTTTTTTTACTTTTAACATCTTTTTTTTTACTCGTCTGTCACATTTTATTAAGTATAGTCTTCAGACAAAGAGCTTGGAAGTATCATGCAAATGAAACACGTGGAACCGAGAAATGGTTTAGTGTAGAGCTTTATGGTCTACGTTTTCGCTACACCAGATCAGATGAAACCATTCAGATTTAAATCAGATTACGATGACTACGAACATCCATGTCAGTAGTGGCATCAGACCCCCCCACTACTGTGACACAGTCCCCTTTTTTATTCTTAACATTATATTTCATGTCTTCTTTTTCCTCATCTGTCACATTTTATTAAGTATAGTCTTCAGACAAAGAACTTGGAAATATCATGCAAACGAAACACGTGGAAACAAGAAATGGTTTAGTTCAGAGCTTTATGGTCTATGTTTTCTCTACACCAGGTCTGATGAAACCACTCAGACTATTTAAATCAGATTACGATGACTACGAACATCCATGTCAGTAGTGGCATCAGACCACCCACTACTGTGACACAGTTTCCTTCCTATTCGGCCAATAAAGGAAAAAAAATTTCTCTGATAGGAATTAGTAATTTACGCACAAAATATGCTGATATAATATTAACGAGAAATTGGTTTGGAGCGCTACAGCAGTAAGAGGGCTATATTAACACATTGTATGCGGGACACCTACTAGTACTTTTTCTGACGATTGATACTTGAGCTAGGGTCACGTAATAGTACGGGTTAGTGTAACAACAGGGTTTGTTCGTGGGTTCAAAAATAACGGTATATACAGGAAAACGAAGCCAAATGTTCTTGTCTACTGCGTAGATTCTGGAAAGATTTAGACAAATAAAAACTAGTTATTACATCAGTCGATGTGACTGATGTAAAATTAAATAATTTTTCGATCTATTGAGATTTAACTGAATAACTAAATTTACGAGCAAAACGCCTGCTCCCGGTACAATTTCGCTGCGAAATGTACCGGTACACAATGTGTTAACAAAAGAACTTTTATTGTATGACTAAAACAATACAAATATACAGTTACAACTAAATAAAAATTACAACAAATGTTACAGTACAGTTACATTATATTATTATTATGTTATTTATTACAATAAATGTTACAATGGAATTAAAAGTAATACAAATTATACAGTTAAACAATTTAAAAGTATGAAATATTTGAATGATTGGCATCATGTACAGTAAAATATTAATCACTAAATATCTTAATTTTTAGAAAAACGAATTTAAAATTATTAAAAAAATTAGATATGGTGTCATATGGTGAATAAATGGTGTCATAGAGTTAAAAAAATGTTAAAACCATGAAAGTAATGTACATCCGTGACGTCATTTGTAATTTTTAAAACACGTTTGATAGCTGTTTTATTGAAAGCCAAATTATCACCTGTGGCTGATTGTGAGAATAATGTGCTAAATAAAATGAAAACCCATTAAAAATTGCTTAAATTAAATAAATAAAAAGCATTCAAATTTCATTAAAAACAAGTGGTCTTCGATAGGTTTTGCAGGGTGTCACAAAGAATCCCGGTACCAATATCCATATCTGTAGCTCTCAGTTTCCGCGCAGTCGTGTTTACAGACAGACTTACAAATACTCCTCTCTGTTTATATAGTAAAAAGCTTTTTAACCTGAAAATTTTATACTGTGTTATCGATAAGTAATTTACTGTAATACTTTAAATATAAAACTTCTCAAAAACCAGCGAAGCAGGACATCAGAGATTAAAAAAAAAGCATTTGTGACACTTTGATGACACGATCATTTATCAAAAGACTATAATAAGGAGAAATAGATGGTGAAATTCTCTGAAAGTCTTGTTAAAATTCAAAATATTTCAGAGAAGTAAGGAGAACAATGGATATTCTGGTGGTAGGAGTGTATGCGAATATAAATTTATACCTTGGATGTGACAAATTTAAAAAGTCGCTATAGCATCTTTTTTATAAATAGCCCATTTTTTATAAATTATTTTTTTACTGAAAATTTTATATTGAGTTATCCAGACGTAATTTAATGTAGCACCATAGCTATAAAACCTTTCGGTAAAAATCTGCCACACAAAACAACAACAACACTGAACAAAAAACAATCATTTGCGACATTTTGATGCAACGATCAACTGTCAAAAATCTTTAAATAAAAAAAGAACAGTGATATGAAATTCTCTAAGCATTTCTCTTAAAATTTAAAACATTTTAGAGAAATATTGAAAACTACGAATATTCCAGTAGCAAAATATTACCTGAATGTAAATTTATGCTACGAATGTGACAAATGTAAACAATCGCAAAAGACTACGTTTTATAAAAGACATTTTTCAGGTTCTTAAGAAAACAGTCAACTTTCAAAATGAATTTATGCTTTTATTCAATCTACTTTAAAATGTAAAGTATTATTAGAACATTTGTACATAAAAGTGGTTAACATTTTAAGAGCTAAAATATTAATTACTTTAAAAGTTATTAAACCATAATTGTTCAAAAAGTAACTTTATTAAAATCGCTTCGAGAGCATCGCTTTTATACAAAATAATACCATTTTCATTTATGAAAAGCTTTCTAGCATATAGTAAAATTTAGTTGTTACCATGATCGTTCATGGAAAATATTAAAATAAATCAATGGTAATTACGAAATTACCCATTTTTCATGTACAATAATGTTTATAAGGTTTCTAAAGGTCTATAAAGTTTCTTTTAAGTGCATAATTGGCGTGCTTGCGATTCAAAACATTAATTTTACTAACTTTTATTCTTTATACTATTTAACGCTGGGCAAATGTGGCTATCAAGTTTATTTTGTAAATCCCTTTATTTGAGGTATTATTGTAGATGAAGCATCAATTTGTGAAATAATATTTATTAAAAAACTGACTAGAGAGCTAAAATTATTATAAATGTAAGAGTCATTGAAAATGAAGTACAGATATACTTCAGTAAATAAGTTTTGGAAACTCCTATATGAATCAAAATATCAGGATGAAAAGAAAGATATTTGCCGTCCAATTTCAATTTTTGTTATGAGTTATTGCAGTGAATCTTTAAATTCCATGATGAACTTTGTAAAATTGAAATATCGTAACGAATTAACTAATTATCATTTTACAGAATTTCTGCTTACGGCTTTCAAAAATTCTGAGACAAATTTCGTAAGTTTGACCAAGAGTTTTAGTTAAATGTTTTACATTTTATCACTACATTTTTATTATATTTTAACTTTGGCAATAAAGTTTTGAAACAATTATTTTGTAAAATTCTTACTTTTAGTTATTACATATATTTTTATAGTTATTTTAAATAGCACTTAACACTTCTGTACCATTTTAATTAAATTAAAAATGAATTTACTTCTTTAATACTATGTAGATATGTGGTTTTCTATAAGGTACATAAAACAGAAATGCGGCTTTCCTTGACTTCATATGGGCCTAAAAATTGTCTAGTAAATTGTCTAGAAGCTCCAAAGGGATATCACAGTTAGAAATGTGTTTCAAATATTCGGAAAATAAAAAAAAATGGAAAAAAATGTTTGATGTGTTTATTAAGAAATAAGGAACCGCTTGAAGGTGTTATTAGTAAAAATTGTGGTGTAAGTTATTGTGATAACTATATCCGTTATAGAATGAATATTGAATATTAAAGAATTTTTTTTCGCTTCTTAATTTTATTTCATAATTGAATGAGATAGAAATAGTGAATTTTCAGTCAAATTTTACCTGGCTGTAAAATCGCTGTGAACTTAAATTAGAGAAAAGAGAGAAAATGCTTAAAAATCAAATCCGCAGGTTGATTAGTTGCTTGCTTTAGAGCGCTACGGTATACTTTTTTGCTATACGAGGGCTAATGAGACCGAGGCCTACTGCTTATAGCCGATTCCTAACGTCAACAAACATTCATGCCAGATGTAAGATTCGAATCTGCCAACTCCGATACCGAAGAGCAGCGCACTACCCATTCAGCCAACGTTCACTCATAAATAGGAATTCGTGCTTTGTGTTTGAGACTTTCTCTTTCTTTCGTTTTTGAAGTCTACTTTGTAAAAGATCCCTTCCATGATAATTATCGCTTAATCAAATGTCTTCCCTACTACATTGCTTATTATTATATTTTCCTTATTATTATTATTATCTATTTTATGTGTATTTGATATAGAACTTAAAGCTTGTGTACAATTTTAATTAAATTTAAAGTTAATTTATGTATGTAATACTATGAAGATTTGATGTGGCTCTTTATGAGGTCCATAAAAACGAACTGCTGCTGTCTTTCACCTAATGTGGGTACTGTAGAGTAAATAGTCAAGAAATTCCAAAAAGATGTCAGATTTAAAAATACTCCTGGAATATTCTAAATATCCGTAAAATAAAAAAAATGTTAAAAATAGTTTGGAGTTATTACTAGTAAATATTGTATAGTATGTTACGGTAATAATTATATAATTACAGAATTAATGAAGAATATTAAAAACTCTTGTTTGCTTCTTATCTATATGTCATATTTGAATGAGATAGAAAAATTGAATTTTCAATCAAGTTATGCCTAACTGAAAGTCTGCTGTCGCCTTAAAATTATAGGGAAAAGAGAAAATACTTAAAAATCAAATCCACGCTTAGAGACTCGCGTTTTCGATTAACTGAGTTTGAGAATTTTTCTTTCTTTTGTATTTGAAGTCTACTTTGAAAAAGACCCCTTCCGTGATAACCAGCGCTTAATCAAATATCTTTAGTACTATTGCTTATATATATGGCGGATACCCGGGTAGCAGATACAACTTCGTGCATCAAAAATAACAAATAGCATATGAGAATTTCTTATCTATAAATCTATCATTGCATCCTTAATATTACCTGATAATGCATATCAAATGGGGATGAGAAATATATTAGCAGAATAAGTCAGAAGAAATTTATCGCACATTTCAGAAAATATTTCATGTTTGAGAGTTTTATGTAAATGTGCATTACTCAAAGTAAAAATGTGTTTTTTTTAAACTCCGCTGATTTTAAAGATACTGAGCAATTAATCTAAAATTTTAATTGCGTTTATCAAGAGATATGTTAAGTTCAACATATATCTTTATTCACATCTCATAGTTAAAAAGTTAAGCGTGAGAATTATTAACGATTTTAAAGGAACATTTTCCCTTTTTGAAAAATCTCCATTATAACCTACTATTTTTAGTGCAATATAATATAAAAAGTTTCTAATAAAGTTTATATAAAATAAAAGTGCTTTGTTTAGAAAAAAATTTCCCCTAGATCATTAACTAACTTTATGAAAAGTATTCAGTTTCGTTATGTAAACACTGTTTTAAAATAAAACAAATAAATACAGCAAGGAAAAAATAGAAAAACATTTACCCGTAAAATAAATTTGTAAACTTGTAAATTAAAAACTAATTTTTTTGTATCAAATAGAAGCTAATTATCATAATTATTCTGTTAACCTCATTTATATTATTATGAACAACATGTTTTACATTATATCATAATAAAGGCTAATTTTTTTTTTTAATTTTCAATTTCCTCACAGTTTTTTTTTCATTTTGAAATGTCACACACCTTTAAAGTTTTGGTTTACAGAATAAAGCAGATAATTTATTTCAATTTGATGTAAAATTTTAGTTTCTAATATACATATTTCAAAAGTTATACGGCGGGTAACTGAATGTTTTTTTTTTAATTTGGTATACATTTTTTGTTATTTTAAAAAATATACAACTTTAAAAAACAAAACCAACTTGTGTTTTATAATTATAATATTATTAAAGAAAATTTTTCCATTCTAACACAAATAGCATATTTTGTTTTATTATGAATAAAAAAAAGGCTGTTGTAATGAAAATTTTAATCCTCGAAAAGTACTATATCTGTAAGTAGTTTTAAGGCATTACTAGATCATCATTTTTGATCAGCTTGTCATAAATGAATCGGGCAAAATATCCAGTATCATTTTGAGCAACCAGATTCCTTCATCTAAAGCCAAACTTTTGTACGGAGCTGACTTAATCTAAACTGTTACAATTAATGGATTTTTTTTAAATTTTCTTAACAATCGATATATGTTGCTCAATTTATATATTTATTCAATTTTTATAGTTTAGGAAATGCTTATAAAAGAAAGTACCCATACTAATAAATTTTTAATGTATTATTATATCATTTTCCATCTACTTCTTATGAATCCAGCAAAACACCTAGTATCGTTACAGAAGAAAAACAAAGCCCATCGTCAAGCTCTGACATGTTATGTCAAACTCTGATGATCGAAGTTTAACAAACTGCGTTCATTTAATCTAAAATCTTACAATTAATTGAAATTTGTATAAATAGATATGTTGTTATACTAACACGTTTATTCAATTTTTATATTTAAGAAAATTCTTTTATGCGACAGTAGCGATTCTAACCAATTTTTAAGGTTTTATTAGGTCATCATTTTCGATCTGCTTGTCATAAATGAATTTGGCAAAATATCCAGCATCATTATGAGCGGTCAAACAAAGTCCTTCATCACACATTATACTCCGGTTCGAAGCTGAATTGACTGCGTCCATTTCAACGGATTATTCCCCATTACATTCAATAGAGGTGAGATACTTGACACTACATCTTCATCAAAAGTAGTTACAGCCATATTACTCCTCAGACGGATCATTGGGAGAAAAGGCGGCCTTAGATGCTCATTGTCTATATTGGCGACAACGGTTTGGAGCCGTGTTTGTTTGTTGTGGATCAAAAAAATAGATGAAGTTGATAAAAGATGACCTGGGAAGTGCCGAGAACCGGGCGAAAAAAGAAAAAGAAAAGAGAAAAGAAAAGATGCGGAGGGAAAGTCGCCCAAAAGTGAGAAAACACGTGACCTTCACGTGCCGATGTTCCAAATTGTTAAAGCCAACTTGTGTGACCATGAAAAGTTCGTTTCGAAGCTCGCGTAATGGCAAACAGATGTGGGATTCAGATTTTATTATTCTCGAATCCTCCTCACGCTCGCATCTTTTACGCGATGGCGGCTACGTGCTTTGGAGCAGTATTGCGCTGACGATTACGATAGTCTTCCGTGAAGGGAAGAACAGCGATAGTAGCCGCTTGGAATGTATCCTTCGCCTGCCATTTTTCGACGTATTTCGCAATTTTTGATTTCTTTTGTTCCGAATTTATACGAATCTGTCATCCTTTTGACACTTGGCTACGTCAGCGGTGAAATATTTGTTTTGAAATTCTTCATCTCTGAAAATAGTGTACTGAGTAGCTCAGAACCGTAAAAGTTAGTCATAATGAGTGGGATAGTCTATGAAGTAACATGTGGAAATTTTCTAACAGCAATTCCTTATTATTCCCTCCCACACTATTTTCTTCTCATTACATCCTAGGATTCAAGAAATGTATGTATATATATATATATATATATATATATATATATATATATATATATATATATATATATATATATATATATATATATATATATATATATATATATATATAATATATATATATATATATATATATATATATATATATATATATATATATATATATATATATATATATATATATATATATATATATATATATATATATATATATATATATATATATATATATATATATATGTATATATATATATATATATATATATGTATATATATATATATATACATATATATATATGTATATATATACATATATATATATATATACATATATTTTATATATATACATATATATATATACATATATATGTATATATATACATATATATATATACATATATATATATATATATATATATATACATATATATATATATATATATATATATACATATATATATGTATATATATGTATATATATATATGTATATATATATATATATGTATATATATATATACATATATATATGTATATATATATATGTATATATATATACATATATATAGGTACATATATATTCATATATATACATATGTATACAGGGCCTGACTAAGATACTTTTGTGGCCAGGGCACAATCCAATTTTTGTCCCCTCCACCCCCATTGCAAATTTATAGCGACAAGTTATTATCAAAAATTCCAGTCATATAAAATTATAACATTGATTAAGCACACATATTTAATAAATTAGCAAAATCAAAAGCACCAAATTTTCATTTTACGTAATCATTATTATCTCTGCTTAGCCATGCTAAAAATTAAGGACTTTTAAAGACCTAGTGTGACCCACTTTGTCACACTCACAAGCTCTGTGGTGAAGAAAATAAATAATAATAGAATTAAAAATAATTTAAACTGATGAGAAGATTTAATGGTTTATAGTTTTACTTTGCTAATAATCTGTCTTATAAATATACAATAACCCATACGATAAAAAGAGCACCAGGTTTGTTGAGGGAATTAATTATCAGATAAACAACAGTAAAATTAAAGTAAATAGGAAACAATATAGTTCATGACAAACACAATTACCTCATACATTAATTTATTAAAACTAAACCGTGATAGCGTAAGTTTGCAATTTTCCCCACTTAATATGTTTTTCAAGCACTCGACTAAATTTTCGTGCCCAGGGCACGTGCCCCAAGTACCCGTGTGATAATCAGGCCCTGTATATATATATATATATATATATATATATATATATATATATATATATATATATATATATATATATATATATATATATATATATATATATATATATATATATATATATATATATATATATATAATATATATATATATATATATATATATATATATATATATATATATATATATATATATATAAAATATGTATATATATATATAATATGTATATATATATATAATATGTATATATATATAATAATATATATAATAATATTATATATAATAATATGCATACATACATAATATATATATATGCATATATATACATATATATATGCATATATATATATATACAAATATATATTATGTATGTATGTATGCATATTATTATATATAATAATATAACGGGAAATGAAAACAAAGCTAAACATAGAACTAAAGAACAAAGGTTTAGTGATGTTGTGTCTCACCAACAGTTCCCATGAACAGAAAGATGTGATCTATACAATAAACACACCTTTGTACCGCACAAACCTTATAAGAAAAAGAACAAAAAATAGCAAAGTCTCATGCTACAAAGCTAAGTAATGATGGTATAGACAAGATAACAGTTAGAGAAGCAAACCGTTAAATTTGTCAGTAGATCCGAAAAAAAAGTTAAAATACGAGGAACAGCATCAATAAGCTAAATATAGTATAAAGTTATTATAAGAGAACTCTAAACAGCTATTTTAATACCTAGGCACAAAATAAGTTATATTAATTAATTACATTATAACTCTATAATGATAATATCATTATTCCTAATAATATAAATTATTAGATCACTATTTACGATCTGCCTATTATAAATAAATCGGACAAAATATCCAGTATCATTTCGGGCATCTAAAGCCCTTCATCACATGCCAAACTCTTGATTACAGCCTCCATTTAATCAAAACTGTTGCAATTAATTTATTTTTTTTTTAATTTTCTTATGAATAGATATATGTTGCTCAACTTATCCGCTTATTCAATTTTTATAGTTTAGATAACACGTTTAAAATATAGTAGCGATTAAAATATAGTACAATAGACCTGGGGTCGCAGTGCTGGTGCTCTTATGAGCCATACCACCCTAAATATATATATATATATATAATATATATATATATATATATATATATATATATATATATATATATATATATATATATATATATATATATATGATATATATATATATATATATATATATATATATATATATATATGTGTGTGTGTGTGTGTGTGAGGTTTGAAAACATAAAATTAATAACTTAAGGGTTTAAAGGCAGAAAAAGCAGCGCAATCTTTAATTCAGGCGAACGCATCACTAATAACTCCATATAAACGACCATGACGATTAGTAAATGAGCGTCTTCAGAAAGGGTTGATGTATGAACCTTGTCCAAATGTAACTTCTTTGTTAAAGTGTGGACGCTAGCTACTGGACGTCATGTTTAATATTTGGGTGTGAAACTGTGCAATAGTCATGAATAAACATATTATCAAGACATCATCGAAATTTTGACTTGTCATAGGCGTGTCATATATATATTTATATATCTGATATATATGTAATCCAACAATTATAAAATTTCTGGACATTATAGCCCCTATTATTTTTACTTGCCCGGGCTACTGGGCAAGGAAAAGGCTAAACCAGCTAACAGTAATAACGATTCAGTCGGGCCACATTGAAGAGACCGGCACAAGTTTAATTAAAACTTTATTTTAGAGCTGCTAAAACGGACATTTTTACTAGTCAACGACAGACAAAGGAAAAGACGTAAAAATGACTCTGTTCGAACAGAGGTGCACCCAAGAGCTAAGAGAAAAAGAATTTTCCAAGGTAGAAGAAACTTATTCAGAGAATTAAGTGTTAAGATCAAGAAAAATGGGGAGCTATTTGACGGCGACAGTTGGAAAACGTGTTGAATAGACAAAAAATTTACATCTATAGGATAGAAAGCTTTGGGAAATGTATCGAAAGAATTTTAAGTTGAGGACGCTCCTTTGATTAAGACAAATAGAGGCTGGGAAAAAGATTTTAAGGAATTAAATAATTTATATATATATATATATATATATATATATATATATATATATATATATATATTCCACGGTACCAAAGAATATATTATTATTGTTAGGTTTATCGTTCCACACACACATATCTATCTATCTAGCTATCTACATGTATACACACATGTATATCTACATGTATCTACATGTATATACACACACATATATATGCATCTAAATAGATGGATAGATAAGTGTGTGTAACGGTAAACCTAACTATAATAATATATTCTTTGGTATTGGGGAATTTATCCTTTACTTACTCTATTTCTGATTCCTAAATTCCTCAAAAGTTAAATAGTCCATTGCTGTTTGTTAATTAGTAAATTTGTTATTGGTATTTATGTCTAAATTTTTAAAATAAGGTTAAATTAGATCTTTATATAAAACCGAATATTCTACATAAATAATCGATGTGCAAAATATTCAAACTACTTATATCGGTAACTTATCTATAATAATATTTTTCTCTGTCCATTCGTTATAGACAAGTTTCACTATGTGTATATATATATATATATATATATATATATATATATATATATATATATATATATATATATATATACATTGACAATTTACAAATTTGGCAAGCAAATGTTTGTAAAATTCGGACACACACATACCGCCTCCAGACTTTTCTTTCAGATCTGAATTACACTGTATCTCTATCACCTCTATGTGCTTATTATTAGGAACTGATTCGATGTTTATCAATATAAGTATCTAGATTAACACTTGGTTTCAATGAAAATATACTGAATACAATGACCTAAAACAGACAAGTAAATACTGATAGCCACGAGTTTGACACTCTTGGCGTACACAAATTGAAATATAACTATATCCCATTAAAAATATTTGAATATCAGACCTTTTTATTTAAAAATTTTATTTTTAAATCTTTTATCAATTTTCCCACTGTATGCATGGATATTTCTGGCCTTTCGAAATCAATTTTAAAATTTCCGTCCGATCACCTTAGCCCTTGTGTACCAAGCAACAAACTGATCGTTACACTCCAAACCTAACCACTGGGCATTAGCCGAATATATAGAGCTCTGCTTTTCCGTACCAATATCAGTTGGATTGAATCCCCCTTCTGGCAGGGCTATTTGAAGTTATTTGCACTGAAGCAAACAGCTGTCTGTTTAGTCCTCGTATAGCAAAAAAAATCATGCTTTAGCGCTTCCAATCAATCAAACAAATCAAAACAAATCGTATTATCACAAATGATCAGATGATACAGTGATAGTCTGCAAGAAGATTTAAGAAAACTGTCAGTTGACCTGCAAAGTATTTAGATACTTCAGTTATGGCGTAAAAATACTTTCTCTAGTTGAAAATTTGGTTATGACGTTATCTGACTTGGTCTGACCTTTTCGGCCATCAACCGCCATGTGCTGAAGTTGATCGTGACACACTATCTTGTTATTATAGATAATCCGGCACGTTTGGATTCGGACAGAAATATGAAAATAATCCTAGTTTTTTACAATACCATGAATCTCGTGTAGCATAATTTAGACATACCATCTTTGATTCGAAATATAAGCTCGCCGTAGTGATTTTGATTTCATTCAAAATCTAATACAGGAAAAAAGCATGTGTACATCCAATAATATTTATGCTGTTAATTTTGTTGTTGTTGTTTTCCTTCTGTGTTTTTTTTAAGTTTACTTGAAACCGCAGTTTAGGGTAAAAAATTCCATTAAGTAATTCCGGTTGCTGCTTCTAAAAATAGACACTGAACGAAAGGCCACATACTCAAAATAATCATATCTGAAATGCGAGGTCAGTCAACGCATAGCCTTCTTTGTTCGCATTGGGAAATGAGAAGCGTTTTTTTTTTTTATTTTTGAAGGGCAAATATTATTTGTTATTTGCCCTTATTGAAAAACTTAGTTGTAAAAGCTCTCATTATAGTAGACGGTAGACTTTCCCCAAAATTAAAGATATTCATTCATTTCAACAGAAAATTCCTTTCAACAAAATTTGCTTCCCAGGATTAGTTTCATAAACTTATTAAATCAAATGAGAGAAATGAGATTAAATTTTTATCAAATTCTTGATGAACTACTGCATTAAATTTGAAAGAAAGCGACTCATTATTTTTTAAATTTTACAATTTCTAACAGTTACGGATTTCCTAAAAAATGCGGGTTAAATATACCTCAAAAAACTGCAATAATGGTTTACGTTCTCTTTATTGATTGCTGTTTTTTCTTCTTTTTTATTTTACATATCTACCTTTTTAAACCTTAGATTTCGAAATTTCTTATTTTATCCATGTATCCTCCGAGTATTTCGTATTTAATTGTTGCATTTCAGTTCTTCTCGTGAAATCTTTAGTGAAATTTGTTGTGGCTTATCGACTGAGAGCTTATTTATTGTATTCGCTAAACTATTAAATGTTGGAAGATACACAAGATATTTATGATTTAGGCCTACGTGGATAATATTTCTTATGACTAATAGACAATGTGAAGTACAATAGATAAATTATGCTCTCCATTATTTCAATAGGGGATTGTATATGATGAAATACAGAATTAATTATAAAATAATTGGTTTTTCATCAAGATTTCATATATGATGAAAAACCAATTTTATATTAGACAACCACCAAAGATTTAAACAATACCCGAACTCCAGTTCATGTATATACTCTTTGAAACCTGTCTGGTAAACTATTAAAATTTTCTGTAAATCCCCAGATGTTTCATAGCCTTAAAGAATAAATAAGAATGTGTATCATTCATTAGCTATAACAGTGGTGGTGGGGCTATGACCAATGGATCAGACACAAACGAAAGCTTTTTCAATTACCCCCTTTATGGTTTTTATAAACTTATTTTTTGTATCACTAAAGAGAGAACAGTCAATCAAAATGATTTAAAAATGAAAGTATATATATATATATATATATATATATATATATATATATATATATATAATATATATATATATATATATATATATATTATATATAATATATATATATGTATATATATATATATGTATATGTATATATATATGTTATATATATGATATATATATATATATATATATATATATATATATATATATATATGTAAATATATATATATATAAAATATATATATGTATATATATGTATATATATATATATATATATATATAAAATATATTTATATATATATATATATATATATATATATATATATATATATATATATATATATATATATATATATATATATATATATATATATATATATATATATATATATATAATTTTGAATACATACACGCAAGCGCGTGCGAACACACACACACATATATGTATGTAGTTATATATGCATGTTTATATATATACATATGTGTAAGGGCAATTTAGTCCATCCCAAAGGTAAGAGAATTCAGATAATGTAGCTCATTTTGAAAAAAATTAATAATCAATAGCTCTAAAACTAATTAGTAATTTATCTTGACATTTTAGCCCTTTCAAACATATCAATACTGATTGATTATGTTTTCAAGAAAATTGATTAAAAACAATGAAAGTTAATTTGAAGATTCACTTTCGCAATCATTTATGAATACTTATAAAAAACGATGAAGCATTTTGTTATTGTATTCCATTTGAAACTATGATCCTACAATTTGCATTTTCGTCGCCATTTCTGAATACTTTAATCGCAAATCTTTCTAAGAAGGAAGGCAACATGATATCACAGGTTTGGAGATCTGAAAGCAACACTGCAACCGAGCAATAAACTGTTTGTATCAGGACATAAAGCTTACAAAGGTAGAATTCTCAGCTCACTAACAGTTGAAACTTCTGTCTCGTTTCCTACATAAAGAAACCGACGCAAGTCCTGA
Source organism: Pardosa pseudoannulata (assembly GCA_032207245.1). Classification (NCBI taxonomy): domain Eukaryota; kingdom Metazoa; phylum Arthropoda; class Arachnida; order Araneae; family Lycosidae; genus Pardosa; species Pardosa pseudoannulata. Next base: position 66,503,704 of record CM063502.1, on the reverse strand, counting down.
TCGGGTGATTTGAACAAGAAGAAAAATTATTTCGACAGATTACTGACAGGTTAGGACAAAGCTGTTGACAAGTGGGACTCGGGGAAGATTCGGAGAGCATTCTAAGTTAACGGAGAGTTACTTCAAAGAGGATGTGTTAGAAATCATGTATAATTCTAGAGTTGGATTTTTTTTCCTCAGCCATAAGTTTTATGTTTAGTCAACGAGACGATGCATGCTGAGGTTTTTTTTTTTAATCTGAGTAGGGTTTTTTATTTCTTCTCGTTATGCAATCTCATAGGAAGATTAAAATTATAGGTTGTTTTACAATCCTCTCGTTCAAGCGGTGGAATGGAAGCTTTCCTTTCTTGAAGATTTAAGCTCAAAACATGAAACTAGCATAACTTCGTAGACACTTACGGCATAAAATATGAGAGACGTGTGAAGAAGAAAAATACGGAAAACAGTTAAGCTATTCTTTCAGAATGTTTATCTCATTCCATGTAAGTGAAATATTAAATATCTATAACAGATATGAAAAAAGTATAGTCTAATGTAATAATACGATGAAATAATAAAAACGTATTACGTCTTTTAACATTTTCTTACGAAAGTAGTGAATTATTTTTAACCATTTACAACAATCTAAAAATTATAATTAGGGAAATTCAGTCGTCGAGATGAATGTCTTTTCATTTGGCAATACAGTGTGAAGATAAAATATTGTAGGTTGTTTTATGACTTTCTTTATGAGATGTAATGGAAGGCTCCTTTCTTCAAGATTAAAGCTAAAACCGTGAAATTTGTGTTTCTTTCCCCATACTTACGATCCAAGTCAGGGAGAAAGAGGGTGACACTAGGACAACAATTGAGCTATTCTTTCAGGATGTCTACCTTTATTCGCACAAACAAGAAAGTGACTACCTTTAACAAACATGAAGAAAAATTCATGCTGATGTAATCATAAGTTGAAATAATAGAAAATTATTAGTTCTTTTTAATATTTTTTACGGGCGCAGCGAATTTTTCTTAATAATTTACAATAGGGTAAAATTATAATTGGTAAATTTTAGCCATCGAGATAAATTTCTTTTCGTTTGGCAATCCCAAGATTTTAAAAAAATTGTAGGTTGTTTTATGACCTCTCTTTATGCGATGTAATGAAAGGCTCCTTTCTTCAAGACTTAAGCTAAAACCGTGAAATTTGTGTTGCTTTCCCCATACTTATGATACAAGTCAGTAAGAAAGAGGGTGACACTAGGACAACAATTGAGCTATTCTTTCGGGATGCTTATCTTGATTCGCACAAACAAAAAAGTAACTACCTTTAACAAACATGAAGAAAAATTCATGCTGATGTAATCATAAGTTGAAATAGTAGAAAATTATTAGTTCTTTTTAATGTTTTTTGCTAGTGTAGCAAATTTTTCTTAATAATTTACAATAGGATAAAATTATAATTGGCGAATTTTAGCCATCGAGATAAATTTCTTTTTGTTTGGCAATCCCAAGATTTAAAAAAAAAATTGTAGGTTGTTTTATGACCTCACTTTATACAGTGTAATGGAAGTGTCTCTTTCTTGAATTTTTAAGCTAAAAACGTGAAATTTGTGTTGCTTCCCCCATACTTACAATACAGGTGAGGAAGAAAGAGGGTGGCACTAGGACAACAATTGATCTATTCTTTCGGGATGCTTATCTTTATTTGCACAAACAAACAAGTGACTATCTTTAACAAACATGAAAAAAAAATCCATGCTGATGTAATCATAAGTTGAAATGGTAGAAAATTATTAGTTCTTTTTAATATTTTTTACGGGCGTAACGAATTTTTCTTAATAATTAACAATACGGTAAAATTATAATTGGTGAATTTTAGCCATCGACATAAATTTCTTTTCGTTTAAAAATTCCAAGATTTAAAAAAAAAAATTTAGGTTGTTTTGAGACCTTCTCTTTATACAGTGTAATGGAAGTTTCTCTTTCTTGAAGATTTAAGCTGAAAGCGGGAAACTTGTGTAACTTCCTGGATACTTATGATACAAATTAAGAAGAAAGGGGGTGGGTATAGGACAGTGGCTCTCAACGGGGGCGGTGGGACGATGCTGAGGGGCAGTGAACTTGTTTCGAGAGGTGGATGGATGATGTAAAGCAAGTTTTGGCTTTCAAATTTAATTTTTTAAATACTAAATAAATTTACTACATTAATTATTTCATTTACACGATTTTTACCAATAATAAAACAAACTTACGCTTAGTTCCAGAATCAGTTGTTCCCTATGTTCTGACTGAAACTCATCTGACATTCAGAAAAACACATTTATCAACAGCATTCGTTTGGTTTGGTTCGAAGCACTACGGTTTACTCTTTTGCAACATGAGACCTATTGAGAACGGAACCTACTACTTAAAGCCGATTTCAGAACTACTACGAACATCTATGCCCCAGTAGGATTCGAACACACGAACGTCAGCGACCTAACCTTTCAGCCATAGCAATCGTTTGAGCGTTGCTTCAGCGTGTCTCAGTAACAAAAATTTGATTTGTAACTCTATTGAAGGAAATGACTTAAACATTTTATCTCTTATAATTGAGTACTTCTCCTACCCTATACTTTAAATTTTGGGAAATTTACAAAGGGGGCGTTCAACACATTTCGGCTCCGTAAGAGGCGGTAGCTTAAAAAAGGTTGAGAATCACTACTCTATTATAACATATATTCTAGGATAACTATTTTTTCGGGATGCTTATCTTAGTTTGCACAAACGAAATAGTAACTACCTTTAACAAACATCTAGAAAACGCATGCTGATGTAATCATACGATGAAATAAAAGAAAATTATAAGTTCTTTTAATTACTTTCTTACGAAGGTAGCTAATTTTTTTAATGATTTGCAATAAGATAAAATTATTATTTTGGAATTCTAGTCATCGATATGGTTTTTTTTTTCAGGTTCGCCATTTCCATAGGAAAATTAAAATTGTAAGTTACTTTACAAGCCTTTCTTTCTTACGGTAGAATAGAAACTTTACTCTCTTGAGGATTTAGGCTGAAAATGTGAAATGAGTATGACTTTTTGTGCTTTGGAGAAAAAGGCGATAACAGATGAATTATTCTTTTACAATGCTTTTCCCCCTGCAGCACAAATGAAATGGTGAAAATCTATAACTGAAATGGAAAAAGTTATTTATTCCAATATAAACATATGCTAAAATAGTGGAAAACTACCCCTTCTTTTTAACATCTTACGAAGGTAGAAAATTTTTTCCATACCATTTATAACAGTATAAAAATTATAACTGGAAAAGTTTGTCAGGAAGACGATTTTCTTCCCGCTATAGAATCCCATAAGAAGTTCGATTTCTAAGTTTCTTTGCGGATTTCTTTTGCATGCTTTTTTATGAAACCTCCACTTTCCTGAAGATTTAAATTGTTAACGTGAAACAAGCGTGACTTCTTTGATAGCTTCTTAAAATAAAGAAACGAGGAGAAAACTACGATAACAATTGATACGTTATACTTCCAGAATTCTTATTTTAGTTCACAGAAACGAAATAGTGAATATCCATTTTTAACATACATGAAAAATATATATTCATTTTATTAAAAGCATACGTTGAATTCGGTAGGATGGAACTTTCACTTTCTGAAAGATTTAAAAACAAGAAACGAGTGTGACTTCCTGGATATTTAACATACATTAAGTGAAGAAACGGGGAGAAAAATACGATAACAACTGATACGCTATTCTTTTCGAAGTCTTATTCCAGTGCACACAAACGAAATAGTAAATATCCATCTTTCACAGGTATGAAAAATATTTTTTCATTTTATTAAAAGAATGGATTAAATGCGGTGGGATAAAACTTTCACTTTCTTAAAGATTTAAACAGAAAACAAGAAACGAGTATACATAAGATTTAGCGTACATAAGATGGAGAAGGGGAACAAAACAAAGCTTGAGCATTATTCTTTCAGAAAGCTTATCTTAGTCAACACAAATTAATAAATATGCATCTACAACAAACAGAAAACCTTTGATAATACAACATTATATTACAAATATGCCTTAAAATAGTAGAAAACTGTCACTTCTTTTTAACATTTTTTTACGAAGTAAGCGAATTTTTTTCAAAGCATTTACTGTAAAAATACTAATACTAATTTTCTAAAATAATTTATAATTTTAATTAACACAAATGAGAAGAAAGTAAAAAACTAATATTTTCTAATAAAGAAAAATTTAAGAAATTTTACATTTTAAATCTTAACTTTCGTTGATTTTCGTCATAAATATATTACGTTGACTATAAGATTAAAATTAATACAGCTTTTTATGGATAAACTTTTCTCCATTTACAATTATACAACTTTGGAAAACTACTCTTTAGGAGAAGAAGGAGTAAATTTAGAAGCCTAACAACTTGTTAATCTATTTGTTAAATCAAAGGATTGGAATTGTACCTGAAGGATTTTTCTATTCAAAAGAGAAAAGGGAATAAATAAATATTTTTCTATATTTCAAATAGCAGTGTTTATTCACATAAAATTTATATAAAATTTTAAACTCGTCCAAGTACTGAAATGAACGCGTTAGAACACGTACTAATTTTGTATATCTTCAAAAATTTAAATTTTAGTCCTATTATAGTTGCCTGAAACATCATAAAATTTGCTAAAAGTACAGAAAAAATGTTATTCCTGATTTTGTGTTTTAATATCTAATCCATATTTATTTAATAAAATAGCTTAGTTGTTGCTTATTTCTTTTTACCGTCAAAATTTTTAAAATCGATATTTCTGTTACTATAAATAAATTAATAAATACTCAAAAATTGAAAGACACAAAACCTTGAAGTATAAATGATCATTTATAACAAAAAGAAAAATACTGTTTAACCGCCATTATATGTAGCTTAAAATTTATTCTGAATGATAATTTCTGAAAATGCTTTTATGTGGGTTAGGTTAGAATGCTCATTTGTTCAAACTCAAACGTGAACTTTCAGCCATTCTGTTCTCATATAATCTATCACTAACAACATAACATATTAGAGACAAAGGCATTTATGCGATTGCCACTAATACGCTTCCTTAATACTTATTCATGCTTGGTACACAGTGCAAAAGGAGAGAAATAACGTGAGAATTATTTTGTTAATGGAAAAAGAACTACTTTTGGCGTGCTTTTAAGAGCAAATTCGTGACTAATCGAACATTCACAGGATAATATCTGAACAATGCCATTAGAGAAACTAGATATCATTGGTTTACACATTACTCGATTTTCAGAGGCTTCGAATAAAGTGCCTCTTACGTGTCATAAGAATAGAAATCTAATTCAATGTTTAAGAGTAAATGAAAAGGATTTAGTGACTATTTAAGGTAACTCCTAAGGTTTGCAAAAAGTGTATAATATTCAATATTATTTAAAGTCGATCTATCCTATTAATCCCTTACTCTAAGTACAATAAAATATTTAATTTGTGGCATTAAAATTTCTTTTCAATCCTCTTTTCCTTTTCAAGCTTCTTACTTTATTTAAAGTTATATATTTTAAGACGACAGGACTGAAACAGATAGATGAATCTATTTAAAGTAATAATAGAAGCTCTTTATTAACTCTTTATTCTTCAAATATTCCCATATTGAAATGGTCGTAAACTGGAATATTCCCTGCTTTCCCCGTAGAAATAGAAAATTCAGTCTCAATACACTTAGTAGTTAGAAATGAAGTTGATTGAATTTTTCTGTATTATATTCATTTCCTACTACAATAAAAATTCAAATATATATTCATACCTGATATACTTTTCATTCTTTAGTCGTTCAAATATTGAGTGGCGTAACAGTTGATCTAGATTTTTCATCAGTAATACTGATTTAGTTCTCTGAAGTCTTGAAAGAAATTTTTAAGGTCCTCTCTGCAGAATTTATTGAAAATGGATGCCAGAAATCAATTCTTGCATCAGTGCAGTTGAATGCTTTTTATTTCAATAATCGATATTCATCGATGTTATTTCCAGCGAAGAGAGCACATTCTGTTTTGCTCTTCTTGTTCCTGTTATATTAAATCTTGATCTGTTTCTTTTAAATGCCGAATAATGATAAAATTTCGAAAGTCATTAAAACTGTAGATGTAGGCAAGATAGGAATAGTTCAACGATGTAGACAGGGCTGTTTTGAGAAACTGCTGTGGTTGCAACTTTTTTGAACTGACAAAGGTACCACTGTTGATTTGCAACCTACAAAGGCACCCTTGTTCTTCTAGAAAAACTAAAATTGGTAACTCCTGAAAAGAACTTCTCAGGTAGAAGCAAAAGTGTTTTTGTTTGTATCTTCTGAGTAATTACTACTCTAGATATACGGACTTATACATAGTGTCTTTCTTAGCACTTCAAATTTCTCTAATATTTTAATGAAATTTCTAATATTTAGAATTACTCAAGAAAAAACCTTCTCTTTCAATGGATTGATCATATTTGTTAGTGTATCCTAAGAGACTTTATTCATATAGAGAGTGAAATGGAAAAAGGGCTTGGTACAGAAAATTAAACAGATATCTCTAGATTTTTTCTCTTTAAGCTGTTTAGTATCTTTTCTTTTCTTCTTCAACACTACAGCCTGTCATATGCCAAGGCTGTCTGTATCAGTCACCTCAATCTGACTCTGTCTGGAGCAATAGATTGTCATCGGGTGACTTCCAGATCCTTAAGATCTCTCTCAACAGAATCAACCCACCTGGTGGGGGGGGGGGGCTTCCTCTTTTCAATGTACCCTCAACCTTTGAAAAAGTCACTAGTTAGGTTTGAATCATTTTATCTAAAAAGGTGTCCTAACCATCTAATGGGGCTAGCCTTTATAACCCTGACAATATCTAGTTCCCCAAATATATTGTAGATTTCATAATTATATTGTATTCTATAGGCACTATTATATTTTAACTGCTCCAAAAACTGATCTCATTTTCAATCTTTTGTAACTTAAAATAACTATTTTATTTAGAAAAATGAAGTTTTTAGTTAAAATTAAGCTACTTTTCTCTTTTGATTACGCAGTATCAAACATTTTCTAGATTTTAAAAAAATGTCAGCTATCAAAAGTTTGGTGATTTATTTAACAGTTGAACAGAGCACGATTTTGTGCTCGTGTTTCTGTGAATATAAACAATTCTCTCGATTACTTTTAATGAGTAGTGTAAGATAATTTTACTATATTTAAATTATGAATCTTAGATTTAATAATTAAAAAAAATCATTTTGAATTTTTATGAAAATATCTCTCTTACTCCTCCCATTCTCTCTCTCTCTCTCTCTCTCTCTTATATATATATATATATATATATATATATATATATATATATATATATATATATATATATATATATATATATATATATATATATAATATATATATATATATCTATATATATATATATATATATATATATATATATATATATATATATATATATATATATATATATATATATATATATATATATATATATATATATATATATATATATATGTATATATTTATACATATATATATATATATATATGTGTGTGTGTGTGTGTGTAAGGGATATATTTGTCCCTTGTCTTCGAGGACTATAGTAACATAAAGTTTAAAAATGCATATTTTATTAAAAAAATAGCCATGAGAGTATTTAATTTAGACATGACAGAATATTATATTTCTACAGATGATTATAAATCTGTTAGAGACTTTTTTATTTTATGAAATTTTCCTCTTATATTCTGATCTGTTCGAATCTCTCCTCCGGACTCTAAAATCTTTCTCCTCTTCTCTCCTTATACTTTTAATATAATATATTTATACAATATAAATTATATATATATAATATGTATATATTTTAAAATACAAATATAGAAATATAAATTGTATGCATATTTCATTTATATGTTATATTGAGGACTATAGTAACATAAAGTTTAAAAATGCATATTTTATTAAAAAAATAGCCATGAGAGAGACTTAATTTAGACAGACTGACAGAATAGGTTATGAAATTTCTCAGAAAAATGCAGATGAAAAAATTATAATCTGTTAGAGTGCAAAACTTTCCATTTTATCTGGCTAAAATTTTCCCATTATTATTCCCGTGATCTGTTCGAATTTCGGAGGGCTGACGGACTCTAAAATCTTTCCCCTTGCCTACGACCCTGGATGATCAGAAACTTTTAAACAATATACTCTTGATACAACAAACATATTAATAGAATATGTTAGGAGTTTTCTCCGTAAAATACAAATAAGAAAAAAATCCGTTGTAGTGCAAAAACTTCTATTTTATCTGGTTAAAGTTTTGCCTATTTTGATTTCAGAAGGAAAGGACCCTAAGATCTCTTTTCTTGCCTACAACCCTAGATGGATAGCAGCTTTTAAACAATACACTCTTGATACAACAAACATATTAATAGAATATGTTAGTTTTCTCTGTAAAATACAAATAAGAAAAAAATCCGTTGTAGTGCAAAAACTTCTATTTTATCTGGTTAAAGTTTTGCCTATTTTGATTTCAGAAGGAAAGGACCCTAAGATCTCTTTTCTTGCCTACAACCCTAGATGGATAGAAGCTTTTAAACAATACACTCTTGATACAGCAAACATATTAATAGAATATGTTA
>CM063502.1:66290068-66490068 GCA_032207245.1 Pardosa pseudoannulata | reverse complement strand
AAATAATAACTTGTCAATTAATACAAACTATTATGAATTAATTATGTCTATATGCATGCATAATGCGTTTTCCAATAGATCTTTGACATTCCAGAGACTTTTATTAAAAGGTTTATATATTATTGATACAAGCTATAATCATGCAACTGGTTACAAACATAAAGAATAAATAAAATATTAGTCCATATCTATGGAATCACAATAATAACTTGTCAGCTATTATGGATTAATTATGTTTTAAGGTGTTTTGCTATGTATCTAACATTTCAGAGACTTTTATTAATAGGCTTATTTATTATAGATGCAAACTATAAAAATGCAACGGGTTACAAACATAAAGAATAAATAAAATATTAGTCCATATTTACAGAATCACAATAATAACTATTCAGCTATTATAGATTAATTATATCATAAGGTGTTTTGCTATGTATCTAACATTCCAGAGACTTTTATTAATAGGTTTATATAGTATTGATACAAACTATAAACATGCAACGGGTTACAAACATAAAGAATAAATATAATATTAGTCCATATTTACGGAATCACAATAATAACTTGTCAGCTATTATGGATTAATTATGTTTTAAGGTGTTTTGCTATATATCTAACATTCCAGAGACTTTTATTAATAGGCTTATATATTATTGATACAAACTTAAACATGCAACGGGTTACAAACATAAAGAATAAATAAAATATTAGTCCATATTTACAGAATCACAATAATAACTTGTCAGCTATTATAGATTAATTATCTCTTAAGGTGTTTTGTTATGCATCTAACATTCCAGAGACTTTTATTAATAGGCTTATATATTATTGATACAAACTATAAACATGCAACGGGTTACAAACATAAAGAATAAATAAAATATTAGTCCATATGTACGGAATTACAATAATAACTTGTCAGCTATTATGGATTAATTATGTTTTAAGGTGTTTCGCTATGTATCTAATATTCCAGATACTTCTATTCATATTATCATGTATTATTGACACAAATTCTAAATAGGCAACAGGCTACAGACGTAAAAAAGTAAAACATCGGTCCATGTTTTCGAATTCAAAATAATAACTTGTCAATTAATACAGACTATTATGGATCAATTATCTTTATATGCATGCAGAATGCGTTTTCCAATGCATCTTTGACATTCTAGAGACTTTTATTAATAGGCGTATATACTATTGATACAAACTATAAACATGCAACGAGTTACAAACATAAAGAATAAATAAAATATTTGTCCATATTTACGGAATCACAATAACTTGTCAACTATTATGGATTAATTATATTTTAAGGTGTTTTTCTATGTTTCTAACATTCCAGAGACTTCTATTCATATTTTCATGCATTATTGACACAAAATCTAAATAGACAACAGGCTACAGACGTAAAGAAAAAATAAAACATCGGTCCATGTTTTCGAATTCAAAATAATAACTTGACAGCTACGACAGAGTCATTACGCTCTTTCCTATAAAAATAGCCACTGAATAAACTTTCCGAAACAACATTGTACGATAAACCAAAGAAAAATCCCCCGCTTGTGGGTGACAAGTCGGATAAGTAAGAGGAATTAAAAGATCACTCGCTGTATCAGCTAAAAATACTATTTGTCTTAATAAAATCAAATACGTTTTATACATACAGAAAAGTCTAAATCTTAATAAATCTTCTTTATTTCTGAGTTAAGCATTATATAAACAGGGTGCAATGTAAAGTCACCTTTTTCTCAGTAAATGTTGGTCGTACACATATACTTCCAATTACAAAATATTTTAAATAAAATAAGCATTTCTTTTATGGCATTTTTAAATATAAAATTCAATTTTGAGGCTATGGCAATATCTAAGTTTTTATACGCTTCCCTCGTTCCCTATGATTATATTTACGAGGCTTATCCAGAAAATAAGTTTCCCTATTTAAAAGAAAAAAAGAACTCACACTTTACCGGTCATATTTATTGGCAACAAGTACAGCAATATTTCAGCTATTTTTCAACTTAGCAACCACCAGAATTGAGACACTTGTCGTATTGTGGGATCAACTTTTGTATACCTGTGTCGTAGAACTCTGCCGCCTGTGAATGGAATCAGCCTTCCTGTCCCAGAACACCGTGCATATCCCTTTCCGTACCGGCAGCGTTTGTTTGAATTTGGTCCTGACCGAAGATCCACTATGATTCCAATGCATTGACTGCTGCTTGGTTTCCGGGGTAAAATGCGAAATCTAAGTATCATTGCCCATGACGATCCTGTCGAGTCACTCGTCGCCGTCATCATGATACCATAGCAGAAATGTCAGTGCTGCTCCTAAGCGTTGAATTTTGTGTTCGGTGTCAGTTGCGGCTCATATACTTGACAGAGCTGACGATGAATTTCAGTTGGCGCAATGCTTTGTGCATTGAAGATCATCGACAGAATCTTGCAGGCGGCGGGAGAAGGAATTAGAGTTTCCATTTTGGACCACTACTACACAGCTACTGACACGAATCGGAACTTCTCCAGCTGGCATATAATTAGTACGTCATATATATGTTAAGCACGCTCAATTGACACGGCTAATTACGTTTACTTTAAAGTGGAAAACATCGGGAAACTTAATTTCTGGATGCGCCTCGTATTGGCCTAAGAACTTGACCTAAGAACCGTAACTCAAAAATTCCACTTCTATGAGAGAAAAATTGACCCAGATATTTAAATTCAAAATTTGAAAAAACTTAAAGCTATTTTTGGGGTATCGGTTAATAGATTAATTACAGTAATTCGAGACTCAAATAAGGTTCCAATGTCCATTTTACGCCAAAAGAGAGATGGGGTAAGAGCTTATTTTACTGGAAAATATAGGGTACATACACTTTACTATGAACACACAGACACCCCATTTATAATCATCATACCCTCCTCTACTTTCGCTGTTAAAGGGACTTTACAACCTTATTTCTACCTCGAATTGCTGTAACTAATTCGATCCCTGAATGATGAAGGAAAAATCTTGAAATTTTGAATTTAAATATATCGGTTAATTTTTTATCATAGAGAAGTGGAACATTTTGTGTTTCATGATTTATTACTCAATAAAAAATTAGATTCGTAAGAAAAGCTATTTTTCCGGCGTCCAAATCCCAAAAATATAGACCAGATAACCAGAGTTTCTGAGAAAAGAATTTCTTCGAAACTCGAAAAGGAAAGATATTTCATACGTCCAATTACCTGAAAAGTCAACTAACGTATACGTTGTTACCACTAGATTTCTCCCGACGTTAACATTAGATATATAAACGCACCCCATTCAGAGGGTCACGTATGTAAAGCACCCACTTTCTGGTGCACTAATGCTAGCGTGTGACCTGCCCGCCTACTTTACTGCGACAGGTGTGCTCGGTCGTCTCTGAGGATGCATAACCAAATAATTCCTCCAAAGCTTAGACTGGCAACACAAATTTATTTACAAAAATTGACGAAAATTAAAGTAAAACAAAATAAACATAAATCTGAGTCTCAGAGCCTGACTTAACAATCTGATGGCTGAGCGTGTTATATCCAAACTACAATTATCTCTCTACCAAACAGAGAGATGTCTTCAGGTCGCCGGCTCTATCTCGACTCTCATATCCAACTGCTCTGTTGCAGATCTTCTCTCCCTTCCTCAGGGGGTCAGATTTCTTGAAACTTGATCGCTTCTTAAAAGAGAAATCCTTCCTTTCAAATGCACTGCAAAAACAGACCAGCCGCATCCGAAAACCGTATCAGCCCCCTTTTGTTTATATACATTTCAATGTTATTTCCACAGCCAGAATTACCACGTTAAGTCTTCTTCGTAAGTAAAAAATTCCCTTCTAGGAACTGTACATAGAAGGGAATTCATATTTTACATTTTCAATGTCATTTATTTCCTCAGCCAGTATTACCGCTTTAAGTCTTCTTCGTAAGTATAAAAATTCCGGTCTATGTAATATTAAAAAGCATTTGGTTCGATGAAACAGAACTAGTGACTAGACTTGTATTTATGTAGCTAAAAATCTGATAAAAGAAAAAATACATTACATCCGAGCTATGAATCGGCATATAATTTTATTGTGATTATACGCATTTTAACTTTTGTTTATATACATTTCACTGTTACTTCCACAACCAGAATTATTACGTTGAGTCTTCTTCGTAAGTAAAAAATTTCCTTCCATGAACTATACATAAAAGGGAATTCATATGTTACATTTTCAATGTTATTTTCACAGCCAGAATTACCGTGTTGTGTCTTCTTCGTAGGTATAAAAATTTCCTTCTATGTAATATTAAAAAGCATTTGGTTCGATGAAACAGAACTAGTGACTAGACTTGTATTTATGTAGCTAAAAATTTAATAAAAGAAAAAATACATTACATCTGAATTATGAATCGGAAGATAATTCTATTGCGATTGTAGGCATTTTAACATCAAATTGATTCAAGTGAATAAATTGGAATTTATTTCGTTCCAGTCAATTTTTTTACGTTATGTGATTCACTTTATTCTAACAAATGAGAATGAAACAGTAATATTTTACTATTATACTCGATTTTAAGGTAGATTTTAAGTGGGAATCGGCCTTCAAAATTGCAGAGTTTCAACAAAAATATAGATTTTTTTTCAAAAAAGCTTTTATAGTCGGGTCAAATGTTTGCAATCAAAAAATTAATTTATTTCAATAAAGCCCCACTTTTTTACACTTAATCTTTTAAATCTCGAAAATCATTTTTTCCAGAATGTGGTTTTATTCATCTTATTGTCAATTTCAAAACGTTCTATAAACGTTTCTCAATTTCTTCCTCGCATCTAAAAATAGTTGAAAAAAGTTTTTTTTCGTATAACTTGGAATTCTTTATAAAATTTTAAGACTTTCGTTGAATTACACATAGATAAATACGACAACAAAAAAAAAATATTTAAAAACTGCACACCTATAAATAGCTGTTTTATATAAATTTTACTTAACATAAAGGAAATTCGATAATGAGTTATGTTTATCTATACATGCTAAATATACAAGTTTAAGTGAAGTATTTAACATCCAACATTTCAGGAGCATTTTTCAAATTGTCATTGAGCTATTCAATTATATTCGATTTTAAGATGTGCTTTTAAGAGGAAAAGACAGAATTTCACCAAAAATGCTAATTTCTTTTGAAAATTTCTGCCATTGAATAATTAATTTATTTCAATAAAACCTCATTTTATCGTACTTATTCTTTAGAACTCTAAAAATAATTTTTTTCAATATGCTGTTTTATTCATTTTTAACTTCTTACTTTAAAATGTTCCGTGTGTCTTGGTTTTTTCTCAACTTCTTCCCCGCTTCCGAAAATAGCTGATTGAAGCTTTTATCATAAAACTTGTAATGATTGTTTAAAACATAAAACCTTTTGTCAAGTTTCAGAGGAAAAAATTATTTTCAAAATTCCACAACTAAAAATGCTTGTTTTATATAAGTTGTATTTGACGTAAATGAAATTCGATACTAAGTTGAGTTTTTATACATACATATATATATATATATATATATATATATATATGCTAAATATAGAGTAAACAAATTTTAATTAATTAATTAGCTATCATGCAATGCACAAGGAGCATTTTTTTTTAAATGTCATTGTACTTATATGTGATTATATGCGTATATAGGATTTTACTATGCGATTATACTATTATATTTTGAAATGCAATATTTTGGAGAAAGAGGACTTTTAAAATGATAGAACTTTACCAAAAAAGCGAATTTCTTTTCCTGACAAGATGTTGGTTCGTTGGGAACGCTATTGTTTTGCTACAAGGAGAATGAGACCGGGATCTACCGCTTAATACCCCGAATAATGGCCAAATGGTTAGAGCAGCTTTATTCAAAAGAACTTCGATGATCATTCGGAGTTCCTGGGTTGGAATCCAACAGTGGCATGGATGTTCGAAATCGGCTTTAAACAGTAGGTCCCGGTTTCATTAGCCCGCGTGTTGCAAAAGAGTAGAATGTATCGCTCTAAACCAAACCAAACTGCAGCTTAATACCGATTCCGCATTGCTCTGGACATCCTTGCCAGCAGCGGAATTTGTACCTATGAACTCCGATAGAAAAGGCAGCGCCTTATCTATTCGACCAACGTTTGGCCAGGAGAAGTGTAATCTTTTATAGTCGAGCCAAACTTCTTCAATTCAATAAACGTTTACTGCACATAATCTTTTAAATATTAGAAATATTTTTTTTACCAGAATGCTGTTTTATTCACCTTATTGGTAACTTGAAAATGTTCCATACGCAATACTTTTTTTCCCAATTTCTTTTACTCTTCAATAAATTGTTGATTAAAGTGTTTGTCGTATAACTTGAAATGCTCTTTGAAAACATTAGTAAGGCATAGTATCTTTCGAAGCTTAAAATCTTCATTATAACATTTTTTTTTTATTCGTTATAGAATAAAAAATTTTCTACACCTTTTAGAAAGTATTTCATATGATTTCTTATATAATATTCTAGCTTTAAAAATTATTTAGTTTCATTATATGAAATAGTATACTTTTTATTATAACATAAAAAATACATACTAAATGAAAAAAAAAGATATCCTCTCACTCGTAAAATAACTTTTGAAATATTTTTGAAAATTTTTATATCAAATTAAAGTAAAATAGATGTTTTATTCTATAAACAAAAGCCATAAAGGTATCTGATATTTTAAATTTTTTTAAAAATTGTATAAGCTGTTTTAATTTTAAAAAATTATCCTTTGTCATGCAATAAAATAAAACATATAGCTTGTACTATTATAATTGAGGTTCTTCAAACGAGGACCGAATGGGTAGAGCACTGCCCTTTCGTTCACGGGTTTGAATCCCACTGTTGGCATGGATAATCATAACCTTTCGAAATTGGATTTAAACTGTAGGTCCCAGTCTCTTTAGCTTTTATATAGCAAAACAGTAGACCTTAGTGGTCCAAACCAAGCCTTTTATAGGTGCACTACGTAAAATTGGAACTTTTTTAAACTTCATATTTGTGTAATGCTTCGGGTTATACCTGCTGTTTTAATATTTGGTTTTGATCCTCAGGTTTTTTAATCTCACTTGTTCTTTTCACGTGTGCGATTAAATACTGGACCAATGTCCTATTTAGAGAACTTTAAACCTAGATTGCCCAAGGCAGTCATTCTTTTAATTTATCTACGTAAAATTTTGAAATATAGCTTATTTCTTAGAATTGGATTTTTCTATAACATATTTGGGTTTGTAATTGTAGTTACTTTTTTATTTCCGTTTATATTTTATATTATTTTTATATTTTTTATTTTTTTTTTATTTTTTTATTGCACAAGCAGTCATTTTACTGCTGCGCGCATTTTAAATTTCAATTTTTCTTAATGATTTTCTTTTTTCCTTTGCCCTGTTTTTTGACTTTTTTTTTTTAACAGAAATTTTGAAATATTAATTGAACTTTTATTTTATATTCTATAATGTTTAATTTTTTAATTTAAATATATATATATATATAATATATGTTATTATATATTTTTTATATATATATATTATATATATTCTATAAAAATATAATATAAATTTTATTTATATTAAATATAACCAATAAATTTTTTAAATAAATTTCTATTTATAAATACATTTTTTTTATTGTATTTCTCTTTTTTTTCGATTTAAGTATTGATTTGTGTCTTGTTAAGTAGTATTTGATAAGTAAATGTGTAGTGTTGTTCTAACAGGTTGTTTATTTTATTTCTTTTGCTAAATTTGTTAAAATTGATAAAAGTAACAAAAAAAATGTTACCGGAATCAATTCAATTTTATAACAGTACAAAATTTGGAGTTGATATGGCGGATCAAATGGCCAGAAAATATACAGTAAAAGCTAGTTCTCGTAGATGGCCCCTCCAAATATTTTTCAATATTTTAGATTTGGCTGCCATAAATGCTTGGATCATTTACAAAGAAACGACAGGAATACAAATAGAACAAAAAGAGTTCTTATTTCAATTAGCAGAACATCTTTCCAACGAATATAGAGTTGCAAGACAGAAAAATTTTTCAGAACATGAAGACCCACAAGGATCAACTGCAAGATCATCAAATGCAACCCATTCTCACAAACGCAAATTTTGTCAAGTACGACTTTGCCACAACAACAAAACAAATAATATATGTGAAAAATGTCAAAAGTATGTTTGCGGAAGATGTACACATAAAAAGATTTCCACTTTCATTTGCATAAAATGTACAAATAATAATCCATAAACTATTTTTTTTAATTAAAGTAAAATTTTTTATTGTTAATATTTACTAATAACTTGTTGTTTAATTGTAAATAATATAAGAAATATTAAAAATTAATTGTAAACAAATTTCTTTACATATTTGTTATTTCTTCACAATGCAGTCATTTTGACTGTTTTGGGGCAATATAGGTATACAAGAAATCTCGGGCAATCTAGTGTTAAATACTGTGTAGAGTGGCCTTATCCTTTTGGCTACGATTTGGCCGGATGGTAGTTGGGATTGTTCCTCACCCTCTATGACACTTAGAGCTGTTACAAACCACCTAACTGATTTTGACTGAGGATGCAGATGTTTGCGCTCTAAACCAAACTGACCAATAAGTGAGGTTCACAGAATAAAATAATAATTAGCTGTGGTATAAAAAATTAGTTCATAATTTTCAAATTTTAAAAGTTGATTTCTATTTTTTTTTCATTTGGTGTGCATTTATGTTTTCTTTAAGTATTTATTGCCTTACATGACAAAACTGAATAGTTTTATAGACTTTCATTAATGATCTAGGAAAAATTTTATTTTTAACACAGTAGAACTTTTTAAATTAATGATTTAACATGCAATGATCAAGAAGAATGTTTTAAATGTCACTGGATGATTTAATTTTAAAAAACCTATTTTAATTAACCCTCCGAGTGGAACACGTTCAGGAAAAACGTCTCAAAAAATACGTTAAAGGTTTACTGTGTCAGTGTCCAAAGAGTGCTATGATGGTTTCCTTCACCCTTTGTCGACTAGAATGGAATACGGGAAACCCACCCTAGTTATAGTCCGTTTACTTCCGGTTATAAATAGATATATAAATAGATATTATAGATTGTTAATTTTTAATACACATAAAGCTCGTCAAGTCTCGAAGATCATCCCATAAGAAATAATGGATTCTAAAAGTACAAATAAAAATATTCTTTGAGAGACTTGTTTATATATTTTTACGAAAGTCATCCAAGATATTCAAGGGGTGCAGTTAGAGATACATCTGTTAGAGCAAACCGAAATACTTCGAAATAGAGATTTACAAAGCCATGAAAAGCTATCAGCGGTTTTGTGCCTCAGGGGGTAGGGGTGCATCCCTCAATAAATGTCAGTCAAAGAGGGTTGCATTTCCTAAACAATCGACCTGCCCCTCGTACCACAAAACTTCATTGGGGAAAGCACTGGCAAAAATGTAAATTACATCCACTTTCGGAGCGTTTTTAGAGGTCGAAAATTGTAAGTATTGACGACATCATCGGTTTAGTGGAATTGTACGTGCGAACCGCTTAGAGGGTTAAAATAGAATTACGTTTATATATATATAAAGATATATAGATAGATAGATGATAGATATACATATATAATATAATATATATATATATATATATATATATATATAATGTATATATATATATATTATATATATATATATATATATATATATATATATATATATATATATATATATATATATATATATATATATATATATATATATATATATATATATATAATATGTGTGTGTGCTTAATATAAAGTAAACAAATTTAGGTTAATTAGTTAACTTGAAATGCACTAGGAGAAATTTTTAAAAATGCCATTGAAAGACTCAGTTTTAAATATCTGTTTTCATTAAAATAGAGTTATGTCTATGCATATATGCTCAATATAAAATAAACAAATTTAAGTTAATAAGTTAACATGGTGACATGGTGCACATGGAGCAATTTTTAAAAATTTTATCGGAAGACTGAATTTTTAAAAAATTCTATTTTAATTAAAAAAAATGCTTTTGGTGTACATTTTAGTAGCTTATATATTTTATATAACAGCATTATTTACTTTCGTGCTAAAAATACAGTTAAAAACTGAATATTTACAAACTAAGACTGAAGGTTCCTTATCCCCTTAATATTCTGTTCCCGTAATTTTTCTTTTTTATATTTTTTTATCCCGTGAAAGCTAACTGAAAGACTAATTTCGAAACTCAGTAAATTCTTCCAACTTCGAAATTAGTAGCAAGTCCAGTAGCAAATCCCAGACTGCGAAGCACAGTCCATACTTAATTATTTCCTGCTATGATTTTGCTTTTCTTTTGAACTAAGTTTCCGTGTATCTTTTAATGAATTGTGTCTAGACAGAATTAAATCTATTACACAACACAAGAACAAATGAAAACAACTCAATAACTTGTGAATTAAAAAAGCATCGAATTTCCCATCAGGAGAATGAATATGGAACTGATTGAAATCAAATATAAATGTTATTAAATTACAGAAATTACTCGTTCAGGTTTCATCCTCACTTAGGAAGATGAATTAAAAAACTGAAGGGAAAGAAAAAGGAATTGTGTTATAACTATACATGCTTTCATTATTAAAGTACGTGCGTTTGATGAATGATGGATGTATCATTTCCTGCTATTACTACGTGCCAGGAATATATTTAATATTATACTAGCATGATAAAATCCTGAATAAAATGCTCTTATGAAAAATACGTAGAAACTCCACATATCTATGTACTTGTATATGTCAAATAGTATATCTAAAAAGCCATTTAAGGATTATATGTACTCGTCATTGTGATAGTAAGCCATCATGACCCTAAGTGATATGAAGCGTGGATTGGTTAGCATAAAAACATTTCCTGAATATGTTGAATACGAGGGAAAAGATAGTTTTTATGAATTACCATTTCAAACATGTAGAATGAGTACAAGAAATCTGGTCAAGCATTCAATGTGCATCACAGTTGTTCGTACAATTTTTGAGTAATATCAATAAACGTGAGATATTAAACAAGATATCCAATAAATACCTTTTGATGGACTTTTCAATATTAACGCCATGATATGGAGTTTATCTACCAATGATCTGCACAAATACCTTTGATAACTGTGTTACACAAACTTCTGCTCTTTACTTGGAGTCGGTTACATTGTCACTGGATCATTGCAGACAGGAGACTTGTTGCATGATCTGCAGAGTCACGTTTTAACTTTGATTGGCAAGGATAAAAGATCTGTAGATAGCAACCTCGTGAAGCCTTGAATCCTTTATGTTATCAAAGAAGTGCTCAGAATGGAGAAGGCTCTGTTATGTTAAGGTCAATTAGTAATCTATGATCCCTTGCTTTGTCAGCATGCATTTCTGGAATGCATGTATTGTACAGGGAATTACATACTTTTATATTAAGTGTTTATTTTGAAAAATTACGACTCTATCAAAATGATAATGCTTTATCTTATAAATCTAAAACTTCTAAATGTAATTAGATAGCTCCATTGAGTTTGGCATCTAACAGTAGACATTTGAATCACTCAACCTTAGCGCTATTGAGCATACTTGAAAACCATATAACGTATTCCCGAATTCATCCACCTCATCCATAGTACCGCAACAGCAGTACGAACGGTATTATATCTAGTGCCCATTGAGCACAGATCACTTCCGAAAGTTAGTAGAATTTAGGCCTCGTTATAATTTTGAATTTTTACGCTTGAAAGTGTATAAATTCGTATAAAGTATTGTGTAGCGTTCTAGTTTTCTCCTTCTTCTCTCATTTCAGTGCAAAACATCTGTAAGAATCGTTAATTGCAATTCTCTAGAACTACAAGCTACAACTGTACAGTCTATTAAGCATTCTTAGCTTTTAAAAAGATAAAATTTGCTTCTAAAAAACGAATATCTTCAAAATGTGTTTTGAGGAATTTTAAGGGATTTTATATCTACAAAGTTATACGTTAAGAGTGTCTTTTGTTGATAAGGATAAAGTTTCTTTCATAATTAACTAACAGCAAATATAACATAATCATTTTAAAACTAAGTTGAAACAAGGCATTTCTATATGACTGACTTTTCATAAATTTGTTTTGAAATATTTATAGATTATGCACTAGAGAATTTAATCATCGAAGAATGGATTGTTTTGTTAATCATTATCATAGGACTTAACAAAAAATTTAACTCGAATCGAAGTATCATAAAAACTTAATGAATCAGCATTTTAATATCAACCTGGCAGGATGTTCGTAATGCTGACCTTACATTCATTTGCTAAGCAGTTCATTGAGTAGGATAATTAAAACAATCAGCAACACGTTCGTGCATAATTAGCCGTGGACTACATACCACCGATAATCATCTCTCTTAATATCATTCGAAGTGAGTAATTGGAATTAACCCTAATAATACTGTCGCCTCATATGTTACTCCCATTATGAAGATACTCCGCTTTCAAGCTAAGAAATCCGTTTGCGGAGACTCCAGATAATCGCACTCTAAATGATCTTGGTAATGATCCTCTCCGCTTTTAGTTTCCCTTAGACAAACAAAATAAGGTAAAGACAAAGAAACTAAAAACCTAATATCCAGTAAGGGTAATTTACGCTTTCCGAGTTGTTCAGTCTTCATAAAAGACTTACTATTTAATTTTAATTGTTTAATAATTCATATCAGTTTTATTTTTATTCGTATAGTTTCTATTATAACGGTTGTTTGTATTTCAACAGATGGCATCACCATGTAACGGTTTTTATTATTTTGTTTGTTTTTAGTATTCAAAGCCAGAAAAGATGACTGTTAGCTTGTTATTCGATGTGCGTGTAATCCATTCATATTCAGTGTTAAACATGTGTTTTAAAACCTAATTCAAAATTCTGTATTAATTTTATGTACCTTCAATTCATCGTGAGGTGTTTCATCATTAACCCCTTCCGGTACGATTTAATAATGAAAAATTGTGCTTGAAGTAACCATTTATTTTTTATTTAAAAAACTTGTTTCATTTTACAATTCTTACATATTCCTAATTAAAATCCACTTTTTACATAGTGTTAAATAATATCAGAAAAGGTATAATTAAGAAAATATCAAAGCAAAACATTAAAAAGGTATACAGATAATAGTCTTCAAGATAGTGGTACTTTTCAAAACAAAGGAATACCGAATTGTTTACACCGCTAGGGAGTCTCACTTCTAATTTGATTCTTGTAACACACGCGGCATTTCTTAGTAGGTTTTCTTTTATTCTGACTCATCAATTTGGCAGTGACTTGTACCAAGAAATTCTAAATAAACAATATGTAATAGTGACCTGGTATTTCCACAAGTAACAAAAGTCTTGCTAAATTCAGTATACTAGAAATTATAAACTAAATTAATTATCATATTTAACATTAACTTTAGTCGCATGACGAGTGTAGCTCGTCATTGTGCGGTATCGAATGAAAAACTAATGACGAGCTAGACTCGTCATTTTACCGGAAGGGGTTAAAGACAGTTTCATTCAACAATAGACTTCTGTTTTGGTTCATCATTTCGATTTCTACAGATTCTGCATATCAAATTCAAAAGGATAAAAAATAAAGGTAAGCAATTACCTGATTCAATAATTGATTACTCATTATTATTGAACATTTATAATTAATTGACTTAAAGAAAAACCAAGATTCAGGGTTATTCGAAGCAAAATTCTTTCTATTCAATGCAAAGGCATTAGTGTACAAGAGATGAGAGAATTTTTAGGTTTCTTTACCTTTGTATATAAATTTTAAAACTACAAAATTACATGATGAAAATTTATTTATTGATTTTGTTAAGCCTTTAATTCCCGAGGCATTTCTACCGATTACATATCGATGCATATCTAAGTTTATCCGCGAGGACTCGTGCCTGGCCTCTGTGGCCCGAGTGTTAAAAAAAATAACATTCCACACAAAATCACGCAATAGAGATAAAACTTTCCAGATTTTCAGCAGCTGTCTAGTAGGTCATCTAGATTACAATAACATGCATTTTCGCAATTTTCTATGAATATTTTTCTCATAAAGAGATATATTTAATTTATTCGGGCTCGAGACCCAGTGCACGCGTATACACTTTTGCATTTTTATTTAATTTTTGTGGTCAGAGGAGAGATGCTGTGAAAAATACATTGTTATTTGATTAAAATGATGAAATATAAAGAGAAAATATAAAGATGCGATTTAAGTTTTTAACTTGAGTTTGTCTTATGCTTGTGCTTTCGGAATGCTAATAAAAAAGATCTACAGTCCAAAATACTTTTAAAAATAATGTTTTAAATAATCCGAAATATATTTTTAACTTTTAATAAAGTATGTCTGGCAATATAAATTTACTGTTCATCATCGAAAGCAATTTTGTGGGTATTTGGCTGAGAAATGTCGCCCAGGGCCTCAGAGACCCGGCGCGCGTTCTCGTGTAACTACGGATAACGCGATTCCTCGCGGGTTCATATGAACTGCACAGAATAAAATAAATATGAATGCTAATAAAAGATATCTATAGTCCAAAATACTTTTTAAAATAATATTTTAAATAATCCGAAATATATTTTTGACTTTTAATAGAGTATGTTTGGTAATTTAAATTTCCTTTTCATCATCAAAAGTACTTTTGTGGGTATTTGGCTGAGAAATGTTGCACTGTGCCTCCGAGACCCGGCGCGCGTTCTCGTGTAACTGCGGGTAGCTCGCGTCCTCACGGATTAATATGAACTGCACAGAATAAAATAAATATGAAGTTGAAACAACTTTGAAATATTATTTTAACTTTTAATAAAGTATGTCTGGCAATATAAATTTACTGTTCATCATCGAAAGCAATTTTGTGGGTATTTGGCTGAGAAATGTCGCCCCGAGCCTCAGAGACCCAGCACGCGTTCTCGTGTAACTACGGATAGCGCGATTCCTCGCGGGTTCATATGAACTGCACAGAATAAAATAAATATGAATGCTAATAAAAGATATCGACAGTCCAAAATACTTTTAAAAATAATTCTTTAAGTAATCCAAAATATATTTTTAACTTTTAATAAAGTATGTTTGATAATATAAATTTTCTGTTCATCATCAAAAGCAATTTTGTGGGTATTTGGCTGAGAAATGTTGCCCCGGGCCTCAGAGACCCGGCGCGTTCTCATGCAACTGCGTGTAGCGCGCATCCTGGTGGGTTAATATGAACTGCACAAAGTAAAATAAATAAAATAAATATGAATGCTAATAAGCAAAGCAAGTAAAATAAGCAAGTAATATGCAAAGCAAGTAAAATAAATATGAATGCTAATAAAAGATATCTATAGTCCAAAATACTTTTTAAAATAATATTTTAAATAATCCGAAATATATTTTTGACTTTTAATAGAGTATGTTTGGTAATTTAAATTTCCTTTTCATCATCAAAAGTACTTTTGTGGGTATTTGGCTGAGAAATGTTGCACTGTGCCTCCGAGACCCGGCGCGCGTTCTCGTGTAACTGCGGGTAGCTCGCGTTCTCGCGGGTTAATATGAACTGCACAGAACAAAATAAATATGACTATTAATAAAAGAGATCTACAGTCTAAAATACTTTTTAAAATAATATTTTAAGTAATCCGAAATATATTTTTGACTTTTAATAGAGTATGTTTGGTAATTTAAATTTCCATTTCATCATCAAAAGTACTTTTGTGGGTATTTGGCTGAGAAATGTTACACTGTGCCTCCGAGACCCAGCGCGCGTTCTCGTGTAACTGCGGGTAGCTCGCGTCCTCGCGGGTTAATATGAACTGCACAGAACAAAATAAATATGAATACTAATAAAAGAGATCTACAGTCTAAAATACTTTTAAAAATAATATTTTAAATAATCCGAAATATATTTTTGACTTTTAATAAAGCATGTTTGGTAGTTCAAATTTCCTTTTCCTCATCAAAAACAATTTTGTGGGTATTTGGCTGAGAAATATTGCCCCGGGCCTCAAAGACCCGGCACGCGTTCTCGTGTAACTGCAGGTAGCGCGCGTCCTCGCGGATTAATATGAACTGCATAGAAAAAAATAAATAGGAAGTTGAAACAACTTTGAATACTACAGCAAGTCCCGTTAGTGATCAGATATCATTTTAAACAGCATGGAAAACCATTTAAGAAAATGGAAAACTCGGTAAACAAAGATTTATTTGATATTTCATCTAAAGTTCTGTATCAAGGTCAAAGTAGTTGGTTTTTAAGGAGTACCTAACAGTGATAAAAAGCACTACTTCAACCTCCGAACGAATAAAGATCAAAAACATAATTTATTGAATCAAGAAAAACAAGTTGCGAATGAGAATTTAGTACGCTTACAGCGGCTTCCTAAAAACGAAAGTAAAAAAGTTGTAAGATGAGTAAATCGTTCCCATAACAATGCATATGTGAAAAACAACGCGTTGAATGGTTAAAAGCAATCATTCTGTACCTAAAGTTCTGTATAATGTAGTATTGTAATAGATTAAGCAATTTATCATAATAACAGTCTATGTACCTTCCGGAAAAGTAAATTTATGTGCACTGTTCGAAAAATCATAAAATGTCATTCCAAATAGAAAATCCCCTATATAATAATAGTCTCAGTTATCTGTCCATCTCTCCTCAAATTTATAAAGCGGTTGGACCTGGAATGGATAGACGCATCCATATTGGATTCTTAATGAGTTAGGGTTATCAAAATTCAAAGCGAGTAAAGTTTATCTTCTTCTAAACTATCGATCCGATTCTAAAATAAATTGGTATAAATATGCTTCATATCACAGCGAAAAATACTATTGTTTTTTAAACATTCGAAATCCACCCTTTACCCCCTTTTCGAGCGTTTAATGCCATTATTTCAAGCCCTATTTTAACCGATTAAGAACATGCGATTAAATTTATCAATTTATCCCATAATAAATAGGTAAACAATAATGTTTTTTTTTCTACCATTATGACGTCATTCCTTTAACCATCTCATTTAATCATTTCTTATTTTAAATTATTTAAATATCGTCTGCATTATTTTCATACGTTTTATCACTGAACTTAGATATTACGCAAATAATTTTCTTTTATATTTGGCTTAAATAATAGATAAGGTACATATGTAATAATTTTAAATTTAATCATCGATTATTTTTTGTTGCAAGAAAATTCTCAGCCAAAAAAAAACAATCCATTTTTTTACCTGCCACATAAGGTACATAATTAAAAATTTTACTAATCCCGTTATATGACGGGCCATATGCTAGTTTATAAATAATAGAAATTACTTGAAACTTTTATAGATTGTTTTTAAGATGTCCCTCTACTTACTCTCAAAAGGAAAACTCGTTCAAGAAAACATAAATTCTACAAGCTATTTTTTAGCCTCATCAAAAAAGATACGCCAGCAGTAAAGAGTTAATATTGTTGGAATAAGTTTAATAATTACATAATTTTTTTCCAGCTTCTTATACTTCTTTGAGTTTTTATATTCCTTAAATTATCGTTTTATCGTTTATGAAGTGGTTGGACCTGGAATGAATAGAGGCATCCATATTGGATTCTTGATAAGTAAAGGTTAGCAATATTCGAGATACACTCCTTTCCCCCCTTTTCTAGCATTTAACATCATTGTTTCAAGCTGTATTTCCTCAGTTATGAGCAGGTGATCAAATTTATCAATTTGTCACATAATAAATAGATAAAAATAAAAATAAAAAATTCTAGCAGTATGACGTCATTCTTTTAAACATCTAATTTAATCATTTCTTATATTAAATTATTTAAATATCGTCTGCATTATTTTCATACGTTTTATGACTGAACTTAGATATTACGTAAATAATTTTCTTTTATATTTGGCTTAAATAATAGATAAGTTACATATGTGATAACTTTAAATTTAATCATCGATTATTTTTTGTTGCAAGAAAATTCTCAGCCAAAAAAAAACAATCCATTTTTTTACCTGCCACATAAGGTACATAATTAAAAATTTTACTGATCCCGTCATATGACGGGCCATATGCTAGTTTATAAATAATAGAAATTACTTGAAACTTTTATAGATTGTTTTTAAGATGTCTCTCTACTTACTCTCAAAAGGAAAACTCGTTCAAGAAAACATAAATTCTACTTAGTCTCATCAAAAAAGATACGCCAGGCATTAAAGAGTTAATATTGTTGGAATAAGTTTAATAATTATATAATTTTTTTCCAACTTCTTATACTTCTTTGAGTTTTTATATTCCTTAAATTATCGTTTTATCGTTTATGAAGTGGTTGGACCTGGAATGAATAGAGGCATCCATATTGGATTCTTGATAAGTAAAGGTTAGCAATATTCGAGATACACTCCTTCCCCCCCTTTTCTAGCATTTAACATCATTGTTTCAAGCTCTATTTCGCCGAACGCTGGCCGATTGGTTAGAGCGCTGATCGTCGGTACCAGAGTTCGTGGGTTCGAATCCCACTATGGCATGGATGTTCGTAGCCGTTCGGAATCGGCTTTAAACAGTAGGTCCCGGTCTCATTAGCCCTCGTGTGCAAAACAGTAGACCGTAGCGCTCCAAACCAAATCAAACCAAACCAATCAAGCTCTATTTCCTCAGTTATGAGAAGGTGATTAAATTTATCAATTTGTCACATGATAAATAGATAAAAATAAAAATAAAAAATTCTAGCAGTATGACGTCATTCTTTTAACCCTCCTAGTGAACACACCGATTAAAAAAAGTCTCCAAGAAATACACTAAAGGATTATTGTGTCAATGGCGAAAGCGTTCTATGATTTTTTACTTCACCCTTTGGAAATACACCTTCGTTACTGCCCCCTTTACTTTCGGTTATAAATAGATATATAAATAGATATTATATATTGTTAATTTTTAATACACATAAAGCTCGTTAAGTCTCGAAGATCAATCCATAAGAAATAATGGATTGTAAAAGTACAAATAAAAATATTCTTTTAGAAAATTATTTATATTTTTTTACGAAAGTTATCCAAGATATTTAAGTGGTGCAATTAGAGATACATCTGTTACAGCAAACGAAATAATTTGAAATAGAGATTTACAAAGCCATAAAAAGCTATCAGCGTCTTTGTGCCTCAGGGAGTAGGGGTGCATCCCTCAATAAATGTCAGTCAAAGAAGGATGCAGTTTCTAAACAATCGACCTGACCCTACTACC
Source organism: Pardosa pseudoannulata (assembly GCA_032207245.1). Lineage (NCBI taxonomy): Eukaryota > Metazoa > Arthropoda > Arachnida > Araneae > Lycosidae > Pardosa > Pardosa pseudoannulata. The sequence continues at coordinate 66,470,800 of CM063502.1, read as the reverse complement.
TCAAACACTGTCAGAAATTTACATTACATCCATTTTCGGAACGTTTTTAGAGGTCGAAAATTGTACGTAACAACCGCTTTGAAGACATCATCGGTTTGGCAGAAATGTACGTGCGAACCGCTTAGAGGGTTAAACATCTCATTTAATCATTTCTTATGTTAAATTATTTAAATACCGTCTGAATTATTTTCATACGTTTTATCACTGAACTTAGATATTACGTAAATAATTTTCTTTTATATTTGTCTTAAATAATAGATTAGGTACATATGTGATAATTTTAAATTTAATCATCGATTATTTTTTGTTGCAATGAAAATTTTATCACCGGTATTAACAACAAATTCTATCTACCTCCAGGGTGTAGTGGAAATGATAGTTTCATTCCTTTATTTCCATTAATTACTGTGGCAAAAAAAATTGGGAAGAACTTAACGATAATTTCGACGTAGCTAAGAAAACTTTGAATTATCTTTCTAAATGAATTCAACGTGATTCTAAACTGCATTCACAGTATCGGGAGACTTTAGAGGAGTATGAAGATAAACAAACTGAACGTGCACCAGGTAATTCTCAGCCAAAATACAAACCACTTTTTTTATCTGCCTTATAGGGTACTTTACAATTATCAAAAATCAAAAAATTTACTGATCCCGTCATACGACGGGCTATATGCTAGTATTCCAAGAAATGCTCAATTGTAAAAGTCACTGAACAAATTTAAATGTTGCAAAAATAGATATTGTCGCCAACATATAAATACTTCAGTAATATTTAACACTAGATTTCCCAAGGCAGTCATTTTGACTGTTTTTTAATTTCAATTAGAAAAACAATTATGAAATATAATGACACAATTTCTTAGAATTTGGTGACTTTTTCTATAACATATAAATGGGTTTATGAATAATTGTATTTACTTCCGCCCTCCTTTATTATATAATATTAAAAATTAATTTTAAACAAATTTCTTCACATATTTGTTATTTTTTCACAATGTAGTCATTTTAACTGTTTTTGGGCATTATAGGTATACAAGAAATCTCGGGCAATCTAGTGTTAAAACATAATTAGAGATTAACTCAAGTTAATACTTGGGCTTTTCAACCAGGGACTAAAAGAACTTTAATCAGTACGAAGTAATGGAAAAGGAAAGTAGTACATACTCATAAAAAATAAATAAATAAATAAAAAGATTATCCAATTTTTTCTGTGGAAATCACGAAGAAAGCGACTGCTTAAATTCAATGTTACGTAAAATTAATAGACTACTGTGAGAATGGACTATCTTAAAAAATCTAGATGCTAAGTAAAACTATTGGCAACATTAATGTTCTGTGTTTTCTAAGCAGTATTAATCTTTGAAGAAATTTTTAAACCTTTAACTGGATATATATGTTCCAGCAGTATTTAAAAGGTTAAACAAGATTGAGTGAAAAAAGTTCTAAAATAATAGTAATTAAATAATATCTAAATTTTCAACTGGAGTAGCATTAAGATGGTTGGGTACCGATCATATTGGAATCCAACTATATCTCCATATTAATCTATGGAGAAAATTGCTCTACTTCAAGACGATCTTCATTTAAAGATTTTTAAATAAATAAAAAGTCTAATTTATTAATTAAATAACATAATTTAATTTATTATTGAATATTTTTCAATATTTAAATGCTTACATTCTGCTTTAATTACTATTCAGTAAAGCCGCACAAATCAAAAATTATTATGCGTCTTTCTTTTTAAATTACAGTAAGTTACCAGTAAACTTGTAGTCAAGTTACTATTTACGGAAATAATGGTAAAGGTAAAAGCCTGTAAATTTACAAACCCTGCCTTGCCCTAGTAAGTTTAATGTCAGGACTTGCGAAAATGTACTCAAAATGTAATTAAAATTATGAGAATTATTTAAATCTCGCGGTAACCCTATGAGGAAGTCGAGACTTTCCACGGCACTGAGGCACACGTTTTCAAAACCATTGGTCTAAGTAAAGAAACCCCCGAATACTAAATAATGAACAGAAGAAATATAAAAATTTTGATCCCAGCTTGCATGAAAATTGGATAATGAGCTCTTTAATACAAAATGTGATGCATTTACCAGCAAACGACCTCATAAATTCTAAAAAGGTTTTTTTTTTTCGTCTCTTTCGTGAAGCAACCTCCGCTTACACGAGAATTTTAATAATAACAGTATCTCAAGTTTCATTCCCGTGGAAAAAATATCCTTATCTTTGAAGTTGAACATATATTTTTTTTGTCTGTTAATTTTTCGAGGAACTACATGCATAAATTCCACTTTTTTATTGCATTAATTTTTTTCTTTATTAACATGGTAGCAATTTCGAAACACACACTCCTTGTATTTTAGCTTTTACCATAATGCTGAGGTTCTCAACCTTTCAGTAATGGCCTTCCATCGTAAGCAAAAACCAAAATTTGCTGCATTCTTTCCATGCGCTTAACAAATACAATAATTATACCAGCAAGTTTGTAGTTCACGGAAGATCAGGTCCAAAATCCGAAAATACCATAACGATGGCAAAATTTTAGCCAGGTAAAAAGGGAATTTTAACACTTCAACATTCTTTTCTTTTTCTTATTCGTATTGTACACAAAAACTTCTATGTCTATGTCTATCATCTACTCTGTTAATACGCGTAAATGATGAATCTTACATTGCCGAGTTTCTTGAAAAAAAAAAAAAACAGGCATTCTTAAACCCTTCACCTACACACTGTCAACGTTACCAGAGCTTTCTCGTATATAAAAACATATATACATGTACATACATTATTTAAATAGACAGATAGCTAAATAGACTGAAAGATAGATAGATATAGATACATTTGTGTGTGCGTGTGTGTGTATATATATATATATATATATATATATATATATATATATATATATATATATATATATATATATATATATATATATATAAGCAATGAATATGTGTGTGTAGAATCATTTGAAAAGTTCTGCGTCTTTGTTGTAGTAAATGCAAATGAAGACGTACAAAAACATACGAAAGTTTCATTGGATCCTATAAATACTATTGTATTCTTTGACTTCTTCCATCTCTTCAGCAACTTGAAAATTACTTCTGAAAACACTGCCAATAAGTTTATACGTGAAGTACTTATTGAAGAGCTATTTCAAACTCTGTAAAGATGTGAGCTCTTCAGAAAATTTTGAAGCAACCTGAAGCAATTTAAAACGGGGTGGCCAGTATCTTGTGAATATAGGGTAGATAAAAACCAAACCAGCCATACACAATAAATTTTTCTCTGACATTCATCGAAAAATGAACCGAGCATTGTCATGATCAAAGATAATATCACAACGATTCGGACACTTTGATTCGATTTCTGATTTTAAAATTGCCATTCGGGAGTAGTATGTTTTATTCTTGGAATTTGTTATCTGATTTGGTGTCAAAAATTCATAACATACAGTTCCTTTATAATACCACCCTATACAAAGTATTATTTCAGAGATTCAGAACCCTTAAGATGTTACTAAAAGAGTATATTTGGCTTACTCCATTATCTTTGTTATATTATTAAATAATATCCTCTTGTCATATTTAGTAATAAATTAGAACTTTCGTACAAAACCAAATGCCGAAAGTGTAGTAAGCCTAATATGATCTGATAAAGTTTGGAGTGACCACACATCGTGTGATTTGCATACTTATTCTACCTTAAATTATCATCTACTGAACTTTCTAAAATATTTAGCCTGTCTGATAGTTCCTGAAATATATATTTTAGGTTTTCAGAGATACATTTTTTATATATTTTAGACAAGGATGGCCATTTCTTCTCGTTAACAGAGTGAAGGAATAATGCCGTCCAGAACGGACATAAGTTTTTAGACTTAAATTTCCTAACTTAGTTTTACCAAACCACCTTCAAACTGTATCTTCCGAGGCACCATTTTGTCCATATACAGCCCTAATTTTTAGAACAGTCTGACTAGGATTCTTCTCGGCTTTCAAAAATTAAATAAGTAAAATAAAATAAACATATGTCGAAAATGAACTTATATGTTTTCCATACTCAACGCTACTCAAAAGATGATACCCTAACACAATCTAAAATCATAGAATGGGAGTAAATAAGACAAAATTTACAAATCTGTTTCGTTAAAAGTCCCTCCATATCAGCGGTAACAAATTATTCAAAAGAAAACGGGCTTAGATTTCAAAAGCCACAGAACTTTTGGGGTGACTCAAGATATATATATATTTATTTATATACAAAGTTGGGCAAAAATAAGGAAACATAATAAAAACATATTACCATATCTAATGTGATGTAAGAAAACTATTGTCATTCAAAACAGCTTTCACTCTTCTTGGAGGGGTAAATACAGCTCCTATATGGTATCGAATGGAAGAGTATACTATTCTTCCTGCAAAACAGTGGCAAATTCAAGAAACGATGATAGAGGTGGATAGCGATCAAGCACCTCTGTCTTCAAAATAGACCACAATTGCTCAATAATATTGAGATCTAGTTACTGTGATGCCCAGGGGAGATGTGGCATATCATCATCCTCATGCTCACAAAACTACTCCTAGACGGTGCGAGCATGGTCAAAAGGAGATGTTTTGTCTTGATACACAGTATCCCCATTAGGAAAAAACATTGTACTATAGAATGGGCATGATCGGCCAAAAGAATCACATAATCCTTGCCATTGGTGCAGCCTTGCAAAGTAATCATGTAATACCATGATATGGTTCCTCAAATACCATAACTGAATCGTCATATTTTACTCTTGGCAGCAAGAAGTCTGTATAGTAAGCTTGAGACGGTGTTTCCCAGGCGACTCAGCCAAAAGTTGAAAACAGAGCGAAACAAGACTCACACGACCAAATGACTGTCTTCTGCTTCTCCATAATCCAGGTTTTATGACTCTGACACCGCGTTTTCCTGTTACAAGCATTTGCATCACCAATGAGGCATTTTGGTATTGAAGTTCGTGCTGAAACTCCCTCCTTAGTTCCCTTCTTATAATTGGCCTCTGACAACATTTAGTTCAGCAATAACTTTTGCAACTGTCGTATTTTAATTTTCCATCCCAACCCTCTTCAATAACCAATCCTCTACGAGTACTCAACATACACTTTCATCCTCGATAGAACCTAGCGAATTGTCTTTATCCGCTTTTCCTTTATCTGGTACAAATCTTCGATATAGTGCCTCTTAAAACACTAAACACTTTGGCCACCGTGGTTACGAAAGCGCTATGACATATGAGCACCAATAATCTTCACACACACACACACACACATACATTATATATATATATATATATATATATATATATATATATATATATATATATATATATATATATATATATATACTCATACATGCTTGAATGTATTGATTTTAATTAAAAGTTTCATTAGCAAATTAATCTTTAATTATTAAATCTTAATTTAACCGTTTATTTTAGTTTAATCATCTGTTTTAATGCACGTTAGTAGGTTACATAAATAGGAGAAGTTGTAGTATTCTTTAACAAGTTTTTACTAACAACAGCATACTGAAAATGAGTTAAATAAAACTGTCAGTGTCCGAAAAGTATTCCTAGCACCTTGAACGTCAGACTCTACATTTAAGCGTATAAAGACAGCACAGAAGATTTTAGTAATCGGTCGACACTAGGTAACAGATAAAACGGAAATATGATTGGGAAGCCATATGAGTATGAGCATATAATTTTCAATGGTTATTTAACTGTAAAATACTTGTGTAAAAAATAAGCTATAAATGTACTATTAATCCCACAAAAAAAATTCTCACTTAAACAAATTGCATCAAATGAATTTTGTTCCACTTTATAACAACAGATGGCAGCACTAGAATTTATTAAGTAGCCTATTTGTATTATTTTAGACAAGGATAAAAGTTAAAAGCTTGATTTAAAAAAAAAAACATTCAGTGCATCAAAAGCACTAAATTCACCAAAGTATCGTTTAATTATATATGTTTTATGATACCTTTATAAATTAATAAAAATTACAAAATATATCTTTAAATAATGAATCAATAAATATACTATGTGTAATTTATCTAAAAACTTCATATTGCAACTCGAATTTTTAAATTTCAAACTTATTCAGTAACATATAATACATCAGTTCTCTTCCAGGGTGTCACTATGCCTTTTTAATTACACTGGGCCAGTTTAAAACACATTAAAGCTAAATTATGAAAAACTCTGATCCTTAACGATTTATAAAATTTTAGCAAAATTATATGATTTTTAACACTTAACCATCTGGCACTTATATAAGAAAATTTTCGATGACGTGTGGAATTACTGCGTAAATTTAGAGTAACAGAAAGTGAGCTATCAATTCTGTTTATAAAATTTTCAGTTATCAATATTTTTGATGAAATTTAATATAACTGCTCTTCGCAGTACCTAGTTAAACGCTTTTTAGTTATTTGAAATATATATGTATATAATTTATGTATATAATGTTACTGTCACCAAAACTTCCTTTTTATAATTTTTTATTATTAATGTTAAATCAATTATCAGACATTCGAAATTTTGCAAATTATCTTTTTATTAAATGTAGACTTTACATTATAGGATAACAATGGTTTAAAAGATTCTTAAAATTTTAGTTTTCTTTAATAAATCGGTAATGTTAATTAATAATTTATTTAAAGACTATAACTATCTTTTATTTACATAATTAAAAATTATAATTTGTAAAGCACATTTTCAGAAAAGAACATATATTCATCAGATAAAAACATACCAGAAATGTGCAAAATTTCATATATCTAGCTGGTCATACCAACACACAAGTGAAGTTAAATAAAAGCGACTAAAAAGCAACTTAAACGTTTATATTCACATTCAACTGAGGGAAAGACATTTTACTCGCAGTGTATGTCAGGAATAATTTTCTGAAAATTTCATCTTCATTTCCACACAAAAGATTTTTTGCTTGAGGCATATGTAAAAAGACTCCAATCATGATATATCCTGCAAAAAAAATTTTTTTTATTTGTGAAGGGGGGGCTATTCTAGCTTTTACGAAATGTGACTCGCTATAAAACATTATAGCTTATACATAAAGTGTAACCAAAAAGCAAAAAATAAATAAATAAATACAACTTATACATTTACTGAAAATAAATTTTGATCTTATCTTGAATCTTCAGATTTAGTTAGGTTCAAATTTAGATGTATAATGTTCATATAACCAATATTTGCCTTAGTGTGTGTTTCATTATAATACATTGTTAGGTAAAACTAAACTACATTATAATGTAATGAGATATTCTCATTTTGGGGTTATTATACAGGTTTTTTTTTTTCTATGCACAGCAAAACTTGGAATGTGGGGAGATTCCTAATTGAATTTGTTAGGAGGCACACTTTAATAGGATCCTATTATTTCAGCAGAAAAAGAAAGCAGAACTATATTACTTCATAAAATGTAAAATTACCTATTATTTTAATAGTACTGTATTAATAATATTAATGTAAAAGTACTTATTCCAAGACTTACTTATCAAAGTACCTATTTTTGATAACTTCTCTTTAATTCATTTTGTGTAGAAATTGAAAAGTTATAAAATTTTCAGACTTTTAAGATTAAGTTTTAAATTTACGTAATATGACCCTGTATACAAGAAAGCCTTTTCTGGGAAAAAAAGGGGGGGATTTTATTCCCCCCTGGATTTGACTATTTGCAAAAACTGTAGTACCCAAAGAAATATAGGCTGATTGTATAAAGGTTCATCTCAAGTTTCATACTGGAGAGTACCATATGCTTGTATGGTCAAAAGAGACCACGAAAGATGCCCGAAGATTGTGACACCAGTTTTACGTGCCCTGTGTGAGGAACAAAGCGGTCTTATGTCGGGACCTGTACTCTAACCCTCCGCTTACTAATTCGGTGCATAACCGACTGAGCTACCGCGGACCATCTAAATTCAGAATTTTCAAAAAGTTTGTGAGAGTGCATCTTCGCATTCCCATTGGGGTTGGTCCAACCCTAGCGTTTTACCACTGGAAGCAAACCCCAAATAAAAAAAAAAAAAAAAAATGTACCATGTTAGACAGAAAGAGAAAATACGACTGAAATAAAGACAATACTCACACAAATTTATGAGCACTGTTTTATTGGAAAACAAAATTTACATTTCTAGCAAGCAAACGACAATGAACTAACAAACTAACATTTCACATTTGGAAATATTCAGGAGCCTGTCTATTTCTGTTATATTTGAATAATCTTGCTAAATCTAGTGTGCGGTGCATCTCAAAATCCTGTCAATCCCTGTTATTTTATAATCATTTTTTGTTCTAGATTAGAGTAAGCTAAATGTATTTTTGAAGATTGTGTTTATTTATTTATTGTGCTCTTGTTCAGGTGGTTTTGTAACCTACCTTGTTTAGGGCTGGCCCTGTAGTGAGAAAAGACCCTGTGTTTGAAGTATATAAAAAAAAAAAGCATTCTCTCAGGATTCACCCTTGAAAGTCCATCTTCATATTTATATTGGAGCATGATAGCAGATTTATATTAAGAAATAAAATTAATATTAAAAAAATTCTCTACATCAGCACATTACAATTTTCATATAGGAGCTTTTCACACAATTTTTCTTTCATGCAACTGTTTTAAAATTATTTTTTACTTTTTTATGGCATTCTTTTATAAATAAAAGCTATTTTTTACATACTTTTTTATATTTATTTTAGACTTTCTTAGTCTCAAATTTTGTAATCAATTTCAACTTATATTAAATCAATTATCAAACATTTGAAATTTTGCACATTTTTTTTATTAAGTATAGACTTTACATTTAAAAAAAGATACTCTAAAATATTTAAATCAATTAGTAAAGCCCTACTGTATAAAATTATTCATTGTCGCATGATAAAACAAGAAAATAACTAATTGAATACTTCTTAATTAAACTATAAGGAAAATCACAAATATACCCAAAATAATGTTAAAATATAACTAAATTTTTAGTTATGCCATTTGGAAATAGATGGAAATACTAATTTAAAATCTCTGCAATTGGGATTAAGTTCTCTGAACAGCTTTTTGCATTTGCTAAACTGATTTCCCCCTCCTCTTACCTTCAATCTCATCTTTTATGACTGAATATTGTACTTCCACCAGAAATGAACCTATGTGCAAAATTTTAGATCTCTATGTAACCAGGACAGTAGTTAAAAATTTATCACAAAATTTCAACTGACACACAAGTTAAATAAAAACAATTAAAAAATAAGCTGATTTAAGTTCTCAATCAATTTATTTCATACATTTAAAAATTATATGTTGTAACTGGATAGAATTATTTTGCAACTTTATTCTTTTAATGCAAATTTAAACATATATAGAAGTTTATACATATACTTAATTTTATTGTTGTATCTAATATCTTTCATGTCTTAGTTTTTAAGGATGTAATAAAATAAATTAGACTTTAGCTAAATGTCTTCTGAGCAGCAGAATAAAATGTAGGAGGTGGGATTGTTTTGGTTCAGAGAGCTGCGGTCTACTTTTTTGCAACACAGGGACTAAGCATTTGGTCGCCGTCCTCCATCTCTTTATTTATTTATTTATTTATATATATATATATATATATATATATATATATATATATATACAACAATTTTGAGAAGATTATGATGATTTTGTATGAAGGCACAATTGTGCCCTCAACCTATTTGTATTAGCACTGATGCAAACATAAACATCAACTCAACTTCAAACAATAAAAACTTCTAAGCATTTAAAGAAACACCTGATCAATCATTTATATGTATATATTACTGCAGTTATTTTACATCCATTATTGTTAATTCCTAACCTAAGAATTAATATCGTAAATAAAGAGAAAAATAAGTGTCTTGAATTCATCAATCAAAAATGTGGTTCTTAAATTTATTAATCAAAAGTATTTTCTACCAATCATATTAAATTATTTTAGAGGCTTTAATCCTTTTATAAACATGACCAAAATTTGTTTAACTTCAATTATTTATTAAAGATTGAATGGTAGAATAATTTTAATATTTCAAGTAAAGATATAATTATGGAGAATAATATGCAACTTGTAAACATACTAACTACAGTCACAGCATGTTCTGTGTGAGTGAAAGCAGTTTTACAATATTTGGTACACTTCATTATATTACAAAACAGAAGAATATCAGTTAGAGCATCAAAACTAGTATTTATAATGAAGCAAATAAACAGTTATTGGGGGGGGGGGAATCATTCAATACTGAGATAAGCTATCTATTCAAAAAATGTACTGCTTTTCGACTACCTTTTATAAAATATTCTTATATATTTCACACATAAGATTCTTTATCTTTAGTTTTCAAATGTTTTTTATTAGTTGTTATTTGTGCCATTTAAAATTTCTTTAATTTTATATTAGTAAAAATAAAGTGTGAAGTTTTATTTTAATATACAGTGAATGTAAAAAATATTCATACAGTCACTATTATGACATAAAAAGCCTCATTTGAAAAAGAACTATGAATGAAACATTTAAAGAAAGCAGATACACAATTTTGATGAAACACTTTTTACTAGGAGAACTTTAAATAATGAGTAATAAAGTATTACATAGAAAGTAAAAAATACAGAAAACTTAAACAGTATTTGTTCAGTACATAACATCTCATATTTTTGAAAATAAACTTTCAAGTCAATAACTTGTAGGATATTTTTCAGCAATGAATGAATAAAATCACCCTAATGGCAACTCTTTGTAGATCCCCCAAGAGCACTAAGAAAAGAGGCCTATGGCTGAAGTAAACTTCAGCAGACAGATGATATGATTATTTTGCAGCTCCCAAGGTTCAATAAGGAAGTGACCAAAGAGCTTAAATCTATGAGCCAAAAAGAAAACTCATAATCACACAGATTATGGTGAGCAGTCTTCTTCTCAAGAAGGTGGCCATGACAGAAGGGATCAGGACTGATCCCCATATTGTTAAGATTCTGAGGTCACAGTGACCAGTGGAAGATCAACAGCCTTCCTCAAGTTATACATATTGAAGCTTCAAAGCTTCCTATGACATACTCTAGGGCTGAGCTCTTTAGTTTATCTATAGTCCACTCTACTTCAACAGTTAACATATCAAATATGCCTGAAATAATGAAGAACAGAGATCATGATAGTCTCAGAAGCAATACCAAGGACAGGTTCAGGACCAGTAAAAGACATACTAGATCTTTTCCTACATGAATGTTCAATAAGATTAAGGTCAGGTAACTATAGAAGAAATTTCTTTGAATATGGTATATTATATTATAATATATAGATCCAATTATTTAAGGTTGTGTACTTGGGATCAATATCAAGTGTGAAGACATCATCAAACTCATAATTGTCCCAACTGAATGCAATTTTTTCCAAAATATCCCTAAACTTCCAAAATTCCTAAACTCATACAATAACAAAAAAACATGCTCCCATCAGCCCATTTCTCTGTCTGTAGTAAATTTCTTTGATACATATATGTGTTTTGTTTTCTCCACACCAATTATCTGCTTTCTGATCTAAAAATATTAAACTTACTTTTGTATAAAGAAAATGTTTTTTCAAAACTATTGGCTTCTCTCATGTATCATATTTCATGGAAAAAGATTTTCATAACTTCCAAGTGTCTACTCTTATTAAAAACTTTCACCTCGGCACATGGCCTTGAAAGCCTTGTTTCCTTTATGTTTTTGCATCATACATATAGATACTAATGTTCCTATGGTTCCCAATTCTGTTGCAAATTTAGGAGCATAATAATTTTGAAACTATCTTTAACCTTATACTGCACAGTGGGGCATATATTAATAATTTAAAATTTAATCATATATTATACCCATATAAAAGAGAATTTGCATTTATTTCACATTGGTTCATGTATGAATTAATCATTTTATCCATTTCATTCCTATTTTCTTCTCTAGATGGAAGAACTAGAGTATTATATGTTTGAGAACAAACTTTATTTGGGTGTTGCACATGTTCATAATTTTTCTATATTTACATTATACATTCTACTTGTATTTTTTAACTCTGAAACCAAGGAATATGTTCTTAGTAGATCAAAGTATGTGGTTTCAATTTTAATATCAGTATTTTCCTTTAAAATATTAAATTTTAAAACTTTCTTTGATTGATTTTAATATTCATCAACATGCAATAAGACGTAATTATAAACTAATAAACTTTGCTTCCATTTATTTATTCCCAAAATTATTTAGACAATATTAAAATCAAAATTTTACAAGTGCATCTTATAGAATCATAATAAAATTTTAAACTGTTTTCCTTTACTGTGTCTTTTTCTTGAAAAAAATATTTCTCTTTACAATAGAAAAAACTTTACAAAAATAAGAAAAAAAAAATATTTTAACAATGAAGAAATTGCTGAACTTTGGAAGAGTTTACCTTCTCATGGTGAACATAGTTTAGAATTCACATACTCTCATGAGGATTCCAGTTTATGATCTAAGTCTTAATATGTCTATTATAGACTCTAACTCAGGTGATTCAAAAAATAATATTCCTAATATGATTCTACTGGATAAGATACTCTAATTACCTTTTAAGAAACACCCAACATCTGTTATGTTTAAAGCTCTGTTAAGCTCTTATGGAGAATATTTTAAGAGCATTAATGTAAAATAACTATAAAATCCAAATTATTTTAATATAGCTGCTTTACCCACAAAAATAACATTTTTCAAGAACATTTAACATTAGGTACAGGGAGTGGTGTGTACTAACAATATAACATGAAATAATATATATATATCAGCAGATGTTATCATAGTAGGGACCAGTAGTTTATTTTATTTGATTTAAAAACTCTGTAGTATTGTTTATAATTAAAAATATTCCTTTTTTATTTATGGGTCACAGACCTTTTAAAATATCTTGTATTTTACAAGTAAAATAAATTAATTTTTAAAAAAAATCTAAAAGAATAAATAGTAAGTTATTAACAATAATGACTATACTAATACATTGATATTCATCCAGTAATGTACAAGTTTGTCTCTCCTTTAGCTTAATCATGCAAGAAATAAATTCACCCATATACTGACCTGATGACAAACGGGTAAGTTTCTTTTGTTTAGTTTGGTGCACTGTGCTAGTTTTTTATAACTAAACTGGTTTTCAGTTTAAAATATCCTGTATTTTAAAAGTAATACTATGAAAAGTAATACTATGAAAGAATAACTGCACTAAAATAAATATTTAAAAGCATATGCAGTAAAATTTACTTAAAATATCCTGCATATATTGATACTTTTATCAGTTATTTAAATTTCAATTTGAGAAAGGGAGATAACTTAATATCATACAATCTTATTGAACTCTCAATATATCAAGCAAAGAAAGTAGTACAAACTCAAACTTCAAAAGTTCAAAAAAGGATTTATACTAATAAGACTAATGATAGCTGCACATCATCCCATCACAACAAATGACAAGTAAAGAAAGTATGGATGAATCAAACAAAGACAAAATTAAGGACATCCATTGTAAACTCATCTTGGTATTTCAGTTTTTACTGAAATATCTAACACCTACTTTAAACATTATAGAATACATCTTTTTAGATGTATTCCATGTTTAAAGTAGGTGTCAGATATTTTTCAAGATTTCTATTAAACTTTTTTATAAAAACTTTTTGGAAACAAAGATATATTTAATATGACTTTCTTCATGAAACTCGTAAGGTAATAACATAATTTTCATTCAAAGAACCCGAACTAAATTTCTGTCAAATTGTAAATTTTAAATAATCAGATTGAAATTAAACAAATTATAAAGTAAAATATACCTCAATTATTTTCTCCTCATCTGGTTTTTCTTAATTATGCACAAATAACCTAAGTAAATCAAAGTAGTTTTAAAAAATTAAAAATCTTCAGAGCATACATAATAATGATAGTTTGATGGCTAAGAAAAAGAAAGCTAATACATAATTTATTATGCACTAGCTTTTCTGTTATATAAGATGTTTTCTATTATCAGAAAATATAAAAACATATTTTCCTCCTTGAAAAAAACTCGAAACTTTATCACTGCGTAAATATTTTTTTCTCAAAACGAAAATTCAAAAAGAATTGTGCTCCTGAGAGTGTAAGTTCTAACTTCAGATATGTTTTGTTATTCTAAATACTAATAAAGAGAAATGAAAATACCTTAAATTTATAGTGGGAAAATAAATTTCCAGTATTAATTTTTCAACGGACTAAGAACTTATCTTAAGATAAAAAATTTAATATTCTATATAATAAATTCAATCATATTTTGAAATAATTTTTAATGTATAAACAGATATGTAACACATTTAATTGACATATCATAATAACTTAGGAGAAACTATAAATTTGTGAATAAAAATATAATTTTAAATTATAGAAATGCTTCTACTAATCTGACTTTGTATAAAACACCCTATATTTCCTAAACCCTGAAAATTAATATGCACTGTATTACAGCAGACATCAATCAGTTGTCTTTTTAAACATACCAAATTATAAAAATTGGTGAACTGAAATTAAATCAAAATAATTTTTTTTAAACTTCTAGACTATGGTCGTATGCTATTGACCAATATTTATTTGTAAAAGAATAGACAGTCACAATGTTTATTGTGTATATATATATATATATATATATATATATATATATATATATATATATATATATATATATCATTACCCAAAGATCAACAAGAAACAAGACCAAAGTTAACAGATAAATAACTTTATTAAAATAAATTCTAGAAACAATTACTGTGATTAAATAAAATTTATTTTAAAAATTTGCCTCAAACAATAGTCATATTTTAGAAGGTAAATATATCTATACATAACAGAACAAAATTTAGCAAAACAAGTTTTACCAGTTTATTTGTATCATTAATTTAGTAAACATATAAAAATTCTTTTAAATTCCCTTTAGAAATCCCCCCTTATATATATAATCAGGAAATAATTAAAATATAATTAAAAATATAGACTTTATAAAACTATAATGAAAAGAAAACAAAATATGGCATATCTCTCTCATATATGAATAGAATTTTAAAAGTAACATTAACACTAGAAAGACAGTATTTTCTATATACCTACAACAAGAAGGAGGCATTTTGACCACTGCCTTTAAATGTCCACACACATTTTTTCAAGCTCACATTTTTTCAAGATTTATTTTCAAATAAGATTTTAAATATACTTAGCTACAAAATTCAACATTTAGTTTATATTACATTAAATATTACAATATGATTTATTTATAATATTCTTTCTTAGAGTATCAACAAATACTCAACTTTATCACTTTGTTTGTACATGAACCACAAAACCAACTTTTTGTGATCAGTACAAATGTTCATAGTTCTATTGCAGTATTGATTGAAGTATTTCATAGTAATTATGCTTTCAGCTGAAAATAGTGGAGGCATCATATGTGTGTAAAGCAAAATTGTAAAGTTGAGATTTCTTGCAATGAACATCATTTTTATGGAGCTAAATTTAAAATGTAATCACATGAGTTGATTTTCCTGTCAGTATTTTTTTTTATAAATTACACAAGCTCTAAAAGCTGCTAAATGTAGAATATTGAAAAAAAAACTTGTACTAGCCATCTTTGGAAAGCAGATTTAGTTGAATATTTTTGTACCAAATATAAAATTTGTTTATCCAAGAGTTCATGGCACTACAAACAAAAATATGTTTCTATGACAAGTCAATAATGCCAAAAGAATTAAATATATCATCATAAAACAATGCTATCTGGCATAATACATGTGGCTAGCAGGGTTTTTTTAACACCCCTTATTTATTCTTTCATGTCAAATATTTTTCAACGCCTTATATGTTATACCAGGTGTTTCAAACTTACTCTTTGTTGCTTATATCCCTTTCCATCAAATCATATTCAATATTACGCAGAGAACTAAACAAAGCATTTTACAGGCCAAGGTATTTACTCAGTGGTCAAAATGCCCACAGTCAGACTTTCTAAGTATACACAATTATATAGAAGGTCATTCACACTTTATGGAAATGATTTTGTAACTTATTTTCTCCTTTGCATTGTAAGATAAAAATTTGTTGATTTCATAATAATCATCTGCTATTGTTATCTTTTTAATGGAACATAAAATAAGAGATTTATTATGAAAATGGCTTCTTAAATTGATAGATGGCTCAAAGGTTATATAACTGCACTTTCCAAGGAGAAATATTTGTATCAACAAATTATAAAGCAGTGTAAAAAATTGGGGTAGCATTTCTAAAAAAGATATTTAAGATATTTATAATATATTGAATTTGAAAGGGAAAAAAGTCTATCTATAAATAAAAATGAAAGTATCCTAAAATTGTTATAATGCAGGTAAATATCAAGAAAGTGAAGTCTCTGATCCTAAAAGAAAATCTGCCAACTCAGAGATCCATTGCATCAAAGCTAGGAATACCTTCTCGTACTGTAAAAAAAATATTTCATTAATATTTACAGTTAAAAAAGATGTTTAAACCTAAAGTTCATCTGCTTTTGCCAAAGCATATTGATGGAAAAAATTGTAGAAAATTACATGAAAAACACCTAGGTGCTCTAAAAAATGGAAATTAGTGATGACACTTAATAAGGCATGGATATATAAGTGACTGTAATTTTAATCAAAAAAAGATTGATTTTCTATTGCTCAACTAATGGAAGACTTTGTATACAAATTAGTACCCAAAAGGATTAATGATTGTTGCAGAATTTTGTTACAATGGCAAATTAAAAATCAAAAGTGTCTCAAAGGAAAAAATCAATTCCCTCTACTACCAGCAGAATATTTTAGAACCAATTTTTAAAGAAGAAATCCCAGCCTTCTATTGAAAGTGCATTGGTAAAGTTGAACATCATATGGACAAAGCCTTTAGCCACACATCTAAATCTACTGCCATTTATTTAGCAAAGAAAAAAATTAGAAACAGGAATAAGATTTATCACATTTAATGAACTACCTGTAAAATCACCAGATGCTTCCCCAATGAACTTTTGGTTTGTTACAATGAGCCTTAAGAAAATGGCATCCAGAATACTGAACAGATCTTGGAAAACAGCTCAAGAGGAACAGAATAAAATTAACATGCTAGTACTAAGAAAAAGTTTACTTTCATAGAAAATTTAAGCTAGAGTTATTATCAAGAGCCATGACTATTATATAAAATCAAATTGACACAAAAATATGACATTTATACAAAAAATTTAACTATTAAAAATTATTTCCATAAAGTCTGAACAACCTTCTGAAACTTCGATAATAGTGAGTAAAAATAAACAAATTTTTAGTTTTATATTTTTTATGGATAATTAGAAAAATTCAGTTAAGTAATAATAAACTGAAGAATAAACAAAGGAGATATGAAACTTTGAAATTTATTTGCAGTCAAAATTACCAATCCTGTCTTTCTAGTATTAACAAAATTTGTTTATTTCATAGTTATGATTCCACAGGTAAAAAAACTTACAGCATACTTGACAGCTTTATGAAAAAATAAGACTTCATGCTATGACAGAATAAAGCTCTTTTAATGAAAATTTCAATCTACAGATAAATATATATGTCATAAACAAACAATACTTTCTTTTACTTCATATATCTTAATGAAGATCATAATAAAAAATAAGGGTAATACATTTCCCTAAAATGTGTTCTTAATTTAATTGCTAAATTAGAGAACATTAAAAGTACCAGCTGTAAATAAAATAAAAGTAAAGGTAAAATTGCTTTTTTTAAGGCTGGAAAATATTAGGGTACATTATTACATTTGATATGAAAACACTACTTCAACAATTTCATATAAACCTAACTTTTTCTATTTCTTCATGACAAAGATTCTATTATAAGAGATGAAAGAATCAAATGAAAAGAACTAAATATCTCCAACTTGGACCTGCACAAATTAAAATTTTCATTAAAAAACAAAAACTATACACATACATGTTACAAAATTAAAACATTCAGCCAAGTTTCAAATTAATGGTTACTAATACAAGAACTTTTTCTTTTTTCTGGAAAAGTTTCATGATATTTCAGAAATCTATTACATTACAAATACAAGAAGATAAACATCATTATTAATATCTATTATTTCATCAAAACAAGATTATATAATATATTATACTGAACCTCTCTTTGAACACTGATTCAAAATATTATTCAGAAGGATAGAAAAATGATAGATCTTTAACACTTTTGCTAGAGGAAGCAATAGAAGATATACAAATAAATTACAATAAGCCATACATTTTCAAATAAAAATTTATAAAGCATTGAAAAAATATTATTTATAATAAAATATATTTATATATATTGTTAAGCTATTCTGTAATGCTATTTTAACTAGACACAAAGTTCATTAAGGCAAGATATTAAACACTAAATTTATTTAATTACTATAACTAGAGCAATCAAGAAAAATATTAATTTTTAGCTTTAAAAAATGTATAGTTTATTTAAATAAATGAAATATTCAATAAAAGACTGAGAAGTAAGTTTTATTTAAACTTATAGTCAAACCGTTAGAAGGTTATAAAATCAAACGTTTTAAAGGTATAAAAATAGTTTTAATAATAAAACATTATAAAGGAAAAAGAAATAACAAGATGTAAAATTTTTATTCTGAAATTGTGATATATTTTCATATTTTAAACAGTATTCCATAATAATATGAATTAAGATAAAGCTCTTCAGAGATTTTCAATTAGACATCTACAAAAGCAGAGCAGTCAAAATACTTTTAACATCTGAAAATGGATACATTTTTATGATTCTTTAAGTTATATAGTAAAAGTAACAGTGAAGTCAATGCTAACTTAAGACAATTATCTTCTCTAAAATTGTTAACTTTTACTGTTATTTAATAGAATAAAAAGAAAAAGAAAAACAGTGATGATATTTACTTTTATATACTAAATAGGAATAAAAAGTGTAGAACAAGCTTAGCAAATACTCTAATATACTTTCAAGAAACCACAACAGCAAACACGAAATCTTATTTTACACTGACCCCAGTCCATTAACTGTTACCAATATGCTTTGTATAATCAGCTTCCTTGTTTCCTACTACATCATCTTGATATGCAGCAAATAAACAATAATCCTTTAATCATATGCTATTTAGTACAGCAAATATCTATTTAGACATTTCCAGTGATTAATATTTTTAATGCATTTTCAGATAAAAACACATAGGAAAATGCAAATATATACAATTATATAAAAGTACATTAGAAAATAGAAAAAGTAAGAAAGAAAATAAGACTATAAACCAATTTAAGCTATCACAGAATGAGATATAAATATACAATGAAATATATTTCTATAATAAATAAATTTAAATGCATTTTTAATCACTTTTAAAGATATTACTGCATTTCCACAGAGCTTGCAATGACTTCCTCAGAGTTGTTTTCAGCTTTCTGAGGTCGTGCAACTTTCATCCCAGGAGCTATATATTTTTTCTTTCCACTATTTTCAGAGCACAAGCCATCTGCTAATAGACCTTTATCCATAATATGGTTGCATGAATAAATAAATGAAGATGGATGAGACAAGCACTTCTGTTTTCGATGAGCTTGTGGTTTATCTCCTTCTTTGAAACCCTTCCCAATACCAGGTTTCTTAGGAGCTCCCTGAAAAACAAATCAAAATGTAAAAATTACAATTATACCAAAAAAGGGTACCTTATAGTAAATATTTTTAAAGAAAACTGTATTAATTAAAATATCCAAGTTGGTTCTTTAGGGAGTCCTTCTTTTTTCCCTGAAAGATTCATATTTTAATGTGATCTAAATAATTTCTTTTGTATAATACTGAAAACTGTTTAAATAAAACTATTTCTTTGAAAAGTTTTTTTTTTTAAATGGGGGGCAATGAGAGGTTATAATATTAAATACAATTTACAAAATGCCTATGAGTACTAAGTCTACAAAGAAAAAGGGAAGAAAAATTAAATTAAAAACTGGAAGGTTTTGAATTAACATGTACCAATTAATGCACACCATATACATAAAAATGTATTCAAAATTTTCTTTGAAACAAGTGTTGAACTAATTATATGATTTTATTTACAATTTATAATGCAGCAGAAATATGAGATAACTACAAAAAGATTGATTTCAGTTACAGAAGAATTTAATAACCATTTTTAGATGCCCTGAATCAATAATATATTTCATAATCAAGACAAAAGAAAACAGTGGTATAATTCTTTAAGCATGGAAAGATGAACAAAATTTTTATACAGTTACATGTAGAATATTTATCCATAAATAAAAATATGATAGAACACTCCTCACATTTTCAATTGATACCCTTTCATAATGTTGACATTTTCAATGAAAAACTCTAAACATTATCTCTGAGCAATTAGTGAAGATTAATTCTATTAATAATTGTTGCATACTGAGTAAAAAATAATTTTAATAAAAAACCTTATAGTTTTACAGCATTTAAAATGAGCAATAGCAAAGCTTTTATTTTAAATATTTTATAATTAAAATAAAAATTTTATTACTACAATCACAATATAATTTCAATTTATAATATTTTTCAGAACTAAAAGAAAACAGAAAAAATGCTGATTTTAAGAAAAATGCTCAGTATAATAGGCATTTGCTTCTAAGCAGAGCTATCAGTTTTCTTAATAAGGAAAAGATATTAAAGTGTTTTGGGTTCTTTTAACATTATTCTAAATAGGTTTTATCAATTAATATTTTTAAACATTCTCTTTTAACTTAATTTTAACTAAAGATATATATGATTATTTAATAAGAACATTATGAGGTATGATTCAATAACTAGTTATAAATAGATTTTAAAATCTAGACAAGAACTACTATTATTCTAGTTATAAAGAATTTTATGAAATTTTAAGGTAACTACTTCAGAAGGGATTTATTAACTGACTATATAACTGAGTAATATAAATCTTATGGTAAGACCCAGCTATTTGTTTACATTTTACTTGTATGCAATACTTTGCAATAAATATATAGAAAAAATTGGCTTTAAACTATATAAATAAAGAGGATTGTGTCTGTTGCACAATTGCACAGAAATGGCAAAAGCTACATGCATAAAATTTTACCCAAGAATTCATTGTAGTACTGGGCAAAACTTCTCAAAGCCCTTTTTTTATTTGAATTAAGTTTTATTACTTATTCTATACTTAAGCAATTTCTAATAGGTTTTTCACTCACTATAGCTATACCCACATATCTACACCAATCGATACCAAGTTTGATACACAGTTATGTTATATTGCTGAGTACACTATAGAACTTATTTGATTCACATTTTAAGCAGTTGTTTTAGAGATATTGAGAACAAACTGACATTATTTATTGGCATGTAAAGCTGTGATGACATATCCCTTTCAATTGTTAATTTAATGTCAATAAATATCTTCAATTGGTATAATTAGTACTAACATTTGGCATTCTGTATAACATATCTATACATAAAATCCTTTGTATGTCGGATGCATGTCCTTTATCATAAGTATCATGTTTGCTAATAATCTGCAACATACAATGTTAACTAAAAAAAAATTATATTATTGTGTTTACCTATTGACGTGGTTCTAAAACTTTATTTGGGAAACTTAATTACCCAAACCAAAAGCTGAGCATGACACAGTTAGAATATTACATATATATAATGAAAGCTTTCAGATTGAAATCAAAGAGTTTAGTTTAAATCAAATTCCAAGATATGCTACTTAAAGGATCAAAATAATTAATTTTTACTTCAATGCCTTTTTTAATGAAACAGTGGGCCCTTTGCATGTTTTCTACAACTATTCTACTAAGAAGTTATAAAGCAGTTTCTCATCATGAGTAAAAAGTTAAAATATACATAGAAATAAAAGCAAGTTTTAAATGTATAAAACAATGTTTATCAAAATTTTTTCTCAAATGAAATGTTTGATGTTCTCTGTTGTTTGAATAATTAAAGCAGAATGTTAATCTGCAGAACATTTTGTCTTTTTGGATTTGTAACAAAAAATCATTTTACAATACTTTAGAAACTGAAATTTATGATGAGTAGCTTAAATATATATCTTATTATATACAGTGAACATTTGTCCCAGTATTTTGATTTCTAAAACATAATTGCAAATAATTATCATGAAAAACATTAAATTTTTAAAAATATTGAAATTGAATTACATTAAGAGATATTTATATAAGAATAGCTTATACATGAAAAATTTGAGCTCTTATAAATTATAATATTGCTCTAAAAGTTCAATAACTATTATACTCATAAGTACAAATTTTTTCTCATAATGCATTTTTATTACTTTAAAAATAAAGTTTTAATATTATCTTTCTTAAAAGTTCATTATTTTAAACAGCTATACATTTAAAAACATGCAATTCCTGTTAGTCATAAAAGTGAAATTCTAAAAAACTAACTTCTACATATGCAAATTTACTATACATGCATAGTTGTATATGAACATTAATTAAAAACATCATAACAGAAAGGTATTATTTAAGAAGATTAAACAGTCTTTATTACAACTGGGAGATCAAATAAATGAAGAAAAGTCATTCAAGAAATATGAAAACTTTAGGCAACATGTTAGCATTGTTAATGGATACCTATTAAGACTTTTAAATAACTGTAATTCACTTAAAGTATTCAGTTTATTTGGAAATAATATCTAGATTGGAAATATTTCCTATCTTTTCTAAGGGTTTGTTTTTATTACATATTTTAATCTTATTATACAGAGATTTTGTTCAAATTACTATGAACGAAAAGCAATTAAAAGAAATCTATATAGTTTTAAATAGCTTAACAATATAGAATTTGAAACACATAATTTCATGTTTATAATTACTAAAAGAAAATATTTCTTTTATTTTAGTGTTCACCTATTTTAAATTGATTTAATCCAAATATCATAAACAATCCTAAATAAGAATTTTAAAATTGTTGTTTTAGAACCTGAATCATTACAAATCTTAAAATTAGCATTTAAAAATGTAGCATGTCTGGAATATAATTAGGTGATTGTTTTCACTGTTTGCCTAGTTATCACCAGTTAACTAAGTTGTCAATTTGTCAAAAATAATTATCATAAGTTAACTCATAATTTATGATTCATTGACAGAATTTTTAAATTTATTTAGAAATCACAGTATATTTTCCAGATATGTACCATTTATTTTGCATTATGAAAATATTAAAAATTACAAATATTTTGGAAATATATTTGTAGAATCTTTTATGTGTTACACTAACAAATAAAAAATGGGTATTTTTTCTTCAGAAACTGAAAAATTAATAGGTTAGTTTTTGAAGGATTGTTTATTGACTATTGACTTATTGACTTTTAATGTTAAATTAATCTGATATATGTGAGAAGCTTTTAATAATTACCAATTCTTCTTGACTCCTAACAAGGAAAAAATGATTCATCACAAAGTAGCCATCTCTTTTATATTTACACATTTTAATTCTAGTATTAATTTTACTTCTACACTAATTTAACTAAATATCAAAAAGGACTTAAATAATAACTTTAATAAATTCAATTAAGTAAGGAGCTTGCTTTTAATAATTACTAATTATTTCTACAAAATGGCTCCTAAAAATAAAAAAAGGAGAAATAATTTATTACAAACATGAAGTAGTCATCGCCCTCTGGATGACTTGAAATGCAAACTCACCTTTAAAAATTTAAAGATATGCCTTAAAAGTAAACCATTTAGCTTATAATTCCTTCAAGGTACAATATTGTGTCACCAGCTTATCATGGATAGGGCAAGGACAAAATACTATAACAGTAAAAATAAAAGGCCTATAAGTAAACTCATAGAACAAATAAAAATTACTTATAGCAAAATATAAATGAATGCAAAATGCATGCCATAAAAATAAAACAATAAAAAGAAAAGTAGAGAAATTAATCTGAACTTCATACTGTGAACATAGTGAACAGTAATAACTTACTGAATTCATTTAATTGAATGATTCCAGTATCTGTAAAATATGTAGATGAAAAATAATTTTATCTTTTTACAAGAATAATCTATAATTGGGTTTGGTAACAATATGAGAAACTATCCTGAAAAGAATAATAGAAGTAAAGCAAAAGCAAAAAAAAAAGTACGAGAAAAAATTCAGCAAAGATAAAACTAACTAAAACTACATTTACAACAAATTTAAAATATGTTATTCTGCATAAGTGACAACTTTTTCTATGAATTTTATACACTTTGAAGGAGAAAAATAATAATTGATAAATACCTTTTATAAGTTATCAAGCAATTATTACTTATATTTCATTATAACAACTCCTCTCCCATGTGTGATCTCATACTGCTAGTGTTTATTTTAATTATTGTTTTATATGTAGGAATAGGATAAGAGAAGTAGGAATAGGATAAGAGAATAGGAACAGAAGTTCAACTCTGTTGAACTTCTGTTTCCCAGAACTTTAGTCAGTTTATATTGTTATTATTACCTATATGAACCCTTAATTAATATTTGTAGTTTTATATAGCATATAGATCTCAAAGCCAAGATCTGGGTTTATATGCTGTTGATTTATTACTAAGCAGCTCATCTTCTTGATCTATTTACCTCACTGATTTTGGGAGTAATTAAATCTCTAGGGTCTCATAAGGAACTGATATAGAATGAGAAAGTAATAATTTAATTGAATACCCACTTAACTTGCAAACTTCCTGCATTTTTTACCATATGTTGGATATGGCAAAATCATGATTGAAATTGTCAGAAAGTGATTGGTAAAACACAAAATATGTTCTACATGCAACCCAAAAGAGACCAAGTAGAACCTTGTGTTTGTCATTGTAATGCAAAGCTCAACTACTTTGAGTGTTCTATCAAAACTTACAAGTGCAGAGAAAACTTTTGACCTATAAGTTGTATTGTACCCATATATAATCATTGTACTGTAAGTGCTACAATAATTTTCACTTCCAATATTTTTTAATTATATTTAATAAAAACATAAAAGTAAAATTTAGAGTAAAAAGTATTAGATTTGTTATAGTAATAATACGTAACATTAGACACATCTTTTAAAGTTTTATGTTTTAATACATTTTTACTGTACTATAAAATTTTGAATAATTTTTAGTTAATTTTTTAATTAACTCTATAGCCTTTTACTAACAGACATATTGTATAACAAAATTAGTTCATTTAAATAGTATTTAGTAATTAAGTATTTTTTCTTTGTGTTTACTGAAAAAAAGATTTATGAGCTTAGACCAGGGACAGATAGTGACAAAAGCATATCTAGGGAAGCTAGGTATAATATATTTATATTTATTTGCCATTCAATAAAATATAATTAAATAAGGGGAAAATCATTGTCATCATACATTTCAATTTTTTAAATATAATTTATTTGTCCCATCACTAATAGACTAATAAAAAAATTAAAGACACACATGGTATAGAACACTAAAAAAGTAAAATAAAAATAAAACTTGAATTAAAAAAATATTGTTTTGCACTCTATACAATTGTGGCTTCAGATATTTACTGAAAGTGAAAGGAAGGAGATAGAAAAATCTCTTCTTTCCTTCCATGGTTTATTTCCATGCATTATAATTTTCACTGTAAAATTTTATGCATATTAAATTATGCTGAATGAAGTATTTTAAAACTAGTTTAAATATATTATGGATACTTCCAAAAGTACTATTAACAGGATTCACTCTTAATATAATAAGATTTTTTTCCAAGCAAAGCTAAAGTATTAAAAAGCATGTACAAAAGATATACAGAAGTATATAGCTATACAAATTGACTGTAGAAAAAATAAACAAAATTATTGCTTTTTCTAGTCTAATTGTCTTCTTATAAACACCTTTATTATTAACATATTCCTCTATTAAACATTCTGACTGATATATCCACAAGGACAGTTGTGTTAGCTAAAGCAAAGGAAGAAAAGAAAGGGAAAAAAACTATAATATTCAATTACAAATTATACAGTTCAACAAAAAAATATCTTTTTTTTTTACATCTGACATAATTCTTGCAAATTCTTATGAAAATGACCTCCTGAGTCCAAATATGACTCAGATTTTTCTGTTGATGCCTCCTACCCTACATTTATCCTTTTTCAATAATTTCTCGACTAATTTGATATGGAAAGGGGGAAAGGCTTAATTTAACTGTTAAATTACTTCTGAAGTTCTTGAGAGATAAAAATCTCTAAAACACTTGTAGCAAGAGGATTTTAAGGAGAACTTTTCTTAAATTTAAAAAAAAAAATTGCTTTCCTGTTTTTCTTTTTTTTGTCACTTTTTTCTATATATTCCGCTTCATTCTCCTTTTCCCTTCGATAAACACCCTGAAATATTAAAAATACATAGCAACATTTTCTGGCTAAAAGGTGATAGGGCAGGGGAGAGAAGATCTTGAAATCCTTGCAAGAAAATTTGAAATATTCACTGTACAACTATATATTCTTTATAAATGGTTGGCATTGATGGTCCAGGCTGTGGCTCAGTCTTCCAAATCTGTTTTTGGCTCCATAAGATAGGTACTGGCTGGCACTGGAATTGGCAAAAATCCATTCTGAGGAACCGATCTTACAACTGAAAAGACATTTGGTTACTGAATTCTGTACTTACTTTTTTTTAAAGAGCCTGACGATGAAATCATACAAAAATAACAATTTTTGAGATGGCAGCAAGGTTTGCACTAAACCATGGGCACAGCAAAGGGTATTGCTTTATGGGTATCTTTGAACCATTGAGTCAAGCCACAGTAACAAGTAATGCAACAAAACTTCAAGTATAATCCTAGTCCAGATCCCCAACTTTGCAATTAAAGTAAAATTTATAAACAATTTAAGAGGAAAATACTCTTAAGCTCTCCTTTCTTGCTGCATACATTTATATTTTAGAGCATTTCCCTTTTCTAGTCCCTCAAAAGAAATATTACAGTAAAAATAATCTTTTTAACCCCTACAAATCAAATTCACAGCCAAAAAATGATTATAGTGAATAAACAGTGATTACCATGAGGGAGGGGGATCCACAGAAAACAGTGGGAATTGGAAAAAATGAAGGTCGTATTTGGACTTGGAAGGTCATATTGCATAAGAATCAGCAGTAAGGATGTCGGTTGTGATTCTCATGCTGAGCAGTGTTACACATCTCTAATAAAAATATGATTTTGCATTTGTTATCACTGTCTTAAAACATTAAAATTTTAAGAAAAAAAATTATACTTAATGAATTCTAAATGACATTGATTAACACAGACATTCTAAATAACCTGTTAATATAAAAGCAAACTAGATATTATAGACCATCAAAGTTTGGTGTTGATAAAAGAAATCAATCAAAAAGTATGATAAAGATTTTTGAGGATAAAATATCTACAGATAAAAGAAAAACAGTACATTCTTAAATAAAATGTTTGTTTTCAATATACAAGAATACATATTTCAGTTGAAATATTCTCCTCTAATTTTTAAAAACATGTTAATAAATTATTTTCATGAATAGGAATATTGCTAAATCTATTCTGAGAAATGTCAAAACTAATTTTAATTCAATTAAGGGTACAGCTTTGAAATCTTATGCTCTACATTTTTGTTGATATGGCTGGCAGCAATGCTTAGTGCTTTCTTTGTGTGTGTGTGAAATTCATGACACTAAGATGAGGTGGTTTGGCCATGAAAAACATTGAAAGAAGTTGTGCAATTAGTGATTAAAAAAACATACAAACATGTAAAAAAAAACAATATTTTTTAAATGACTTATCCTATAGTTGAATATATACTTTTTTCATGCTTAGAATATTTAAGTAAAATAATTATTGCAGTTCAAAATATATTAGTAAAAAACAATATTAGTAAATAGAACTAATGTTTTAGTTAGGTTTAGCCCTTCAAATTCTAAAGGCTACATATTTTTATACTGTTTTTAACTTACAAATATTAATTTTCAAAATACTAAGATATATCTAATATCTAAAGTGCTTAGTGTGGCTGTATATAAACATGATTGCATGTAAATAGTATAACCTAGAAGCATGAGATTTGGTAAAGGGGTTACTTATGACACTATGCAAAACTCTTCAGAGTTTTTTTTTCTTTCCAATTTTGAATTAGATTTTTATTTATTTAATGCTAAATTTATTATATTTTTTTGTTTCTAGCAACAATTTGTCTTACATAATCAGTAAGATTCCTATATTTTAGCAAACCAGACGAATGAGTGCTGAGTGCGTTGACAAATCTATTACTGTCACTGCCACTTTAACACTATTTCTTGAGTTGATAAGTTGGCAGTTTTTTTAGTATTTAATAAATTTAGTACTTTTTTGTTTTGTTTTCCAAGCCTTCTGTTTTGTATCATAGATTATTCAGGAGGATTTAAAAGTTACAAAACATGCAAAGACCTAATGTCTCCTTCTCTCCAGGAGGCATTCAAAAAACCCCTATACATTTTTTTTTTTTTATTCTTGCTTCAGCTCATTAGTTCAGTTGGTTTAATGCCATGCTATTAAATATAGGTAATAGGCTTAATAACCCAATGACAAAAGATAATTTTTTATTCCTATTTTTATGTTGTGTAGATATATTAATGATAATTAAGATTAATTTTAATTTCTGGAAATCAGTAAGCAAAATTTTTTTGACCAGTTAGATTTTATATTCTTAAACTACACAACTTAATAACATAACCATTGAATTAATATTTTAATAAATTCCATTTATCCATTTCGCCAATATTTTAGTCTATTTTTACAGATTTTTCACCTAGTACAAAGGGTTCAAAACCTGACTGAGCCAAGTCCATTTTTTCTTTCACAAAATGGAATTGTTTACTAGAGTAAATAAATTATTTCATATGCATTCATATGTACACGTTAGAAAATACCCTAGTTATAAAATATTTTTTTAAAATTAACTTATATGTCCAGGAATTAATTGTCAACTAGGTTTGGTTTAGTTTGGAGTGATATGATCTATTCTTTTAAACATAAAAGCTTATGAGACCTGGACCTACTCCTTAAGGCTGATTTTGAATAGCTACAAACAATCATGCCACTGTGAGATACGAACTCACAAGACTGAAGGTACTGAAGATCAGCACTATAACCATTTGGTCATTGTTTGGCTAACTGTCAACTAGAAACTTAAGTCTCAATCTCTGTAAACTATTATAAATGGACTTGGTTCAATTTGATTATGAACCATCCCTTATATAGAAAAAGAAACTTTTTAACCTCAAACCTCAAGATTGAATATCTCCATCAGCACTGAGGTATAGAGACTCTTGTTACCAGTACATACAAATTTAGAAATTAAATAAAAGTTCTGAAATTTAAAGGATAAAAATAAGGTTATGAAATATAGCAAGAAAAACAAGAGTATTGGACATTTAAAATTGATTTACAATAGGATTAATCAAATTTCAAAGACCTTAAAAATAATTTTAAACAAACCCTTCAAAGGCATTAAAGTAGATGATGAAGCTACAATACCATGAAATTTGTAACTCTTTAATGTTATGAAATGTTAGTATTCTAGTTATTCATATTTAACTAAAAATATTTTTTTCTAAAATTAGACTTTAATAAAATGTGCTACATATAAATAGTTTTAAACAAGTGTACATATATATTTAATTCAGATATTTATGTTTCATCTAAAGCACATTTTATCTTAATTTTGTGTTTCATCTGATGAACAATTATCAATAATTGTTGCTATTATTTTGAATTGATACCTGCTCAAAATTGCATTTTTAACACCTCTTGTATAAAAATAAAAAGTTAAAAAGAAAAAGAAGAATCTCCAAAATCAAGTTCAACTGACAAAAATAATAACTTAAGTGAGCCTTCACTATTGGTAATGAGTAAAAATGAGCATAGCTTATCAAAGCTGTTCCCAATTAAGAAAGAAAAAAATCTATCAATAAATAAAATTTTAAATCTTCACACAAAAAAGCATAGCTTTCTAATTATAATATAGATATGTAATAAAACAAAAAAAAATCACTAAGAGTAAAAGAAAATCTCATAACAGTAAAGCAAAAAATTAAATTCTTAATAAAAACAAATATATCTAGAAATTTTCTTTAAATGTACAAAAAACACAATAGAAAATCAATATAATTATGAATAAATTATTCATCCTCTTTCATAACTTTTATTCTTAAAAGTAATTGTTTTAAGGAAATACCTTCAAATATAACTTAAAAATTAGGACTTTAAGCATTACTTAAAATATATATTGATAACCACGCAGATGGATATATAATCAAAGCTATGAGACAAAAATTATACTCTTACATTTAAAAAAAAAAAAAAAAAAAAAATCATTACTCTACTAAATCTAAATTTTTTGTTTAGAAATACAACTACCCTTACTTTTACTAAAATACTTATATGGTGTTATACATAGATTAAATATAGAATACAAAACACAATGTGTGTGTGTATGTATATATATATATATATATATATATATATATATATATATATATATATATATATATATATATATATATAATGCAGAACTTGAGCAATTCAGTAAGGAAATTAGAGTCATCAGGAAATGTGTATTGAACAATGGATTTATCAAAAAGTCCATCAATAAAATGGAAATGTACAAAAAAGGTACTTATAAAACATGGGAGCTTAAAATATATTTTTACCACATTTTTTAGGGCAATGCTTTCTTTTGTGACACACATGTGCAGAGTACAAAATTTGAAACTGATCAGAAAAACAAGCTTTGTGAAAAACAGATATATTTCAATTTTGAAAGAGAAGAGGAAAATAGAAATTAAAGAGAACATGTCTAACATTCACAATATAACTATTAGCTCATCTGATAAATGATTGGATAAAATAATTTAAGTAAAATATATTCAACATGTAGCTAGGTTAAACTTTTATCCAACAAACTCCCTTGTTTGAAATTCAACAAACGTATACAGAAATGGATGCCGAAAAGCATGTTTTTTTTTTCTTTTTTTTTTTTTTTTTCTGGATCTGTACAATCCTCAATAACAAAATGGCAGAAAGATATGATTCAATAATTATTTTATTAAAATACAAGAAGTTTAAACTTTCCAAAGTTTTTGGATTTGTACATGAATTAAGTTCAAATGTTTCCTTAAATCATGATACTTTTGAAATTCTTGGCTTTATAGTTATAAAATATATTTGCTTTTGGGGTTAATAATTAGTGTTTCTTGCATATATTAAGAAATTATATTCATTTGAAAATTACCATGAAAGATAATTTATTACCCTTAAATTGCACAAGCTAATAAATATGATTATGATATAATGACAGCAATTCATGTGTGATTTCTAGGTTCACACCATCACAGTTGTACTAAACATTATAATAAATAAAAGTCACTCAAAACAATTATTTCATAAGATTCTTAATTCCCATGACAATCAAAAATTGTAAAAATTTGTCTGTGTCATAGAACACAGCAAGTCTATCTGAATAGCCAAATAAAATCCAAGATTAAAATATTACCAAATTAGAAATAAATTTGATTTGGGAAATTCATAGAATCAGCAAACTAATTTTAAAAGGAATTTATACTTATTGTCTTTCTAGCCCATAAAAATATATGAAACACAAAGTGGTATATTAACCATTAAGCAAAATAAGAAATTTGCTTAAGACATCAAGGCAAGGAAGTAGAACAAAAATTTTAAGTAACCTATTCTTTTATGGGCTATATGATGTAATACTGCAAATGGAATAACTGAACCAGGATCTGTAATGCAGTCTCCTCATTAATTTAAAAAACTGCTTACAGATATATAAGCAATAATAGTAAAAACATTCAGAGAGTACATTCCTCCACTAAGGCTCAGGAAATTGAAAGGGAAAAAAATCCCTTAACACTTTTAAATGAAAGCTGAGGAAACTGTATTAAGGCTATAAAAATTTAAAAGCAAAATTTAGATATGTTGTAATTTATAAACTGATTGTAGGCAACAATATTTAGTTTCTTTTCAAATATAAACATAGTTTTTGTATGTTTATAATATTAATGGTCTTAAACGGAACTGCTGAAAGTTTATTTTTTCATTTGAAGTATATTAAAAATCTAACAAGGGCAACTACACAGCAAAGCAAGCTATCTCTATTAATTACAGAAGATAATTTACACTTAGATATACAAATTTGGTAACAGAATAATCAGCTACTGTTACTTTGTTTTTAATGGGATATAGAATAATTTTGAAACTGGCTCCTAAGTATGACAGATAGAAGACTACAAAAGACTAAGCTTTCTGAAAGAGTATTTTCCTCAAAATATTATAAACCAGTGCAAAAATTTTATTGCCTTTTCAAAAGAGAGTATTTATAATAATGGATTAAATTTAAAAAAAAAAAAAAAAAAAAAAAAAAAAAAAAAAAAACATGTTCAAGTGAATGTAAAATTGAAAAATTTATCTTGAAATTAAGGAAGTGAAGTTTCTGATCCTAAAAGAAAATACACGAAGTCACTTGCATCTACACTAATAATATTCTTTGCCCCAATAAGTAAAGTCACTTATAAAGATTTCAAGTTTAAAAATAAAATATAAAAAAAAGAAAATATTTAAATCTAAATTTCAACCGACTTTGGCAGTCCAAAGCTTAATTAATATATATATATATATATATATATATATATATATATATATATATAGGAAAAAAACATAACTGATGAATTCTAGAAATTTGTAATAATACTTGATGGGGCATGCATTTAAATGACTAATAAAACAGAGCAAATTTCTAAAGCTCAGCTGATAAAAATGACCATACAAAATTCCTTTGTTAATCTACAGAAAAGTTCCAAAAGGAATACATAATTCCAGGATTTTGTATGATGGCAAATTAAAAATCAAACAATCTTAAATAAAACCAAAATTAATTCCCTTTACTATCAGCAGAATATTTTAAAACCAATTTTTTAAAACATTAATTTCCAAGCTAAGAATTGGAATTTTGTGTGGTGGCCAAATTTTTATTATTTATTTTTTACTATGTTCAAACTTTTACTATCAACAAATTCATAATTTATATCATCAATATCAATCCCTGTATAAAAGTTATCATCCAAATCCAGTCAATTCTTCCACCTCTGTACATTTTAGATTTCTTTTGCACAATCTGATATTTCATCGAGTCTTTTCAAGGGCCCTGGTTTGTCACTCATATTTTTTTAAGAATAATAATACTCAAAATAAATAAAAAACAAACTCAAAGCTTACTAAATCAATGAATAACTAAACAAAATTGTCATGTCAGTACCTTGTGTGAATGCTTCTACCATGAGCACTGGCTAACATAAATAATATACAATGGCTGGCATAGCTTTCCCTAGTAGACAGTATAACTATTACATGCTATTTCACAGTGGCTGTACTATATATATAAATTTGATAGTGGCATCCACACGATAACACATGATTGGATACTTGGTGAGAACTTGCATCATGTAATATTGTGCGATTGGCAATATGTTAAGAAATTACAGCTTTATCTGAAAGTAACATCAATAAAGTTTATATAAAGGAAACCTCTAGTTTAATATCTAAATCAACTGCCACTTATTTAGCAAAGAAAAAGTAAGAAATAGGATTAAAGTGTATCCTATTTAATGAAATATCTCTAAAATCCCCTTACAATTTTCCAATAGACTTTTTCACTTTCATCTCACTAAAATGAGCATTAGGAAACAGCATTTGAGAATATTGAAAGATGTTTAGAAAATGCTCCAGTAGAAGTAGGGGTAAAAATTACATGACAGAACTAAGTAAAAGTTTACTTTTGTAAAATATTTGAAGTACAGCTATAGTCAAAAGAAAATAAACTTTCAGCAGTCAGCAACTGTCAAATAGAAGCAAATCATCACAAAATACGTAAATTATACATAAAAGTTAACCATCAAAATTGTTTGACCTCCTGTAGATGTCAGTTTTAAAAACTATCAAAAGGAAGATAATTTTTTCAAATTTAAAAAAAAAGTAGAAAAATACAAAAATAAATATTTTCCATTTTATTGTAATTTTGTTAAACTTCAATAAAAATATTTTATTTAACACTTTATTACTGTTCATATTTTGATTTTGACATACATGTATATATAGAGATAAATAGATATAGGGGTACCAAAATCTTAGTGCTTATGGCTTGTACTTATCTTAATCTGGCCCTGCACACAAGGAAAGAAATTAAAACGTATCTTTAATATGAATAAACAGAAAGCATATATCAAGATTAAAAATAAACAAAAAGGGCTGTAGAAATAAAGAATTATAATCAATATATTTACTAATTACACATTGTAAACCATCATGAAATAGGGAGTCTGCAATACACTGCTTTAAAATTACTTGGGAAACATAAAAACCATTAAAATATTTACTGAAAATTTTAGACACCCACCTTCAAATGAATGAAAATAAAATTATAATCTATGAAAACCTGAATACATTTATTAAAAAAAAAGGATGTAACTGTGAAATTAATTTGTGAACTTGATTTTAAAATTCAATACAAATTAACTAAATTTAAAATTAAAGAGAAAGTAATGCACTAAAGAGAAAATTCAAATTCCTAATTGGTATCAGATGAATAACCATACTTATCTAAAAATAAAAAAACATCTTCCTGAATGTCATTAAAAGAAGTTCAAAAATATAATATGCATATCAAATATACTATGTCAATATCACACATTATATATTTTGCCTATTATTGAAGAGAAAATTTTTTGAAGATAAAATTTTAAAACTATGCAAACATAATGCTAATTGTAAAACAATCTGGAATGTTAACATTACCAAAGGGCACTCTATATTACAAGAATGCATATCCACAAGACCATAAGACTGTTCAAAAATTTTGTTGACTGTATTTAAATAACCTATACTAGAACAGATACTTAAAATAAACTACCTATTCACATAGATTAATATTGTGATCTGGAAATAAAACCTTTGTATGTCAAACTGCAAACATCAATAATAAATATTTAGATGAAATACCTAAATTCAAAGCATATATCTAATTTAAGAAATATCTATTCAAATAAGTAAATATCAAAATTCAGTATAAACATCAAATTCAAATAAACTTTTCATATCCAAGACAATGATCTAATAAGGAAAAAATATTATTGCACACATTTACACATACAGATGAATTTACGTAAGTAATTGCACATGTACTGAAATATGTAAGTATACCATAAACAAACATACAGAAATATCACCATCACTCTTTACTAAATCTTGATGTCTAAAAGAAATGCTTTTACTGCTAGGCTGATTAGGTGTGGTATAAATTGCTCTAATTCGATTTTGTTGTGATATGACTCTCTTGAACAAGCGCTGATTCTCTTGTTCAATTCTCTTAGCTTCTTCATTTGAGAAAGAGGCTGCTCTTCGTCGCATTAAACTCTCACGAAACCCAAATTCTGAATTATTCTTAGCTTCCAACTCTAACTTTTCTATAGCTTTCATTAATACATTCATTTCTGGTCGATGACAATTGTCACCGGATGCATCGTATTCAGCATTTCGACAAGGATTTGACAAATTTTTGTCTTCAGATTTAAAATCAATGTGTCTATTTTGTGGTAATGGGCTATGACAATAAGGAGAATTCAGAGGAGTTACATCAGTGATGGATTCTGACTCCGATAATGCAAGTGAATCGTCACTGTCGGTCGATGTAAGATCGGAATCAGATATGGAAGCACTCGAAGAGAGAGAATCACTGCTCTGATTTATATCATCATTTTTTTCCGAAACATTACAGTCAACGAAATCAGTAAATTTCCTGTCATTAATTTTGCTGCACAATTTATCGTCAGATTTTTTCTTATTTAAAGAAACAAACTCTTCTTGTCTTTTCATTACTTTGAATAAGTGTTCATTATTTTTAATATTGTCACCATTACCTGAGGTACTGTATTCAACATTTGTACATGAGACAGTGCTTAAATTTTTTGTCAAGCTTTCTTTCTGACTTCCACCAAGAGCCATGGCGTTAAACACTTTCATATCTTGTATTATGTTCCTTTCTTTCCATCTACAGCACCAAAACAATATTGACACATTTTCTTTGAAAACATATCAAAATATAATCATGAAAACAATTGTACTGAGGTAAGAAACTTAGATTCAGATCAGCTGTTTAGCTAATTTCACCGAAGCTTCCCCCGACTAAAGTTTAGATGTTTCACTTTTCTCAAAGGCGTGGTTTGCGATCGCAGGAGAAAAAAACAATTTCAACCTCGTATTAGAGGAAAATAGTACAATTTGAATTCCAAAATTCAAAGACACTAAAGAAAATACCACTATGCTTCAATACAAATGTGAATAAGAACTTTTTTAAAATAGAAATTTATGTTTATTCATACTACATATTTTACAAATACTATCCCAATAACGTTGAATAATATTTCGTATACTTGATCAATTACGACATCCAAATCTGATTCCTATCAAGTAGATATTAGGTGCAAATGTCCCTATTTAATAAGTCAAATAATACTTACATGTAACTACCGATTAAGGTAAAATAAACCAAGTTTGGACATAAAATGTGTATACTGATTTCATTCGAATTGCCTAATTTCAACCAAATTTAGCTATCAATTGTATATACGGATTTCAGACATGTTACATAAGATCAACCAGCTATTGTATATAAACTATACATCCACATTAAGTTCATTTACTCAAAAATCAATCAAATTGTGTTATCAAATATACAAGGTATCTCCAATGTAGAGAAACCACGAAGTATTTCAATTTTAATGCAATTTTTCTAAAAATAATCTAGAACAGTGGCAGCTCTAGGGTTCTATAAACTAGGTCCCTATCTGGGGCAGTATTTTGTCTCGTATTTCAAAAATACTTCCTTTTAATATTGGGAAAAATTGTATAAAAATATTTAAATCTTGGATTAGTAGGAAGAAGATGGGATTCATGCTTATGCTACATCCAGAGTAGGATGGCTTTGTCCAAAATAGTTATCAGGAAAGCCTGGAACATAATTATATTTATTATTTTTTTTTGTTAGATTTAATTGCAATGTCAATCTGTGTAAGTAAAATGTATAAGATAGGAGTATATTATTTCTTAAGAAAGACTGCACTGCGTAGCGATTTGTTATATGTTGTTTCACAGGATATTCTCTAGCCATAAATTCGCTATAAAAGAAAAAGAGGTGATCCTGATCCTATTGTTTTATTCGTGCTATTATTACGTTAAGAGTGACAAGTTTATACAAAACTGAGTGTTTCGTTTAGGCAATTCGTGGTAATAAGAGTAAGTAATCATAAGATGACCAACCTTATTCCAAGAAAGGAAGAACATAATAAAGGAGTACACAGGTAAATTAAATAATTACTGTCATGTTTCAGCTGAGTTTGAAATCAATATGGCAACTAATTTATCAGAAAATATCCTTTATCAAACAATACACTATCAATAAAAATCGAAAATAGTTTTTTTGGGGGGAGGGGGAGGTAGCATTTTTTTATCTTCCTCATTGCAGTCACAACAAAGATACTACATAAAATTAAATTAGTGGTTTCTCATCTTTTTTGTTATCAAATATTAATTTGTTATTAAATACTTAGATATTTAAAAAGTAGATTTTGCATATCGAAAAAATGGATATCTAGAGTTATATAACTGATAGGAGGACATTTGGAAGAACATTTTTTGAGGGAGGACAGAACTTTCAAAAGGAGGACGATTGATCACATTAGTAATCACCACTGTAAAATGTTATTTTACTCATACCAGACAAAATAACTATCTATTTATGTTTATCCACTGTTTTTCAAAAAAATCAGGATGGGGTGCGATTCTACATCTTTGTTCGAGATAGTAAACTACTAGTGTTGGCCCTGTTTAGCAAATTTCCTCATTTCAAAATAACTATCAGATAATAAGATGTAAAGTGTGAGATTTAGTGCTTTCACTTGATCCCTCCCTAAAGAAATTTAGGAGAACTATACTTTTTTTTTTATCAGAGATTTGTGTTCAGTACAAAACGTTTTGTAAAAAAGTATGGCTTTCATTGGAAAAAAGAATGAGTTTGAATCACGTGGAAGAACTAGGTGTCACACTTTGAGAACATAACTGAGAGATTCCTTTTGAAAAACAGGACATTTTCTAGATTATTTGTTGAAAAATAGCACTCATATTGAGGTATATATTTTGAGGTTGTGGGCTATTTGAAAGACCCTGTACATATAAATTTTAATCACCGTATAAGTATTTCAGATTGATATCTGATTTTGCCTGATGTATTATAATGTGGGATGAGTATGGTAACATCATTTTTGAGAGAAATTTATACTTTGTAGCCCCATAACAATTGTTGTGAAACTTCTTACCAGGCAGAATCAATACCCCTAACACTTTGAATTGTTTTAAGTTTATCAGCTCAATAATGACAGTTCTGTTTTCAAATTTTCATACTGGGTTTCGAGAATCTAAAATTGAAAATGTTGAAACATAAACAAAATACACTTTTCTAATAAAAATTATATTTTCTAAAGAATTTCTCTTGGGATGTCACTAGAAATATCAGCTTATTCTAGGCCAAAACAATTTCTAAAAATTAGTTATTATCTATTTAAATCCCAGAAAATTAATAGAAGTTGGCATTTCTGTAATACCAATGTATATATATATATATATATATATATATATATATATATATATATATATATATATATATATATATATATTAGCTTATCACCCCGTTCATTTTCGTAGGCTATGCTCAGATGAGGGCCAAATTAGTAAGACGCTGCTGTTTGATGATGGATTCCGCAAGCTAAAATCTCATTGCTAAAATTCATTTTTGTGTTCAAAATATTTAGTTTTAATTTGAAATGTTTAAACATTTAACTCCAATCCTTAACATTCTAGACGGTTATAAGAATACAGATAAAATTCGTTTACTACAAAAAGCATTATATAGTTTAAAATAAGCCTCGTTGCAGTGGAATTACAGATTTGCTTTTTTTAAGAGAACGTTTTCATAGCAACCAAATCTCAAAGATATGTGTTTAAACATAGTTATAACAATCTTTCTGGGGCTATACATATAGATGATGGAATCATTATGGAAAAAAATAAATTAGAAGTCGACAACTTGACTAAAACCCTTAACAAGGATTTGATTTAACCTCAAAAATTCATCCTGTTACTTTTTTTAACAGGAAGAAAATACTTTTGAATTTGATAAAATAGGAAGTTTTGATTTAGTTAACCAATAAATTATATGCAATTACTGTTTAAATTATATATAAATTTTAAAATGCCAAATCAGTTTGGTATTATTCCGATGGAAACGGAAAACAGTGAAACTATTTCATATGATGGAAAATTTTTCCACAGAGAAATGATAAAAAGTTTATTAACAAAACCATAGTAGATATTTTAAATGTCATACAATTTTGTAGCAAACTCTTAAAAGCCTCTACACTTAGAGAAACTAATAATATAGGATGTAAATTATGTGAAGATAATTTTAAAATAATTAAGTGCCAGTAAAATAGAGACTATCAGATGTACAGTTAATAAATCCAACAACATTTATGACAGGAAGCATTGTAACTATTTTTTTAGGTTATATTATATCGACCATAATGTTTAAGTTTTTGCAATGATATATTTGAATAATATTTTAAATAATTGTAATTTCAAACTACCACTGTTAGTTATTTTACTTCATTCAGCTAATTATTGAAAATATACTCATAATCTTTTAAAAGTGAAAATATTTAATGCTCTTTTAAAATAAATATGACTTTTTTTAAAAAAATTTCAGTCTTTTAAATTTTCTTGCTTTTATCCATTCAAAACGAGGGGGGATCTTTAGCTGTTTTATGGCCCTGAATCGTATCTACATCAAATTTCAATGAGCTGATGTATTTACTAGTCTTTTATCACTGGTATAATTGGTAATCGTGTGGAATTACCTGTAAGCAGTAAGTTAAGGCTTAATCTGACCTAGTATAGATAAAAGTGATTCCTCAAAACGAAATGTTTTTGATCCTAAGTTCGTGTTCTTTGCTGTTATTTTAAAAGACATTTTACAATATTTAGTGCCTCAAAATTGTTTGGTAATTCACTACAGTAACTTATACAAATGTGTGCAAGCTGTAAGTTATTAATTCATAGTACCAGTTATAATTAATCAAAATAAAATCTGGAACTTATTCTCAAGATAAAAAAGAATACATATAGATATGGTATAACACATATCATTATTCTGAAACCTCAGGTTATAAAGATAAACGCTTAATTAAATGTTTTGCAACTTTCCTGATTACAGTTCACGACTTAAACAGTTGTTTGGGAAATATGTTCAGAGTGCTAAATTTAAAAATATAGAATTGTTGAAAAATGTAGTGGAGAAGAGAAAAATTATAAAATGTTAAAAAATTATCACTAATATTATAGGATAACTATTTTTCTGTAGGAATCTGGTATTTTTAGCTGTGTAATTGAAGAAGCGGTTACAGTTTGACATCATTTTAATATATCAATTAATCTTTGCCAAATCTTTCGTGAAACAGAGAAAGAATTCAAATTTTTTATATGTTTGAATCCTTTAAATATTTTTCTAAATAATTACAATAATCTTTGAAATATAAAATATATTTATACTGCTAAAGTGCTTTATCGCTGTCCATGTCACATATTGTGTAAATCGAGAAATAGATCACTGGTTCTGAAATGCTATTGGTCAGAGTAATGTATGGAGGTGACTAATTTGGCGAATTTAGTGCTCAAATAACATTCTTTTAAAAAATGCTTGATAAAAGTTACAGTTATTAAAACTAAGTTCTTTAACAGATGGAATAAAATATTATAGATTCAAATTTGGTCTAGAAAGCAGTAATTAACATTTCAAAAGTATTTTTACTTCACTATTTCAGTATTAATAGAAATTAGTTTAGAAAGTAAATTTTCATTAAATTTATATATATATCTTACCTATAGCTTGTCGTTCAGTAAAAATATTATTTTTTTAAAGCAGAAACACATTGCAGATTTAAAAAATAGCATAATTTATTATTACATTTATAATTTTATTCAAAAACTGAGTTACGACTTAAACATAAAACGAGAAAATTTATACGAAACATATTTATTTCTGTTATTATAAATCTGAAATAAAATGCCATCCAAATTTTTTTGCGTATATAACATTAAATTCAATTCGATACTGATTTGAAATTGTTATTTTTGTATGCTAGATTGCACAGTGAGTTAAATTTCTTTAAAAGTGTATTTACCAATGCCTGCAATAGCCAATTCTATGAGTGCTTTTTTTTTTTTTTTGCCTTACTTTACATTATTTGCAATACTAAAGATTTGGGTTTGTGTATGATTTTTCGTGCATCTCATACTGAGTTAATTCAAATTCGTAGACATTTATTACAACAAAAGATTTATAAAAGGTTAAACACATATATTTACATCTGTGATATATGATTTCGATAGCAGCAAACTAAATAAACTGTATTAAATTCACCCAATTTAGCTGGTTTGTGTTAATAAGTAGCATGTTGTTTAAATAACCTATACAGAGAGGAAGAATTTTTCACTTAAAACTGCACAAAAGGGGAATTTCGCCATATATCCTATGAAAAAATTTTTGAAGGGTTGGTACCTTAGATAATTATCTTTGGTTATTCATAGAAACTATCTATAAAACTTCAGAGTTCTGAGGACCACATTATAGCGAAGTTTAATTATTCTTGATGGCTTTTTGTTCAGTTATTGACTTTTAAGAACTGAAAGACTAACGTTACAACATCGTAAGTTTTGTGTGAAATTTCTCATATAAATATAATTTGAAAATTTATAGTTAATTATATTTTAAAAATTATTTATGTTTAACGTGCAAGCACAACTTATTAAAAGCACATTCAAAATTTTAACTTTGAAATCTTTCATTAATTTGATCAAAATTTACTGATACCATCGTAGAAAAATATTTAGAGAGACTTAATTTGGGTAAATAAATTGCTGAATAAATTGTCTCTGATACGAATAAATGTCCTCAAATAAATGTGAATGCTATTGCAAGATCTGCAAATAACTTTCTGGAGCCAATTTTAAAAATAAAAGTTGGACATATTAGAAGCTTATCAACTTCCAGCTTTTGAATAATCAGCAAGAAGTTGATAAAATAATGAGCATAAAGACTTGATCTGAAAGGG
This sequence comes from Pardosa pseudoannulata, assembly GCA_032207245.1. Taxonomy (NCBI): domain Eukaryota; kingdom Metazoa; phylum Arthropoda; class Arachnida; order Araneae; family Lycosidae; genus Pardosa; species Pardosa pseudoannulata. The sequence goes on along the minus strand of CM063502.1, from coordinate 66,428,438 downwards.
AATCCCAGTAATTTGTAAATATGTAAATATTCTCCAAAACTTATGTGTTGATTATAAAAGCTCGAGAAAAAATAAAATAAAAGACTATGTTTGATATTTAAATATAAAGTCATATAAAAGGTTAAAAAATCATAATTCAATTTATGCTTATTTATAAATCCTGTTGATACAAAACTGTGACCTTAAATGCTCAAATAGAATTCTTTTTAACCTTTTGCTCATTTTTACATACATATACATATGTAAGCATAACACTTTAAAAATTAGTTCAACAGATGCTATTCGACTAAATCTCAGCCTAATTAACATTATTTGAAGTTCCAAAGAGAACAGAAAAATCAAGAATGGGGCAATTGACCATTGTAAAAGAAGGGCATTATTAAATAGTTTAGATATGGATAAAATTTGATTTTTCATTGTAACTTAGTTTTTAACAAATTATTTAAGGAGCTTAATGGTCTTTTTACTTCATATTAAAGTATATGTATATGACAATGCCATGACATAAGGTCGATAAGTCGTTGTTATTCTTGATTTCTGCAGCTTAATGTTTTTCGAAAAGATAAAATAAAGATTCGAAAACAAACAAAAACAGGTAGGATAAATTTATTTTATCCTAGAGAGATTATTATTTTGTGATAACTAAAACTAATGAAGAATATTAGGAAAGTGCAATTTAACCCTTTCGTGGGCCATTTATTTCTTACACAATGTTTTCAAACTTTCAAAACAGAAGGGCTAATTATATTTATTTGATCAAACAATAGATGACAGTGCAAAACTGAAGCGGAAATCAGTCTTCCCATTGTTATAATAGCAAGGCCAATATATTATAATGGGGTTTTGCGCTTCCCACAGGGGTGTTTATAAGAGCATGTAGGTGGGAAGTAATTTTCCCACAGCCTTCGAAAGGGTTAAAATCCGTACACCACAACGGAGTTAGATTATTTAAAGATGTGTACTTGATATGTGATCTCGATATACAAATTTAAAGCTTTGAAAGACTTGTAATCTCTGACTCGACTATCTTAGTAAGCAGCAGTACTCCTGATAAACTCTTCTTGTATTTTTTTTAATGTTTGAGATTTTGTCATGTAGTTTAGGTCATAACATTTAGAAAATATGTCTAACAGGTTTATAATATTAAACAATACAAAAGCAATCAAGTACCTTAGAAGAAAGATTCTATACACATACCTCTAGTAATAAACCATGAGAAATTTCACAGAAAGTCGTACCATTCTGTGTTCTGTACATCATCGAAACAAGAATGTGGAATGTAAGAAGAAAAATAGAAGCAGGAACATATTTATATTGTAATATCTGTAGTACACTTTCTTGGATACGTCAGACTAAATATTACTGAAGAGGTTTCCAGAGTGACGAGATGCCGTCAAGAATATCCTGTAATCTGCCAAGCTTAAAACTCTTTTCGACTTTTTACTAACAAATGTTTAAAATTTAAACAAGCAAAGGATACAAATGGCCAGGGCCGTAACCAGAAATTATATTCAGACGGGGGGGGAGGGGGTATTAATTTTTTTGGAAATGGTAATTCAATAAAACTACAGGTTTTCTTATGAATGTATACTTCTAATGAGTACCATAATACAATGTGATTTTAAAATATCAAAACAATTAAAAAAAGATATAATGAACAAATTTATAACCTTGAATGGGTAATGTAGTAACTGCACAGGGAATTCAATAGTAAAACTAACATTGAAAAGATATAAATTATACATGGTAATAAATTCTAATTTTTAAAACAGAAGTATAACCAAAGAAAAAGAATAATTTTGAAAGAAAATGGAAGTGTTCAAATTTTTACCTATATATTATAAAATATGCTCTCCTTGAAATTTTTGCCGAAACATTTTCACAATTTCTTTCGATTGTACAACATTATTCTGATGAGTTTCCAAAAGTGCTAGTCAATCTGCTCTTACTTGTTGAATACAATTTGCACCTACTGTTTAACTTAACGTCATTGTTCTAAGCACACTTTTGTTTATGCACAGCTTGGCAGATGACACACCCACACACATGGTCCATTTTCTTTCCACGAAATGGTCTTTAAGAATTTCAGAGGGGTACCGGTCCCTAAATCCCCTCCTTGCCTACGACCTTGCAAGTGAGTAATAATCATACGATGCTTTATATAATGTATAAGTAGAATATCTGCTGGGAATGACCTAACGTTCACATTATAACACCATCGATAATAAGAAATGTATTTGAAAGACAATCCAGCTTCGTTACCCTTGTAATTAAAGCAACTGGTCTCTTTCTCATAGGAAGTTTTATTTTTTCGTGAATGAAGCTACTTAATCAGTACTTTATTAAAAACCAAGAAAGAGTCCCATATAAAAATAAATGACTAATATATTTTTTATGTAAAAAATTAGTATTTTTTATGAAAATTATAAAGTTTTTTGTTAGGCATTTTAGTTTTAAAATGTAAGAAGACAGGTTGAATTTTATTAATGATATTTCCATAATCAAGGCTGAATTAATTATGTTTTTGGTTTTGGTTTGGAACGCTACGGTCTACTGTTTTTGCTACAAGATGGCTAATGAGACCGGGGCCTACTGTTTAAAGCCGATTCCGAACGGCTATGAACATCCATGCCATCAGCGGCATTCGAACTCGCGAACTCTGGTACCGAAGAGCTGCTCTCTGCAATTCGGCCATCGTTCGAAAGAATTTTTTTTTTTTTTTATCGGAAGAGTAATTTGTTAATTTAAAATAATTAATTCAGTTTTATTTACATTTAACTACATTTTAAAGTGTTGTTAATTTATGTATATATTGATAAGTACATAAATTTTTCTCACAACGGCAGGGTTTGATTAATCGTGACTAGAATTCAACTGGGAAAGTGAGAAAAAAAATGGGAGGGGGTTATACATGCAAATGGGAATTAATTCCCAGATGCGTTTACCGTCTTCAGACATACTTCAGACGAAGGTTAACTTTTTTTCAACACAGAGTTGATTAGAGTGGGATCTACTGCTCAAATCAGAATAAGACACTTTTATGAACATTCATGTCAGCAACGGGATTCAAACCAGCAGACTTCGGCACTGATAGAACGCTTCCTACCAATTCAACTATCGCCTAGGGGTATATATCTAATTCCTAATCCACTTATCTCCGTGGGAATATCCAAATGCCTGTGTGGTTAAGTATGGAAATAAAAACAAATTGTTATTAGTTATAACAAAAAGTTATATTCAGATGTTTCAAACATGAACGCTGAGAAATCTATAAGTACGGAGTTGCCCCAGCAAAATCCGTGAGATTCTGTGTCTTTTTCCTTTTCCCTTTCTGAGTCCAGCCTGAAGGATGCCGGCTGGTGAGCCGGCTCACCAGGAGCAATTGCTTCCATCCTAAGCCATGGGGACACCTACAAATTCGGTTGTTGCTAATTCAATCGAGCTAGAAAACGCGAGTTTTGAAAGCAGATTTTTTTTCTGTCTTTTGCATCCACGATCATCCAGCAGTGTATGACACAAAGAACCGATGTTATTATGAGCCGCGGTAGCTCAGTCGGCAAAGGTGACGATCTCGTAACTGAGAGGTTGCGTATTCGGAACCCAAGTCTGCCGTGTGCGTTAAAGGTGACTGGGGAACGTAAAATATGTTCTAGGTCACAATGTCCTCCAAGTTCACAATTAATACCTCTGGGGGTGGCAGGCCGTCTATGGGTCTTCTGCTTGGTCCCTGCTTCAAAATTATGAGGACCTACATGAGCGAAGTCGTTCTTTCACCTTAATGGTGATCTTTAAAACGAAAGGTGCAACCCTTGGCCTTAATACGACAGCCTTCAGACTAAATCGTGTTTAGTTTGTCCAAGCACGATAAAATCCAAGAGTCATGAGAAACAATAACAACGATTTTTATTCTATTGCAGTGATTAACGGACATTTACTGTGAAATTCATTGCATTATTGATGGTATCGTTTTATCGATAAATATGTCATCGAGAAGGAGAATTAAAATTTGCAACGGTATCCACCCTGTAAATCATCTAGGGCAATACCCATAAATTGAGCAGTGGGATACATTTAAATAGATTAGGACAATATGTCTCACACACACACACAAAAAAAAAAAAATAAATCTGACATTAAAAATATGAAATTACTACTTATTACAAACAATAAATATTTTATGCTAAGTACGTCTAGAAAATAGCTGTATTTAATGTAAAATAAAATATAGACAAATTTAAACATGAGTATTGGATGTTCTCAAAAACGTACGGGAGCAATTTGCAATCTAAGAGTGTTGCCAAGTTTCTCAATCAAATTTTTGTTCTCTGGATTGGATTGGAGCACTACGGTCTACTTTTTGCAACACGAGGGATAATGAGACCGGGACCTACTGCTTAAAGCCGATTCCGAACGGCTACGAACATCCATGCCAATTTTGGGATTCGAACCCACGAACTCCGGTTCCGAAGGCCAGCGCTCTAACCATTCGGCCATCGTTCGGCTTTTGTTCTACGATTTTTGTCTTAAGAACACTGAAAACACAAAAACCTATTTAAAAATGGATTACTTATCCAATAAGGAATGAAATCTAATCTCTGGGATGTACACGCCCATTAGGATAAATGCTAAATATGTCGAAGTATATTCTCGAATGCGCTTGGTTGAAAATAGAAAGATCAGATGTAAAAATTTAAGTTTTTTCCCACAGTTTACCATGCTTGGATCTCCGCCTAATTCGATCGCAATCCTGAGGTTGATGGTTTTATCCCCGCCGATGACATCAACTTGTAAATTTACTTAAAATTTCGTTTTTAGGTTTTATTGAATAATTTTTTGTTTTTTGCTGTTTTTTATAGTAAAGTACCATTTTCTGTACCTTTTGGCTATTTTTCTATTAATCTTTCATTTTCCAATATTTTAGGTATCGTATCATTCCGCTATTTTGCTCTCGTTTATTTTTACTTTGCTTAATGTTTTGTCTTGTTTCATGTTTATAAAAATAAAAAAAAAAACTGAAAAAATGCTTAATAAAATTTTTAAAATTTCATAAAACTCAAAAATATATCTTTTTGTTAGTGTTGTCACTTTTTGTTTATTTTTAATTGCTGTACCAAGTTGCAACTTTTTTACTGTCCCTGTTATTATTATTGTACTACTTTTTATTATTTCTGAGCTTCATGTTGTTGAATCCATGCATTGCTGTTAACCATACCTAATGGTCATTGTCAAGGTTACAGTCTAATTATCCACTAATTAGACAACGCATTGGTTATTCATAATTTTTTGTGAGAACGTCCTCACCTCCTCGCTTCCTTGTGAGCTGGAGTGTATTAAATTTTTGTTTGGATCACTTTTTGCCTAGAGGCCTAAATTTATGTTTTGTTCTGCTTAACCAAAAATTAATTAGATTGTGTCGTTTGAATTGTTCTTGTAAATTTCTGTCTCTATGATACCTTTTGATTTGATTTATTATCATTTTTTATGTCTGCCATTATTGATTATTTTTCGCTTACCACCAACCAGCAACTCTCTTACCACATGTTGGGAAACGTTGGCTATATGATATGATGTACAATCCGGCCCTTCTCGGGACATTTGTTGCAAACTCTTTTCGCTTGATTGTCCCGGGAAAAAACAGAACAATAGGAACCCTATATTAAGGGTATTCTCAGTATCAAGGCATGCTACGAGTAAGAATTAAATGTTAGATGTATTCATCATTCAATCAATGGGTAGAAAAAGAGTAGAGAGGGTGAAACAGTTAGTAAATGAATTGTATATTGTGAAGCTATTTAGTCCAAGTCGTTAACCCCTTAACGCACAGTTCTGTTTACGTTCGGAGGTTAAAATGAAGACCTTATATTTCGCTAGGTACTCCGTTAAACCCAATTACCTTGACCTTTATGCTTGGATCATCAAAACCATTTCTTCGTCTTACCTAACAAATAGGTATATTGTTTCTTTTAATTACACGTATTATCACCAATAATAAATAATAAATGCCCTATATTTTAACGAGGTAAATTGATTTAAAAAAATGTTCGTATTTGGAAGAGCTATCGTTAATTAATTTTTATTTAAGAAAATTAATTTCTTTGCAAGGTCGCAAAAATCAATTAAGGGGCCGCATACTGCCTGTTGGACGGCGTTTGTGTAATACAAACCCCTGCCTATTAGCGTAGCTGTTTCAAATACTTTGAGGGGGAAAAAATAAATAAAGCGAAGCATTCATCGTCGAAAGTCACAGAATCCTTATAGCTTTTAATATAGCTGAAAAATGGGTGCGGACAGAAGAAACTGTTCCGCTTACTTATCGACTAATCAAGATCTTTCCGCGTTTTCTGGAAGTAACACGATATATATGGCATTTAGCTCTAGGCGATACACATCTGTGTAGCTTCCAAGCATTTGAGAGCAGTTCGCTTCGTTATCCACGCCTAATTTTATTTCTTAAAAGGACACATTCATAATCAACTTCAAAATGCTGATTTGTTCCTCTTCCGTAACCAAAAAACTAAAGCTTTTTTTTTTTTTTTTTTTTTTTTTTGCGTATTTTAGGAAGATTTCACTATGTGATGTCAATGGTTTGTGGTCAGGGTTGTACAAAGAAAAATATTTCGTATGTGTGTGGGGGACGTTCAAGTTCTATGTTTCTGTGTAATAATTTTTTAATAGAATGAAACCTCGATCTATCGTTTTACAAGAAGACGGAAATAGAAAACAATGATTACAGGTTTGGCTTGGTTTAATTTGGAGCATTAGTGATGTAGACAGAATTTTTTTTTCTTTTTTTTGGGGGGGAGGGTTCTAAACCTTATCCAAAAAACACTAAACTTTCATTTTTTTATTAAAAAATCATTACACACATTTACATACATACAAAAGTTTTATACATATATTAACAATTTTGTATGCAAATAAATACATCATAAAATGGAGAAGCAAACGCTGTACGTAATTTCATTCTATCTTGAAAAGCCGAATGATGGCCAATTGGTTATGTCACTGATCTTCGGTACCGAAGTTCGTGGGTGCGTAATCCCACAGTGGCATAGATGTTCGTAGCCGTTCGGAAGCGACTTCAAAAAGTAGGTCCGGTTTCATTAGCCTACGTGTTGCAAAATAGTATACTGTAGCGCTCCAAACCAAACCAAACATCCATCTTGACAAATACTTCAGAAACACCACGTGTCTTAAATTATGTTCCAAGTTTTTACCAGTTTTAAATTTGCCTGGTACATAGAGGAGCATATTTAATTTACGCTCCGATACCTACCAGACGAATTTAACACTAAACTAACCGTAACCGGTCAAATGACCGGTAATGTATGTATAAAAAATGCAATGGGTAACGAAATAAAAGAAATAGGTATGTATTAAGTGCTGGTAGTTTAGTGTTATTTATTATATTAGAGTTGCTCAGAGTTAAACTAAAAAATTTTTAGGAATTATTAGAAAAAAAGTATGCAGAAAGAAATTAGGACATATCCTTTTATTTTACTTTTACAAAATTACTTACCTTGTAAGACAACAAAATTCGAAAACAGTACTGTTTCAAAGCAGCAAGTTAATTTTTCTAGATTTTAAGTCCAACTTTCAAACTTTTATCCATGCTTAGTCATACCTATATGCACCGAAAGTAATGCTAAACTTGCCAATCTTCTGTGACCAATTCTAATCCAGAGAAAAGATTTTACTCTTTTCATTGGTTGAAAACTACCTTTCAATACTTCCAGTAGAAACTAGTAATGTACGCAAGTTTTAAAAATCTTATATTGCACACATTGAAAATATTTTGGCATGCATATTTCCGGACCGTCCTATACCGTACCGTGTTCTTGGGTACGGTTTGCCCTTTTTTTTTTTCCAACACAAAGTTTAATGAGACCGGGACTTCCTGCTTAGACTCGATTCTGAACGGCTACGAACATCCATGCCCGCAGTTGGATTCAAACCCATGAACTCTGGTTCAGCAACGCTTTACCATTCTGCCATAGCTCGGCAAGACATGATAAGAACATGTAGTGAAATACTGCCTTTTAGGTGAGGTACAGGTCTTCGTTTATCAAGAATGACTAGATATTTCAAATGCCTTGAAAGCCAAAAGTCGCATTGGTTGAGATCTGGGACACGGGTTGGCCATAAATTAGGAATGTGGTGGCTGATGACAAGTTCTTCTGTAAAGTGACTTTTGAGAACGTTCTTAACATGAAATCTGAAAACAAAATCTCCGTGACAATTTGTAGGTTTTATAACAGCTGCTGCAGTACGTCGATAAAAACTAATTTAAATATTTTTTTTTCTTCTTCACCTCACCTCAAATCCTTCTACCTTAAATCTTTAATCTGAAAATTAGTTATCGAACAAGTTTCTGATCAAGTTTGCAATCACTTTAAATAATTTAAAATTTAATGAGTAAAAGTTATTGTATTAGGGTTAATGAGTATGAGTTATTGTGAATTAAAAAGATGGTGAAATCTAAGTAAACAATCTGTCGTAAATGTGTAATTCATAAAAAATGGTCTCTAGTGGTACAATTTTGGGATAAATTTTTTTATTCGATCAAACAAATTTCCATCAATTTAGTATTCCCTACAAAACATTTCCTAACTTTCTGAACAATAGTTTCGACTATAGGCAGCGTTAAAGTAGGTTTAGTTTGGTTTGGAGCTCTACGATCTACTTTTAGCAACACGAGGGCTAACGATACCGGGACCTACTGCTTAAAGCCGATTCCGAATGGCTACATATATCTATGCCACTGTGGGATTCGAACCCACGAACTTCGGTACCGAAGGCCAGAACCCTAACAAATCGGCCATCGTTCGAGCAGAGTTAAAGCAAGGAAGTTTAGTTATGGAAACCCTGTATATAGGCTCATTCCTTGGGGGCAGGGCTAAAACGGCTTAAAGTTTCCTCTCTCTGTTTTGAACCTTATGAATGTACATTAATAGGGCGCAAGGACGTAGGAAAGGGGAGGGATTTGGGGGAGCTGTCATCTCCCCAAATTCTAGAGGACCATTTCATCAAAAGAAAAAGTCCCACGAGTGTAGGTGCCATCCGCCTAACTGTATAAGAACATGTTCCTAAAAAAAGCCACATCGGCTATAAAATGTTTTGTCAAACCGCTGGCTAAAAATTTAACATTTTCTGTATATTCTGCTATATTGTGCCTTTTTTCATTAGGAAGATAAAAAAGTCATCAAATATTTTTAATTATTTGAGTTAAAAATAGATATATTCATATCTCATACAAGCCTTCATACCTTAATTTTGTTTTACTCAAGTATCATTCACAAATAACAATGTCTTTCCTCTTTGGTCCCCCTCCCGGAAAACAATTTCTGTCTACGACCCTGATAGTGCGGGTTCTTTTAATTTGTAATTATAAGTTCAAAGAGCCCTCTTTTTATCATCCCTTCTTATTGTTTGCGGCCATTTTAATTAAAAATACCCGTTTACCTATAGAAAGGGATTTTAACAGACCAAAAAAGTACGGACCGCCCGTAGAACAGACAATTTTGGATATCTCGTGTCGGTTAACTTCTTTCATGTTTCTATAGTATGAAAACAAGAATTATAAAAGCTTAAAATTTCTTAAACCTTCATCTCACGTACTAGATCATTTTGATTAGAGTATTATGTTATATAAAATTTCCTGTACTTTCTTTGGTAGCCACGTGGAGAGAAATATAAGGTATAACACTGCAAGAACACAAAAACATGAGTCTGCAATATTTTCTCAAAGAGCTAGGAAAAGAGCATATCACTGAAAACTAATGCTGAAAATAATGATCTATGTGGAAAACAATCATGATTAGCAATTTATTTCAAGGAAATAATTTTAAACTTCTCTTGCACAAAATAACATAAAATAAATGGCGTCTGTGTGTACGTACACACGCACACGTATATCTGTGTGTGTGAATGTGTGTGTATATATATATATATATATATATATATATATATATATATATATATATATATACATATATTGTCGACATACAAGTAAAACTGATCAAGTCGGTGTGTTGTTCGGAGAAAATATGTTTCATCATCACGTTTTCGTAAAATCCAGTTTCTAAATAAAATTGATCAATTTTCCGATGTGTTGTTATTGCAGCAAACTGAATACCACTTGGTCATTTTTTTCTTGATAAATATGACTAAAACATTAACCCCTTAACGTGCACGCTCGAGTTAACTCGAGCGCGTTAAACTGGCCAAACTGTGCACACTCGAGATAATTCGAGCGGCGTTGTACTTTATGTTGCCATACTTTTTCACACTCGAGTGCAATCGAGAATTGAAAATAACAATGTGAAAGAAAAAAAAACAATCATTTTATTGATATTTATCTCATTTACATGGGATTGTAAGCTATAACACTTACTTATTCAAGTATAAAAAATATATATATATTTTAAATTCATCGTTCTAAATTGTGTTTTTTACATAAAAAATTGATTTTTTTTTTGGCCGGCCTTTAAAAAGAACTGTGTAGTAAGGGGTTAACGGCTTGGGCTAGATAGTTTCAAAATATACAATTCATTTACTAACTGTTTCACCTTCTCTCAGGGCCGTAGCCAGAAATTAGTTTCGGAGGGGGACCAAGGGAGAAAGACATCTTTATTTGTGAATGATACTTTAATTGATGAAAAGGAAAGCACTGTATTTCTGGAATACAGTGCTGTATTTCCGGCCAGCTGCCCAGCAAGACTTTAATGATCTGAGCGTTTTTTTTCTAAGAGAATAACTGTCCATGTTCATGAACAGCTAGGCAGATAGCACATACACACACAAACGTGGGACATTGTCTATCTACAAAATGGTCTTTCAAAGTTTCGGGGGGGGGGACCAGTCCCCCAAATCCCTCCCCCTGCCTACGGCATTGCCTTCTCCACTCTTTTTCTACTCATTGAATGAATGTTGAATGCATCTAACATTTAATTCTTACTCGTAGCATGCCTTGAAACTGAGAATACCCCCAATATAGGGTTCATATTGTCCTGTTTTTTTTTTCCAGGGACAATCAAGCAAAAAGAGTTTGTAACAAATTTCCCGAGAAGGGCCGGATTGTACATCATATCATATATTATATGTATCATATAAACCAGCGTTTCCCAACATGTGGTACGCGAGTTGCTGGTTGGTGGCAAGCGAAAAATAATCAATAATGGCAGACATATAAAATAATAATAAATCAAATCAAAAGGTATCATAAAGACAAAAATTTACAAGTAGAATTCAAACGACACAATCTAATTAATTTTTGGTTACGCATTGATAAAGAATATGAACAATTTTCTGGGAAAGCTCTTAAATTATTATTACCATTTACTAGTACGGAATTTGTAGAAAGAGCTTTTTCTTTATATATATATATATATATATATATATATATATATATATATATATATATATATATATATATATATATATATATATATATATATATATATATATATATATATATATATATATATATATATATATATATATATATATATATATATATATATATATATATATATATATATATATATATATATATATATATATATATATATATATATATATATATATATATATATATATATATATATATATATATATATATATATATATATATATATATATATATATATATATATATATATATATATATATATATATATATATATATATATATATATATATATATATATATATATATATATATATATATATATATATATATATATATATATATATATATATATATATATATATATATATATATATATATATATATATATATATATATATATATATATATATATATATATATATATATATATATATATATATATATATATATATTATATATATATATATATATATATATATATATATATATATATATATATATATATATATATATATATATATATATATATATATATATATATATATATATATATATATATATATATATATATATATATATATATATATATATATATATATATATATATATATATATATATATATATATATATATATATATATATTAGAAAATAAGAAACTTTGAACAAAAAGTGAGTTTATAATCCGGCATGACGTTTAGGCTTGTTTAAATGTAATTTGTCTCATTTTATGATGGGAATACATGTCCACCTTATAAAATGAATAACGCAAATAAATACAATCATTTTTAGAGTACAGTGTTCCCTTGTTTTTCGCGGTTAATGGGGACCAAAACCTCCCGCGAAAGCTGAAAAACTGCGAAGTAGGATTTGCCCCTAGGAATTTTCGTGTATGCGGGTACACGAATGTTTTAAATATGTAAACAGTATTTATACTTTACACATTTAAGACAAAAATTACAACAGTATACATATTTACTTAAACATGTCAGTGATAATTAATAAGGTTAATTACAAAACCTTATAGAGTAATAAACATAAATCCACATTGCTTTTTGAGAGATGCAAAGTCTTGTGTTGATGGCGGAGGTGGGGCTCTCACTTGACTCGTAGAAGCTTTAAGCTCACACGGAGACTCTTTTGCTGGAGGCTCTGAAGGTACAGCCAGAGGGCTTTATCTTGGAGAGAAACATGGTGACGGATAGTTGTTTTTGTTTATCCTTTTCCTTCAAAACTCCCCTGTACAAGGACATAACCCCGCCAATACAATTGCTGAACTCGACAGCTCGAATCATATTGTCGTCAAAGTCCTGTGCAAATTCTTGCCATGTTGCACAATTGTTACAGATTCTCCATGATAAGGCCATGCTTTTCAGTTTGTTCTCCGTCTTCCTCTTCATTTTCCTCCTCACTTGCAGACTTTGCCATATCAACAGCCCGTGGTATGTACTCTGAGTCAACTCATCTCTTTGTTTGACATGCAGGGATCCTTCTCTCTCGCGTGACATGAAATAACGCTTCTTTCCGCAATGTGGTTGCCGACATGGTTGAATTTTTTCATTTTTATTTTTTGATGAATATTTTGCGAAAAATCGCGAAGCACTGAATCCGCAAAACATGAAGCGCGAATTGGAGAGGAAACACTGTAGTACAATTTAGCATGACGTATAACCAAGTTGTACGTGAGTCAAAAAAGATTGGTAAATGCTGATATACATAAATGAGACAAATGTCTAAATTCCGCTTTTTTTTTAAGGACCCAGTCAAATTACTATTCTGAAAATATTTATAAATAAGATAGTTTATTTTTTCTATTGTTCAACTGCACATAATTAACAGAATTATATATGTTTTTCTTTCTTCCAGTGACGACATAGAAATTGAAGAATTAGACGACGAATTGGTGCAATTTAAATTAGTTTGTAAAAGGCAAAAATTAACTGTGCAATCTGACACTCTGCAACGTTTCAAGAGCACAAAAGCAGTACAAACATTTTCAAATGTTGCGAATATCAAATTCTCATCATAAATGTATCAGGTAAAAGGTCATTCTCAGTGTTAAAATGTGTATAAAATTATTTACGAAATTCACAAAATCAAAGTTAAATTCTTCAGTTATTTTACATATCGGACAAAATGCTTCGGATAATATTGATTATGATAAAATAACTAATAGTTTTGCTGAATTGGAATAGATATCAGAATTTTTAAATAAAATTTATGCATATTTATACACTTACTTTTGTTAGACATTTAATAGAATAAATTTAATATTTTTTAATTTATAAACAAACTGTTCAAACTTTTTTATAAAAACTAATATTTATTGTTGTATAATAAATATTTTTTATAAATAAAAATTTAAGATTTGTTTTATTTAGGTTTGTTTAATTGCATTTTGTGTGTTTAATTTCTCGTGCGTTTGGTTTGGAGTACTACGGTCTACTGTTTTACTACACGAATGCTAATGAGGCTGGGACTTACTGCTTATAGCTGAATTTGAACGGCTACGAACATTCATACCATCAGCGGGATTCGAACCAGTGAACTCCGGTACCGAAGAACAGCGATCTACCATTCGAATTATTTCTATTAGGAAAGAGAAGGACCACGGGAAGAAAAAATTGTCTAGGACCAAAAATTGTTTTAATCCGAACCTAATCCTCAGTTACTTCAAAAGTTCCGCTTTTTTTGGGCATATTATAACTTGAGGGAAAAAAAAATAATAAATGTGAAATCAAATTTGAAGAAGGGATTGAACAGAAAAATGTTACAAAATGTTTACTCGCTTTGCAAAGTACGGGAGGGGGTTTCTTTATAAGTTCTGGAAAATTAAATAGCTAGTTATATCTTGTTTACTATTACCCAAAAATAAATAATGTAGCGTTGAACGTGTACTCTCGTAAATTAATGCGATCTGGCTTGATTTGGTTTGAAGCGTTACGGTCAATTATTCTGAGACCGGGACATACTGCTTAAAGCTGATTCTGAAGGGCTACGAATATCCATGCCACAGCGGGGTTCGAACCCACACACTCCGATACTGAAGATCAGAGCCCTAACCATTTGACCATCGTTCTGCTTAATGTTATCTTGATTGGTGAAAACAGATAAACAGACTTAAATTTGAAACAGTAAAAGATTCAACCACTGTAAAGTCATTTTGAGTAATTGCCATGTGTTGAAACAGACCTATGATCACATATTAATTAAAAAAGAAATCCTTAAACAGGTCCAAAAATCAGATATTTTTTAAAATTAAATACTTTTTAATTAATAATCCTCTTGGAAATAGATTTATTGTTAATGATTGTTCGATGATGAATTAAAAATTAAACGCAAAATTAGTTATATCTGGGGTTTTCTTAAATATTACACTGCTGCGTATTTAAACAATAAATTTCAGACTCTCACAGTTTTTGTGTAAAAGATGAGACTTCTTCTCCAATAGCATATTTATTATAGAATAGAGTACGTCAAAAATATTTTTTTACTGTCTTTATAAAATTAACGAAGCAAAAAACTTTTAAACACATTTAGTACAATTAAGCTATACCAGAGTACTGAAGTGAAAGTCTTTTAAAAACATTTTGCTATACACGGTACAGATGCTAAATACCTCTAAGTGTAAATTAAACTGGCTGCTATTTTTTATAAACTTTTCTTCGTTATATGTTGATTGTTAATCAAATCGCTGCCCTTAAATTTGACCTCTGGCGTGTTGTGTACCACCTTGCCCCCCCCCCTTTCCATCTAGGATTGGACCAGGTTATACAGTAATTTTTTTACATATATTTGTCATAGTATTTCATCTAATATGATTATTCTGGTCTAAATCTCAAAAACATTTCGGAAGTAAAATAAATAAATAAATAAATAAAAAGAAATGGAGAAGAAACGGTGGGCAAACGACTATTATAAACACCCGCATAGCATAATCAGTAACACATTTAGGAAGCTATTTTCTCTTCCGCATTAGAAAAAATAAATCACATACCGATTACACACGTTTAAACAAAAACACTAAATTATTTAAGCGAAACGACAGCATTTTTCTCTTTTTAACAGAAATATACTGCCTTAAAATGGGCTTGTCTAATAAATACCATGAATATTATTAAATAACGTTTATAGTAAAATTAGATAAGTAGGTGTTTGCCGAGTATGTGTGTTTAAACTACGCTGAGCATTTTTCAAGACCGATTTCCTTAAATGGAGTCGGTCACCCATTCATCCAACATCAAACGAGAAACAGTTAATTCAAAGGACGAAAAATACGTATGTGTAAAAGAGTTGGGAAAATTAATTTTTTATTTTCAAAAGGAAAAACTTACAGAAGAAAACACTTAATGTCAATGCTCATAAAAAATGACGCCCTATTTATACTACTTTGCAAACAATACTAAGACTTTCTCGATATGTACGTAGATTAATTCAGAATAATATTAAGAAAGGAACCTTATAACAACGATTTTATAAACTTCAAATTAAATATTAAAGATGAAATTTTCTTTCAACCTTTTGTATAATTTATACGAGTAGTATTTAGAGTTATCTTTTTTTGGTGAAGAAAAAAAAGGGAGAGGGATTTCAGTGAAGGAATGAGAATAAGTTTTAGATTTTATTTTAAAATTAGGAAATTATGCAACATTAATGCAGGAAATGAGAAAACAATTTAAATTGTGTACATTTGTATTTGGTGAATTCCTTGTGCATGCAGAAAACTTGTCCAAATTAAACTTTTAAAAATATATTTTAAATATAGAGCAAACTAAGATATGAGGTAATTATTTGTTTAAGGAAATCTTTTTTTTTTTTTTTTTAAATATATGAGATCATATGAGGCTAACATCAAAAACTATAAACACTGAAAACTTACTTATAACAAATGATTAATAAAATAAAACCAAAAATTGAAGAAAAAAACTAAAATAAACATTTTGATACTAACTGTAGGGAGAAAATAATATTTATTAAAATAATTTAAAGAAAATTTGATTCCAAAATACTATATTTATTACCACAGAAAAAAAAAAATTATATTAAGGCCTTCATCACAGGTTTATTTCACAAGTTTTGTTGTATATTTCAATTTTTTTAACCGAAACAAAAAAAGAAAAATGAAAAGTTAATACTGACTTACTTTTCATGAATAAAATTACATTCCTAACAATAAAAAAGACACAAATGCTACCTTAAACTCATTTTATAGACACCTTTGCTTTCCTTTTGTATTTCTGTTTCTTAATAATAATTGTTTTTAAGATATTTATTTTGTAGTATTAACTATTGTACATTTAAGACAGTCTAGCAAATAATAATCTCTCATACATATTCTAAATAATCCTATGTAGTTAATTTCTTAACAGACATAATGTTAAAAGTAAAATAATAGTGTATCTAAACAATTTAATAAAAGCTTGGAGAAGATTTAAAATTTTTATTTTACTTTGAAACCATATTTCATATAATACTTTTATGACAATAGCCTAAAATGTGTAAATAATTTAAAAATTTTAATATTTTAAAACTAGAAACTGATTGAGAATTTTATAAGCCTAGCATCTCTTATAAGAACATAAATGATTGGTATATAGGTCTGATTATACATCTACTTTTTCTAGTCTACCAAACTAAATGCTTAAATTAAATTTTAATGAGGGTATCTATGATTCATTCCAACTAGTGCATGAATCATAGATGTTATTAAACAGAGTTCAATAACATCAAATTTTCCTGTAAGTAAATGAATCAATAAAAAATTGTTTTGGTAAAAATTTATAAATCACAAATTTTATGAAATGTTTTGCAATAAAAACAATTCTGATCAAATTCACTGAATTTAGAAAAACAAAACTTATTGCTTGATGTTAATACATGAGGTCTTTGGTGCTTAAGATTACAAAATATTTCTATTATTGTCACTCTGTGTTATTTTTATTCTTAGACATTTCATAATCATATATTCTAGTTCATTTTTATGAAAAAGGTCTGACTATTATGAATAGTGTATTTCAAAGAATACCGTATAATTTAAATTAGATAATAAAAGAAGATATCCAAACTGTGATACATAAAGCTTGTTACTTGTAACTTTTACCTAAAGCCGTAATTCACAGAGAGATAAGCCGCGAAACAGTTACGAAAAGCATTAAATCTCAGGCGACTATTTTCGTCGCCAAGGTTGCCACAGTATTGAAGTCGGAAGCTTCCTTCGTTTATCGCTTTTGGTTGAGATGTAGAGTATTTTTAAGAGAGTAGTTATTTTCTGACAGGCTGAGTTAGAAGTAAACATAATTAAAGTTTTGTTAGTAGGTAAGTTACTATTTGTCTGCTTTTAATGAAATAACATCCGCTCTTCAGCATTGTATACGTTTTGATATATGACGCTGTAGTGTGCGCCCCAATGCATTTTCGTTGGTTATTTAATGTCAGATTTGGTAATTGGTAAGCTATGAGTTGCTAAGTTAAAAGAAAAAAAAGAAGAAAAAAGTGGGATAAAGTTTTACCAATTTCTTACAACAGTCATTTATTGTATATAACTATTCAATTTACTGTTTTCATCTATCGGCTTTTACAATAATGTGAATAATATGTGTGGGTGGAATTAAGTATCAATATATTAGGAAGTGCTATTTCCTTATTAAACTTCTTCAACGTCTATGGGACATCCGTTGTGATGCTCATCTGTTTCAGCTGTTATTTTTCTTGAACATGCTGTCAAAGTGTTAATGTTTTTAAACATTTTCGTTCATAGTTGAATTTTCCATAGATTTCTTTTCAGTAATATATATATATATATATATATATATATATATAATTTTAACGGAACACCTATTATTGCATCCCGTAAGTGATACTTGTTTAGAATATTTTTTAATGGTTTTTAAATTATCATAAGTTTGTAGTCAGTATTTATAAAGCATAAATTTGAATTAGGTGTTATTGTGCAGTATATTTTTGCATTTGCAGTGTATCTTTTGTATCATCCATGGAGTTCTATTCATCATTTTTGAGAATGTATAAATATATTTTTCGTGTTTTTTAGTCATTTTATCAGGTTTGAAAATTTTGAAGTCTAAATCATAAGTTGTAATTAAAACAATTATAGAGTTATGTTTTTTGTGTACTGAAATCATGTTTATGTTTGATTTGAGATCAGATAATCAGAAAACAAATCTGAACATAGTTTCAGTAAATTTATGTGCTATGTTTAGATTATCCTACAGCAAGGTGGTATGGGTACTTTAATTTTTAAAGCAGTGTCAGTTTGCTTTGGTCTATTGTTGTAATATGTAATACATATTCCTGACAAGTTAATAAAGGTGCGTTTGCTTCTGACCTATGCTATAAGATTTTGTATTTACAGTATACATGTGGATGTTATTTTTATGCAAGATATTGAATTTGATATTAACATGTCAGCATAACAATATTTCATCCATATTTTTTACCCCATAGTGTTTAAGATTTATACTATGTGCAAATGGTAAAATTAAAAAAAAATATTTTGCATATATGTATATCAACAATCTATAGGGCATTTTATTAATGGCTAAAATTTAGATCTTTCCATATTTAACCAGTAGATATACGTTTAATCGAGTATGGATTTTGTGCATTATGGCAGTTCAGTTTTCTTCTGACAAATAATATTCATTCTGAGGTATATAATTCTTCTGGTCATGAATAAAGCTAGTACTTTGTTTCTTTTGCAGACAAAAACAAGGTTTTTTATAGCATACTTATTTCATTATTATTAACGTAATCATGTATAACAATAAATTTTGTTTAATGAGATATTACATTTAAACATTTGTTTATTCTCTAATAGGAAAAGTAAAGGTACATTTATAGTTATTTTATGAATTAAAGAAAAAATAAATATCAAAGCAGTTGTATCAATGTATCCTTTTGAAAAGTGAGTAATTTAACTCGTAAAATAGTCTAAGAAACTATTTAAACCTACACTTTACTTTTTATTTCAACACAAATGTTTAGTCTGCTAAAAATTAAGTTGAATAGAAAACACAAAAGTTTAATTTGGATATATATATATAAGAAAATATATTTAAAATTTTTATTGGATATTAGTATTTTAAGAAAAAATATTTTATTAAAACAAGTTTGTGTAGGAAAATTTGTGAATTTATCAATTTTTTTATAAAAATATTTAATCTCCTTCACCCCTCTTCAACAGATCAATAGCTGAAAAATATCCTTAAATTTTAAATTATTAATCTTTTGGGAGTATCACTTATAAAGAAGTCTATGCTTTTGTTGAAAATTGCAAAAAAGGAACTTTGTTTTTCCTTAACAGTTTATTTTTTTTCTTTGTTCCATGGATGAACATTGTTTAGAGTTGAATTTACTGAATTGTATTTATTTTATCTGTGCTTAATTTACTTAGTACTGATCTTATACTTAAATTCATTAGCATGAAACCATCATGAAATATGAATGGATAACTGATTGTATTATTCTTTGATATGACTTCTCATTCTTCATAATATGAAATAATGAATATTGGGTTTTCAGGGATGTTGAAAACTTGTGAGTGTTAGTATTCAACTTTTTAAAGTCTCTTTTCAAAATAATAAGTTTTCCGCATTTGTAAAATAAATTGAGGACTGCCATGATTGTAAACAGATAAAGTGGTTTAGTATTATTTTAAAATACTCCAAATGAGCTCTCATAATTGGTGTGTCTGGGGGGGGGGATCTTAGTTTTTTTATTATGAAGTATATAAAGCTTTCTCCTTGTTTTCAGTGATTCATGAAGACTTCCCTGTAGTAGTAGTTAATAATCATTTCCTGTAAATTTCATTTAGATAGTTTCAAAGAACAAAGAGAAATTAATTTTTCTGTTAAGCTTAAATTCTGATTATGGGAATTCCTGGTTTGTTGTTTATAAAAAGAAATTTGAGGTTTGCGTTATAGCTATAATTCAAATTTTTAAATATGATCTACTTTATATCTTATTAGTTGCAACCAATTGTGTAACATTTGATTCAAAATGCAAAAATCATAACAATTAGTGTGAGAGAACTTTGTTCTGAATCAGCATTTAAACTATTTATTATCAAGTACTCTATAAGGATGTATAATTTTATAAGTAACATAAAAAAGTTAAAATATCCAGTTTTAAAAAAAATATAGGTTATATGTAATAGCTTTCTAAATAAAAGATCTCTCATAATAAGAATTTTTTAATTTCGTACACAAACTTGTTAATTTATGGTATATGAAAAGTTTTGGAAGGAAGAAAATTTGTAAGAATGACTCTCTTAATGCTTCTGTTTATTCTATAATGAAAGAGAAATGTCACAATTGTTTATACAGGTACTATGCAATGAAAAGAAAGTTTAAAGGAAAACTTATTTCCTTAATTTTGTTACCTGTTATTACATTTATATATACACTATTTTTAATTATTTTCACTGACTTTATTACTGGCTGTAGACATATAATCTATTAATTTTACTTAATTTTAAAAACAGTCCTATGCTAAAGTTTGACCACCCATTTTTTTTAAAAGACATTTATAGGAATTTAACAATAGCATTTTAGAAAAGAACAAAATCAGCATACAAGGTTATCAAAGTAAGATCAAAGTTTTGTAGTGCCTCCTTTGTTTTTAATGATTGACTGCCAACCTGTTAGACATGCTATAAATCAGAGGCTGGCTTATGCTTGAGAAATCTCATTAGATAATAGATTGTTGTTCCAAGTTCTCTACCACTGAACTGTCGCTTATTCACTTTTTTATTTTTCATAATATACTATAGATTCTTGATTGGGTTAAAATCTGGGCTGTTACCTGGACAGAAAGTTGAATTTCTCTTGACCTGGGATACAGAGTTATATCATGCAGGATAATGAAACTACAGTGAACATTCATATGAAGTTTATCACTAATTCTATCTTATCACTTAATAAATCAAGGTACCAACTTCCATTCATAGTAGTTTTAAGTAGTAGGAAATCTAGAGTAGTAATACCGGATATTATCATTAACCTCATATTATCTGGCTTTGAAAATGGATAGCAGTCAGAGTTTTATATATTTTCTCATATCTTTTACCAATTGGAAAGAGAATATTTCTATCACTTACAGAAAATTGCTGGGCACTTGATATTAAAAAAATGCCATACTCTACTTTTGTATTATCTAATTCTTATGTTTTTATCAAAAGTCGGTAGTTTCTTTTTAATACTCCAAATAAGTCTAGATTTTCTTAAAGGTTTAGAAAGATATAATTTTCTTTTATCAAACATCTTGAAATACTACTTCTACTAACATTGGTGCTTATTTCAGGCAGTATATGTTTAATCATTATGCAGAAAGTTGTTAGAGATTGTGTGACTCTCCTTCAGATAACATGGCTGAACTATGGCCGAATGGTTAGGGTGCTGACCTTTGGAACCGGAGTTTGTGGGTTCGAATCCCACTATGGCATGGATGTTCGTAGCCGTTCGGAATCGGCTTTAAGCAGTAGGTCCCATCTCATTAGCCCTCGTGTTGCAAAAAGTAGACCGTAGCGCTCCAAAAACCAAATCAAACCTTCAGATAACATGATCATTGTTTTACTTCGACGATTGCTTCCTTTCAGACCTCTGTATTTTCCAAGAATGTTAAATTTACTGATGTCTTGATGAACAGCTGTTTTTGTATACTGTCTTACCTGTTTCATGTTTAGATAAGCCAATTTTATATAGGGTCGCTACTAGCCTTTTTGCACTACAAGTGGCAGTTTTTTACCTGTTACAATGCTTATGTAACAGCACTGTTGCATAAGTATTATTATTACACATTATTATTATTATTATTATTATTATTTTGCTAAATCCACAAAACAACTCGTGATAAACAAGATGCAGATGCTTATAGCAGTTAAATGCATTTGATGCAAGCAACATGTGAGATGACTAGTAATCTGCATCATTAACATAATGTACTAAAATACCAAAAATTGGCTACTGGTCTTAAACTTTTGCACATGACTGTATATTATTATTTGGCCTTATTTTATTTAAAAATAAATTGTTTTTATTTGTAGATACTGACAATAGAATTTAGAAAGGTTAACTTTTAATAAATTATGATATCAGATTTTTTGAATAGTCTATCTTTTTTTATATGGTGACATTATTTTTTATTTTAGGGCCTTGATTTTATCAGTATTCTTAATTGACCTGATACAAGCAATATTCTTGCTAGGTAAGATATTTACTTTGAATTCAGTTTTAAAGATGCAAGTGGAATTTCGAATCTAATTTTGTTTCTAACCAATCTCTTTGAAACTTTAATGTTAATAATATATTTATGTAAATGGGTTAATATTTCAAGATAAATATTTACATTAAGTGTAGGGTTAAATTAGATATTGGATATCTAGTTTATATAGCTGAATTTCTACTCCTAGTACCTCCCAAGATATCAAAGCTAAAGATCTGGATAACTGGAAGTAGAAATTTTCTCTTTCAGTCAAAAGCTAGATTTTGAAATTGAACGAATCATCATTTTAAACTTTTAAAAACTGTAAAACAAAATTGGCTGAAGGATGATTGAAAAAAAATTACAGGGTGTTATAGTAGTTGGTTAAAAAACACTATCATCAACAACACATAGCATTTTTTTTTTAACTTGAAGGAGGGTAAGAAGAATAAGGCCAAAAAAGCTGTCTCCCCTTTCCGAGATTTTATAGTTTGGGAATCTTGAAGCTAAACCCTAAAATATGGAAGCCAGGCAGGCTTTTAAATAGCTGTCCAACTGTAATAAGAAAAGGCTGCTTTTTGATGATTCATTCAGAAATTAATTTTATCTGATTATAAATCTCAAAAAGTTATATAACTCAGAAAGAAAAGGGACTTAAAACTAAAGCACCATATTTTTTAAAAATGAGTGAATGAAATTATCATTTTGAATAATATATTTGTCAACAAGGATATGTTAAGTTTTGTTCAATGTATATTTCCTTCATCACTGTGTAGTACAAATAAAAAGTTCCAATATTTAGTACTTAGTTATTTTTTTTTTTTTTGTGTAGTATTATTAATAAATATATATTAAAAGTCTTTGTAAATTAAAATTTTATGTGTTTTAAATATTTTAAAAATGGTTTTGGAATTTCATTTTTTTGGAACAATATATAAAAAGTAGCAAAATATTTTAGAACTAGATATCCAGTTTAATATATAATAAAAAATTTTAGTACTGGATGTCTTGTACTAAAATATCTGGTATCTGGCAAATTGACTGTTTTTATCCCTGATTAAAGGTGTCAAAGACAAAATCACCTGGAAGAAATAATGAAACAAGCCAGAATTTATAAAGTGCTGTAGGTCTATAGAAGAAATTATTAACTATTGTTTCAAAAGTGTTTTAACTGAAAAAGGTCAATGTGCATCTCATTTATGTATAATAGGTACCTTTTTAGACCTTAGAATAAAACTTGTTATAATAAATATCCATAAAAATATACTCAAGGGAAATATATTGAAACTAACCATTATTACTATACTAAAAGTCTTAGTAATTCTTTTTAAGTTCAGAAATGATAATTATGTTTTAAAAAAATATTCATTTAAATTATTTTATATTCCATAAGGTAAGTAATTGATAAATTTTTAAGAGATAGGACTATTAGGAATAGACTTAGTGTTTTTAAGTGCCCATAAAATATGAAAATTTTGTTTTGATAAAACTTTGAAGGTACCAATAATAATTGTGCCATATATTGTTGAGATAAAAATTATTTTAGAATGCGTGTTTGAAACCCTTTTTGCTTTTCATTCTTAATTATCTTTTATAATTTAATGTAGTAGAAATGTGAAATCTTCAATCAAATTTGAAAAATATTTTTATACCTTAATGATCAATTGATAACTTTCTTCACAGTAACTCATAATATGAGTGAAGGGTTAAGTGAATTAACTATTTTAATTTTTAATACCTTCTACTATAAGGTAGTATTTAATTAAGCATTAATTTTCTATCTATTAATTTCAAATATTCATTGTCAGGGCTAACTCTAGCAGTTTTGCCATCCTGGAAAAAATATAAAATACTGCTCCAATGATGCCAACCTCTCCCCAATGATAAAAATTACTGTTAGCAGTGATAAATTGTTAATAGATGTACATTTCATTAATTTTGAGAAACTCCTCTTTTTACATCCCACTCTTGATAGCAAAAATAAATAAATAAATTAAATTCTTAAAGTTATAGCAAGATTCGGTGCAAATTCTAGTGATGAAATTACTTCTGAAACTCCAATCAGGTTTTCCTTCTTTGTGTAATACGATTTAATATGCCAAATCAGCCATATTTATACTCCCTGCTTCTTTATCTGTTAACATTAATTCCAAATCTTGGATAGTTTAATCATTACACATTCATTTACGAGTATCTAAATAATCAAATATGTTATACAAAAATTGAAACTAATGGCTGTGGGTACTCATTAAATTAAATCTACATTCCAAGGCATTAATTCATTCCTCTTTCAAAAAATGTCAATAAATCCTCTGTCAAAATTGATTAGCCTTTCAGTTAAACTAATAAAAATAAGATAAAATAATTATATTCCAGGCCTCCCAGCTATAAGGAATTATATTTTGTAAAATATTTTTTTACTAATTTTCATCCAGTTAAGCCAAAATGCTGCCCTGGACAGGGGTCTGCTTTGTCTAAACCTAGAGACATTCCTGTAGTTGTAGATGTAATCTTATATAATTGTCTGAAAAATTATATATACACACAGTGAGTTGGGATAAGATAAAGATTCTAATATTAACAATTTGAAAATTGTTATTTTTATGAATCTAAAGTGTTCTCTTATTTTAAAATATAAACGTAAAAAAAATGTAATTAAAGGTGACTGGCCATATTGGGTTTCTATAGCTCAATGATAGCATATGGCAAAAATATTTACTCATAGGCAAATTGCATTTCAAGATTTCTTATGATTTGATATGAGAATTTAAAAATCAATTTCAATGTTTTTGAAATAGTAATCAAACTTTTTGCATTGTTATGATTTCATTTATAGTGAGCCAAACGATGGCCAATTGGTTAGGGTGTTGGTCTTCGGTACCAGAGTTTGTGGGTTTGAATCCCACTCTGGCATGGATGTTCATAGCCGTTCGGAATCGGCTTTTAGCTGTAGGTCCCGGTCTCAGCCCTTGTGTTGCAAAAAGTAGACCGTAGCACTCCAAACTAAACCATTTATAGTGAGTTCAAGGTAGGCTGCCAGAAGATTTTCAAATTAAATGTTTAGAGTTGCAATCTGATTTCTAATTTAAAGAAAATTTGATATTGTCTCTTTGTTGGACTTAATCATAGCTGTTTAGAGACGTATATCCCTCTGCACTGTCATGTGCCATTCATGTCATCACTGTTTAGAACAGGGGTAGGCAACGCGGCGCCCCCGATCCATTTTTCATGCACCCTCGCTGGACTAATGTAAATGTATGATAGTCAGAGCGATTGACTTACTCTTGTTAAACGGCTATATACAGCAAGTAGTCAGTTGAGTTTAGGATTGTACATAGATTAGCAGTTTGCTAACCTTGAGCGTGTCTAATAACACGCATGTATTTTTTGTTAGTGTGATCGTATTTCGAATAGACCACGCGTAGACCATGCATTTAAAACTACCAAGTAATCTGAAATAATTCTTTTTTTCAAAACCCTTCATGGATGAATGTAAAAGAAAAAGAACATATTATTTTAACGATGAATGGGAACATCTATATTGTTTCGTTGTTTACAAAGGGAAGTGTATTTGTTTGTTGTGTAATAATAGTGCTGCAATTCCCAAGAAAAGTAATATTGAACGACATTTTAAAACCGTTCATACCAATTTTGATAGTAACTATCCAATGAACTCTGAAATTAGAAGAAAAAAATTATTTCTTTAAAATCTTCAATAACTAACCAGCAAAGTAATGAAAATAAGTATCCTATTTTAAGGAAAATGCGCTCTAAAAATTTATTCATATTATGCAACAACATACAATTGCGAGTCTTTGTTCTCAAATATGAAATATTTGAAATCAAAATACCGAACAAAGCTTAATGACACACATTTAGATAATTGTTTAAGGACCGGGAACTCTAAATATATCCCCAATTAAGAAATTAGATGAAAATATGGACACCCAAGTTTCACACTGAATTATATGTATGACACCAACAAAATAAAGTTATAAAAAATCTGTGTTTTTTTAATGCCTATTTATACCTGTTGATTATCTATAAAATATGAGCCCTCGGTGATTTTCAAATTTAGTATTACACCCTTAAGAACAAACAGGTTGCCGACCCCTGGTTTAGAAGCACATGCATTTGTGAACAAATATTTTCAAGAGTGAAGTTAGAACCCAAATAGCATATGGACACTTTGAGAACTCCATGAGAATTATAACTTCCATCAAATTGTAAACAGATGCAATAGTTCTCATATTCAGTATTAAAGGTCGCATTAATTTTATAAATTCTAATTACGTATGTAAAATTGATAATAAAATTTTATATATAAAATGGTAATATATAAACAATGTCAAACTAATTTCATCTTGCTATTTTTAGAGTAAAAAAAAATAATAAATTTTGAATTCTTAACTATTTTAGTTATGTATTTTCCATGTGTTTCGGCTTATCAGCTACTATTAGTATTAGGCATGGCTCTCAAAAACTCATTTTCTACCAATATGTTCCATGTAAGCTAAAAGGTTAGACACCCCTGCTTTAAAATAAATATTTTATTAAAATGACAAGTTAATTATAGAAATATTGATATAGTTTCAAAGTATTAATGTTTTGAAGTTAATCAATTAGGACCTTAGCAGAGTATTACAATAATTATAACAGTGCTGTTTTAACCCTTCAGAACATGTACCTAAAAATTAAATGCTAGCTCATGTACTTGATCAGTTTAACCCTGATTTTCAAGTTAATTATTTATTAATGTATTGCATCTTATAGCAAAAAAAATCACAGTAGACTTCAAATTTAAATGATTTTATATGTAAAAAAAAACTTGAAGTATTTTACTCTGCCTATGCTCTCCCCCTCCCCCCCCAAAAATAACAACTTTTCTATTCATTCTTATTCATGCATTTCCTTCATATACTTTTCATGTATATAAGTAATTTTTCCATACATAAAAATAGGAAAATACTGAAATAGATATTTTAGTAATATTTTGAGTAAATGAAACTTGATGTCCACTGTTGAATGTACATTTGAATTCAAAAATTTTGCTTTTCTCTGAGAAAGTAAATAGAAATATTTTTTACCATTTGGCATTTACATTATTTTCAAGACAAATTGGGCATACAAGTGAATCTGCTATTTGAACACTTGCAATAAGGTCTCTTAGCCATTTTTCTGAAGTATCGTTTTTTATGTGCCTGCTTTAAATTCTCCCTTTCTTTTTTGGCACTTTATTTTGTGTCCTGTCCTTTATAAAAATATAAAAAACTGAATGAAAAATTTTAAAATTTTATAAAATTACATAAAAATCTTTTTGTTAGTGCTGTTTCTTTTGTGTATTTTTTTTAATTAAGTACCAAGTTGGTTTTCTTACTCTGTGTTATATTTTTTTTACTTGTTAAATATTTTGTTTCTTTTTGCCTTTGCATTATCTGAGCTTCATGTCACAATTTTTGGTATGTTTGAAATATTTAATCCTCCAGTCATAGTCAAGGTTCCAGTTTAATTACCCTTTTTAATTAGACAATGCATTGGTTACTCATACTTTTTTATGGGAACATACTCAGCTCTTTTGCTTCTTCTGTAGCTGGAGTGTATTAAATTCTTCTTTGGTTACTTTTTCATTGATGGTGTAAATTTGTTTACTCTTTTTTACGTTCGGAGGTTAAAGTAAAGACTTTCCACTTTGCTAGGTACTCCATAAAACCCAATTACCTTGACCTTTTAGCCATTTTTGTTCTTACTCTTATTTTTTCACTAGCATATAGCCAATCATATAGGTGGGATTAGTAAAATTTTTTGTTTTCCAGAATTGTAAAGTACCCTATGAGGCAGTTAAAAAAATGATTTGTTTTTTGGCAGAGAATTATCTGGAGCATGCTCAATAATTTGTTTATTTTCATACTCCTCTAAAGTCTCTTGATACTGTGAATTCAGTTTAGAATCACATTGAATTCATTCAGTCAAACCGTGTTATGTATGAAAAACAAACACACAAACGTCTTAGTTTTCCAAGATATATAACTTAAACGCTAGATATTTATTAGTCTGGGAAATAGACTCATAGACCTTTATGAAAAGAATTTGTTCTTAATACTATTGATAAAATTTTGATTGCAACAAAAATTAATCAATGATTAAATTTTAAATTATCATATATGTTCCTTAAATATTACTTATGCCTAATATAAAAGAAAAATACGTAATACCTAAGTTCAGCGATAAAACATATGAAAATAATGCAGATGATATTTAAATAATTTAAAATAAGAAATGATTAAATGAGAGGGTTAAAGGAATGATGTCATAATACAAGAAAAAAAATGTTATTTTTACCTATTTATTATGTTATAAACTTAATAGCCTGCTCTTAACCAGGAAAAGTAAGGCTTGAAATAATGGCATTAAATGCTTGAAAAGGAGGGGAGGAGTGGATTTTAAATGTTTTAAAGACTTGCTTTAAATTTTGTTAACCCTTACTCATCAAAAATCCAATATGGATGCTCCTATCCATTCCAGGTCCAACCTCTTCATAAATTTGAGGACAGACGGACAGATAACTTAGGCTATTCTGATATAGGGGATACTTGGAAGCTACGTAGTGCCATCTTTGAAAAAAAAAAAAACTTTCATTGCAACTGGAACAGAAATTGTATATATATATATATACTCATACATACATTCTATATAGAGCTGTTGTACTCTTGATAAAGACAATCGATTGATTTTGATATGTTTTGATCCTTAGTGAATGGGAAGTTCTATAACTCTAGACTTCATTTTCTAATCGTATGACTGCTGCTGAGTTACATTGCCAAGCAAACCCTGGCTATTAAGAATATGGGCTATTTCTCCTTTGTAATGAGTGAAGAATATTTTTACCAGGTTACTTACAAGGTTACATACATACATATACACTCACACACACACATACAGGATGTCTCACAAAGGACCTGTAACTTAAAAAAATAACTCAGAAAAGTTAGAAAGAGATGTATAAAGCCAGTGGTATGTCTTTTAAAATGTAATTATCTGATATTGGAACCTGAAAATTTTAGTTAGAAAGTATGCTAATATATGTGATCGCAGGCAGTATTACCATGAGTAGACTGTACATATAATATGGACTGATCTTCATTTCCCAACTGTGATATACAATGTACTTTTGGTAGTACCTGTTCCTTAGTGTTCTCCAGAGAAAGTAAATGGGTAAGTAAGATTAGGTATAATTATAAATACCAGTCTATTCCATTTGTACAGCCTGCTGATGTTAATACTACCTGCAGCATCATCTATCACTGTAATTTATAACTAAAATTTTGAGGGGTTTGTATCAAATTCTTCTTATTTATTTTGTTTAAAATAAACATACTGCTGGTTTCATGTTTCTATCACCATTTTCAAATTATTCACTTTTAATGTTGGGGGTCCTTTGTGGAACACCTTGTGTGTGTATGTGTGTGTGTTTAAAATTGTGATTAAAACTGTAATATAGGTTTTAGTTATCAAGTCATAAGTCTTAAAAAAAGTTAAATTTAACTGCATTTACATTGAGTAATTTTTACTCTCAATCTAGCAGACCTTTCCTTTCAGCATTTTCCCATTTTAGGCTGCAGGTGTGTTAACTTCTTTCTCCCTTTAAAAAAAAAAAAAATTAACTAAAGATATGGAATTATTAACTGTCTGGTATAAAACTTCCCTTTTTTTAATCCTAATTGTTGCTTTGAAAAGAATCTGTTGAGCCTAATGTTAGTCCCAAATTGTTCCAAAAAGACCGATAATTTGGTGGGATAGATATCTTTATGACAGTCTGAGTTTTGTAGGAGAGAGGGAAATTACATTCATTAAAGGTATAAATTAACTCTGGTTTTATGGTGAAGCAGTTAATGAGAGCACCATACATGAGCCCAACATTACTCCCTGTGAAGGTACAACAAACTATATCAGGATATCAAATAAAAGCCTCCTATGTGGAAGCTTGTTAAGCTCTTATTCGGTTTGGGTAACTGTTTAACAAATAAGAAACTACTTTAAATTGTAAGCTCTTAAATTGGTTTTTATTATATAATGTGTATGCATATATATGTTAAATACTGCAAATTAAACTTTAGACTATGTATTTGAATATTTTTTTTATATACTTTTCAGGTCCAGTGTTAACTTTTGGTGCTCTGTACTTTTGTGATTGATACTGAATTAAGAAATAATAAATATATATATATGTGTATGGCACCATGAGTAAGAAAATAGCCTGAGTATTCTTCAGTAAGTAACAATTTTATATTTTCTGTATTATTAAATGTATTATTAAATATCAATTTTTTAAAATGAATCCAATTTTTTTTGCCTATGTTTAAATGAAACATTTAAATGATGCCAAACATAATAATCTTGTATAGATACAGAAATAGTAATAGTCTGTACTTTTTAATTCAAACAAATGAATTGTTAATAAAAGAAAAAATATTCAAATCTTGATATATTTTTCTGTATACTATTAAAAAATATGGTTACTTTTGTTGACAAGTAATTTAAAAGGATCTCAGTATAATTTTTATGATAAAAATATTCCTATAATATAAATTTCTTAAAGTTGTCTTATAATTGCTAGCACTTAATGTAATGTTGATTAACTTCTTATTTATTTGCTGTCATGGCAAAACAATATGTAAAGGTGTAGCACTTTTAATCGTATGATTACTCATGTTTACTTGTCTTGCCACAATTGCATCATCTACTATGTAGGGATTCAGCCTGGAGGTTTTTAATTATATTTCTATCATTAGACATTGCATCCCTTAAACAAGGTTTACTTATTTGTTTCATAAAGTAATGTTAGTAAACTACAATATTTATATACATAAAATTAGCATTTTCTTTTCTTTATTTCACTGCATGAACCTTTTATGGTTCTGAAAATAAAGAATCCAGAGATCATACCTCCAGCTTCAATCCAAAAATCATTATTCTTTAAAAATGTTTTTAATAGGTAACTACTTTTGCTACAGTTTTACCTTTAATAACCCACTTTATAACTTTCTTGTTTAAAGTACTGGTTTGTATTGGGTAATTTAAATAGCTCCGAAATATCATTCTGATATTTTTAGAAATAAAATTATTTTCATTTACTTTAATGAAAGTTTCTCTACAGGTATAATTATGGATCTGTGATTCCAGAAGTTTTAAGCTGGTGCAACAGTATAACTGATATTCCATCCATTTTTATCTTAAATTTTTTCACTGAAATGGATGTAGATGAAGCAAGCAAAAGACCTGGAACAAGGTATGTTTATCCATTTTATATTTTCACTTATATAGAATACTGAAACTTGTATCTTACTTTATGTATTATATATTATAGTCATTTTTGCCTGCTTTGAAGTTTGTTATATCTTTTTGAGTAGATATATTTAAATCATTTATTGTATTAAAATAATTTCGTATTATATATTAGATAAGGATATAAACTTTTGTAATAGCCTTTTAGTTATTATTGGTGTATATGAATCTTATTAAATATTATGTGTATAAAATAGAATCATTATAGCAAAGCATGGGAATATAGCTAAAATAAACAAAGAGTTTTTTGTTCCCCCTGCTCTGCCAAAATGGATCCTTTAGGTGATTTTACATTGCTCCCTAACATGTTTTACTGTCGTAGATCATCATCCCTTCAAAAAAGAGGAAGGTGATGCCTCAACCTATCCTCTATCTGAACAATAGGATCAGCAGGGTTGCATTTTAAAACAAAATGATAATAGTATGACTTTTACAAATTTTCATAGTTTTCAACCTAGACTTATGCTTTCTTTAAATTTAATAAAATTTTAAAAAATAATAAACATTATCTGCAGAAAGCTTTTTATGTTAAAACACCCTCATGCTCTTTTTCAAATTTAAAAACTGTTTGATCTTGATTGTTCATAAAGAAATTAAAACAAAAGTACCATTTATTTCTGATGAAATATCTATGTTTCATTATAATCTAAAAAGAAATGTTGACTAAAAAACTACAGATTGAAAACCAAACACTCTTTTTCTCAAATTTAGCAAATCGAGGTTTGGTTTGGTGCACTATGGTCTACTATTTTGCTACATGAGGGTTAATTAGACCACTTAAAGTCTGAGTAATTCAGTTGAGAACTACAGACTTCATTTGTTCTAGCAGCCAAAAACTATTGCAAGCAAAAATGTAAGAATTACTCTGAAATGATTAGAAAACATGCATTAGAATTCAAAGGAATTTGGCTGTAATATGAACAGGAAAGTTCACTTTGTAAACAGGATGTTAGATTCATGTACAAGACTATCCTGACAAATCCTGACAAAGTATAAGAAAAGATTTTGTGAAATGAATAACTGATACATGAGCTTGTTTGGCGGTACACCAGTAAATGCTTTTTCATTGTGAACTCTAATTAGACTGTAATTTAATCCACAGGGCTGATTCCATAGGACTATGCATAAGCATGTGAACAGTGAGATTTAAACCAACAAACTTTGGTCTCAAAAGACCGAATTCTAATTGTTCCACTATCGTCCAGAGACAATATGTGTCTAATCAACTGAGTATATGTAAAAAAAAATAGAAATATGTTAAATATTTAGCTATATATTAATATTTATATTTTATATATACATATGTTTCACTTGTTAGGAGAACCCTATAGATAAACTTATATGTTAGATTTTTAGTCCATAACAATTTGAACTATATAAAAAATGTTGACAAAATTTCATTTTAATATCTTAAAAAAATTATGTAAATGATATTCCTAAAATTGGGAAAACAGTGTAACAAATTTTAAATCAAGTAACCTCTACTAATGCATGAAAATGGTTAGACTTTCCTATATGTTAATAAATCTGTCTACAAAAATATGTAGAGTAAAAATAAATTTTCTGTTATTTAAAAGCACTGTACATACCTTTGCAGTATCTATGCTTAGATAAATTAATAAATAAAATTTTAAAATATATAACAAAAAATTACTATTAGATTTTATGTGTTTACATACATATGTGTCATATTTTTGAGTAAATGTTCTTAAATATAATAAATAAATTGCATGTCATAAAATAAGATACTACACTTTGATTTTATATGTCAGTTGTAGAAAAATCCAAGGCTTTATTTT
Source organism: Pardosa pseudoannulata (assembly GCA_032207245.1). Lineage (NCBI taxonomy): Eukaryota > Metazoa > Arthropoda > Arachnida > Araneae > Lycosidae > Pardosa > Pardosa pseudoannulata. The sequence continues at coordinate 66,394,672 of CM063502.1, read as the reverse complement.
AATAAATTTTAGACTTTTGATCACAATGAACAAGAAAATGCTTTTTTTTTTTTAATTTCAAAGTTAATTCCTTCCTCATTCTAGCACAACATAAATCATTCAGTTGTATTATGTTTGTAAACAACTTCATGTTACCATTTCCATTATTCTTTATGTACTTCTCTTATTATCTATCCTGTCTGCACTTGATTTAGGTTCTCAACATATTTATAGTACTTCAGTATGCTATGGGAATTTGAGTACAGTAGATGTCTGGCTGTAGTGCATAGCCATCTCTCCCTTTAAAAGAAGGATTGCTTTTTTAGAGGGATATAGCCCTATTCATACTCCCCCCCCCCCTTCAACACACACAACTTCTCAAAGAGCTGACCAGAAGATCAATCCATTCAATGTTATAGGGATTAAAATAGAGAATCTCAAAATTTATGGAGCTATTTGCATTATATCAAAAATTTATAAACTCTCTTGATTGGACAAGATTCTTGATTAGTTATCCCCCATTTCCCTGAAAATTGTAATGGGGTTTTCACTGCAAGAATATTAGTTTTTGAGTAGTGTATGGCCTTAATTGAATTGCCATTTTAAATACCTAGATTTCAAGAGAAAAATATATCAGTTCTCATTACTGGGCAATAGTTTGCTGTTTTATAAAAATACTTTAAAATGTTAATCAGTTTTTTCTTTCTTCTGTATTTATTTATATTTTGCACTTAATATTCCCATAGGGTCTTCAAGAAAAGTTCCCCTAATGGAAAAGTATGTTATTTTTGTCTTTGTATTATTTTCTATTAAAGCATACTTTATTGCTTGATTGAAATATTTCCAGTATGATTTCTTATTTACTACTAATGACACTATGACCATTAAAAGTAAATAAGAATTGTATATTTCATATAAGTATTATTAATGTCTAATAAAAACACATATACATGGTTATTACTCTAATACTTAAACACTCTTTAGATTAAAAAAAAATTCTTTAAAATACTCTGATGAATTTTCAAAATATGCACTCCAACCTGTGCTTTAGTACAGGTTGGAGCTGATAATTACTTTCTCCAAAAACTATTTATTCGCGTAATGAAAAATGTTACATTGAAGAGTTAGCCAGTATAAGTTATATAGGTAATTGTATATTAAATTTATTTTACCTTGAATTTTAAATTATTAAATAAACAAAATTCAGTTTCATTAACTAAAGGATTCTATCTCTTCGATTAAAACAGCAACTATTATGGTAATCTTTTTCATTGAGATTTTTTTCGTTCAGTTCTTTTCATTAAGATGACATTAAATTTCTTTAGAACTGTTTAACAAAGTACATGGTATTTGGTTATCATTAATTAACATTTAATATATTAATTAACATTTAATGTGTTTTCTCTTTTGTGTGTGATAAAGCATGCTATTGACTTTACAATATGAAATTTATAACTTATCTTTAAGGAATTTTGTAGAGTAATATTAGACATGAGAAAAAAGATTTTTTGTTTTCCTAAATTATGATTTCAATTTTTGTTAACTTGAATCATTTGAAAAAGTCTCTACTTTAACTTATTTTTTATATAAAAGAATGCATTTCATTTAAAACATTTAATTAATTATAAAGTTCTTAAACAACTTCTTGAATTTAATTAGGCTCAGTTTATTTCTGTGTATTAATAATAAAATATGTTTAAAAATTCTAACAAAGCAGACTAATTTTATTTACGATTGTTTTCAGAACAACTATCTTCACATTAAAGAGTCCAAATACTGTAGTATTATAATGATAAAATAACTTAAATTCTACTTTTTAATATGGTCCAAACTATTTTGCAGATCACAGTATATTTAGGAAAGAGAGATTTTGTTGATCATATTACACATGTTGATCCAATTGGTATGTATTATATCTGATGATTTAATTATTTTCTGAAATGTAATTTATTAAAAAAATTCTTAAAATGTTTTTCCACCTTTCATTAATTTCAGTTTCCCTTATAAATCTTAAGTAGTTTTTGTATATTCAACCTAACATGCCAACATTCAGATACCACTGTCAGGAGCAACAGCGTGGTTTTAAAATTTAACATGTTAGTCAATATTAAATGTGTATACATTTTACATACATAATAAACAAAATAAATAATACTTAACTACATCTTTTGGCTTCTAAATTAAAATTGAGCAAATTAAATTAAAAATAAAAAGCAGTAAATTATAAAGGGTAAATTAAAATTTATTAAAATTTAACAATATCCTAGTAGCTTTTTAAGCTTTAACAACTTATTTTACACTGGCCCAGATTAAAATATTTACATTTTTCTAGCAACAGGTATTCTAGAGTGTGTCCACTCAAATTTGACCTAAATTTAGTTTGGTTTTTCCTCACAGTACTGAAAACTCTTTCACACCAACATTACTGTGTGAAAAGAGTAATATATTCAGAATAATTTTTGGTAAGACTTTGTTTTTAATTGCTGAATTTTGATCTTTTAGTTGTCAATACTTTTATTTTCTGGAGCAATCTGAGGAGTTTCTGGAGTTACCAGTTTTTCTCATTTCTCCAGAGAATCCAGAGTAGTTGGCATGTCTGTGCTAATGGTTAACAATAATAAAATTTATCAGTAACTATTTTATTATATTTCAAGAACAGATGTACAAACTGTTTTTACTTCTTAGTTGTACTTTGTCTGCTATATAGTTGTTTAGTATTAGTTTTCTTATTTTCTCTATGACAAATAAATTATTCTAGTTTAACTTTAATTATTTATTGTAATAAATTAAGTTTTATTTATTTTTATGGGAGGCATTATCTTAAAGAGAGCTTTCAGATTTTCCTTCTAAATTTAATCCTCTGGTGCTTAACATAATATTTTATATAACTATTTGGATGTGAGCAGAATTAGAATGCCATTTTCTGGATTTTGGGGGCTATACTCAATTGGTGTGTGTTCATATAGATCTACACTATCTTACCTGTGTAATCAGCAATAGTTATGTATGATTATTTTAAATTTTGGTCTATTAAAAACAAATTTTAGCAGCAGTTCTGAAAACTGAAATTCCTGAGAGACATTTATACTATTTTAAAATTAAGACAAGTACTATAATTTTTACATGTATAGAATAGCTTTTATCTCTTCAAGATAATATTTGTGAAACCATATGAGGTTCAAAATCTTTAGACATAGTAAAAATATTAAATCTATTATTGATTGTTATTGGTCAATTCTAATCAACTGTCAATTACATCCCTTTTAAAATTTTTCATTCTTAAATGTTACTGTGCAAATCTTTTAAATTTTCTTAGGTGTAGCATAGGAAAAGTAATGATCATTTCCAAGATAATGTCTATATTTGTTTATAAATTTGTTTATAATTAGAGAGGTAGCAAGGGTATTAAAGATGGTGTGTAACACATTTAATGAATTGCTTTGTCTTTAAGCAATCAATCAATAGTGGCGAAAATTTAGTGATTTTTGGCGAATGCTATTTACTTGGTAAATGTTATAAGCATTAATTTCATCTAATGAAATGTATTGCATATAGCATTTTCCAAGTGAACCCAAATTTTCCCCTCCATTACAAAATGAAAACCAACCTTTTTTTCCCTTCTAGTGGTTCACTTCAAAAAAAAAAAAAAAAAAAAAAAAAAAAAAAAATAATAAATAAATAAAAAAAACTGGTAGTTTTTTATGTACTGTAGTACATTCATAACTTTTATGTCAGAAATAATTTTGGGGAGATAAGCTGCTGTGCCTTACACACTGCACAAGTGATGATTGATTTAAAAAAAAAAGTGAAAACTTGATAGATAAGCCATGATGGCATATACGCAGCTCACACAATTGTCTAAAAGAAAATGAAATTTCATCAGCTCTCCAACAAAGTTTTAATTCTCATTGTTTTATCAACTTTTGCTTAAAAGCTAATTTTAACTGTTGCCATGATAATATCTTTTCTCTCTTCTATTATCTATTTCTCTAATCAGTCTTTAAAAAGAGGCTGGACTATGATACTGTACTTAGCAATATACAGTGATCTTTAGCCTACAAATACCAGATGACATACTACATTAGGTTGACACTGTACAGTACAGTATGAAAAAAAAAAAAACATGGAAAAAATCATGTAATATAGGCATGTTAAGACATTAAGTTGAAAAGTAACCCCGCCAGCAGATATCCTACAGAAGTTAAGCTTCAATTTTTAAACATGTATAAGCTGTGACTTATCTACCAAAACTTAAGATAGATAGAAACTGATAATTGAATGTTTCCTGTAACAAACCCAGAAGGATATCTCAAATTTTATGAGGCTTTTTTTCCTTTTGAAAAACATGAGTTTTCGATGAAAAAACCCAGAAAGGTTAGGATTTTAAGAGTATCTTTTTTCAAACTGATTTGTTCAATTTTTTATAACTGAAGACTAAAATATATATTTATACTGTAATTTGCATTTACAGATGGTGTTGTTCTTATTGATCCAGATTTTGTGAAAGAACATAAAGTATTTGGTCACGTTTTAGCTGCTTTTCGCTATGGAAGGGAAGATCTTGATGTTCTTGGTCTTACATTTAGAAAAGATTTATATTTAGCCCATGAACAAATTTATCCTCCCAAGGGGGAAATGAAGCACCCAGTTACAAGATTACAAGAGCGACTAATTAAAAAGCTTGGTCCAGATGCATATCCATTTTTCTTTGAAGTAAGTTTTGAGCAATAGTCATATAAAGATAATTTTACACTCATTGAAATTTTCAGTAATGTCAAGTTGTTAAAGTTTGAGATACAGGAAGCTAACTATTTTTTAACAGATAGTTATTTTTTAATGAAATTTTAAGATTTATATTTGGAGCGCATGAATAGATAGCATATACTAAGTAATATGTGTTTTTTATATATATATATATATATATATATATATATATATATATATATATATATATATATATATATATATATATATATATATATGTATATATATATATGTATATATATATATATATATATATATATATATATATATATATATATATATATATATATATAATGTATATATGAACATACTACACTCATATGCATATAGTTTTTATAATCTGTATATATATAGATTAAATATACTAGAATAATTTTTATTCAGATTGTTGAAGAAAATATGTAAGTTAGCAGTAATTTGTCTACACAACTACTAATAAAAGGATTATACTTAATGAGCAACATATATATATATATATACATATATATATATATATATATATATATATGAAGCATAGTGGTAGAGACGATATGCCTCAGCCATAGACCTCAGTAGTCGGGACAGAATTGATGCTGTGTTGGTCAATTTTTCAAAAGAGAATTAGCTACATCTTTATTTGGTCATTTCCAACAGTCAACTCCCATGAAAATTAGCCATGTAGCCTCTTAAAACCTTAGGGGTGCCACCAGCATGAGGAAGTAATTTTAGGTACGACCTTAAGAATTTTATTGTGCAAATTTTAGAAATCTTAGTTCAGCAAAAGTAGGTTGGCAAGTTCATTTCACCAAAAGAAAAGGTTTTATTTATTACAAAGAGTTTAATGCCAAGAGGCTACTAGAAAGTCAGAGAATTCACAGACTTGGCGATTTTCTAAATATAGGAGTTAGTAATTTTAATTCTAAGATTAAAGTATTTAAATTATTACATTACATATATATCTCATAGCTTTGCAAGATGATAGAAAACTATCGCATGATAAAGGAATTGATTTAATTAAATTCACTATAATGGTTAGCAATTTATCAGCATAGTTTCAAGCTGTTGAGCATCTTATATAAAAGTGTTAGATGTTACAGAATCATATTGAAACCTTTAAAGTGTGTATTAATCTAAGAAAATACTGCAATAGATGTTTGGGACTACAATTTAAACTTGTTCCCCCAGTGAATTGTAGGTAATTGTAAGCTCAGGGTCTATTGAAATGAATGTGTCTTATTACATGAAAAAACAAGTTGCATGTATCAGAAACACCATAAAACACAGTATAGTAAGGAGTCGGCACCAGATGTAGAAGGAACAGCATTACATGTGCGGCACACATTTAAGAAGAGTCACTTCAGGTAGTACATAAGTATAGATAATAACCAGATGCTGATTTGATGTAGACACAGTCTTTTTTTTTTAATTTTATTTGATATACAATTACTTATTGATGTTATACAAATTGCTTAATTTGCTTGGTCACCTTAGCCATGAATCTATAGTAGGTAATGGAAATTCTTTGGGTGATTGATTGATTTTGATTATTTAAGAAAATAACGCCAGGAACATTGCAGTAAAACCAAAAAAGGCCAAAGTGCTTGGGCTGGCAAAGGATTGAGGTGGCCCCAATGGAAACTTGTCCCAAGAGAAAAAATGCATCTGCAATGATTCAAAAAATTCTCTCACTAAAAATTATGAAAAAAAACTTTGACTGTGCTCATGTCTAAAGTGCCCCAAACAAAGCCAGCAAGGTGGTTTCCAGATGCCAAGGAAACCCAGCACTGTCAACAAGACAAAGGGCTTCCTTGGCTTTGTCCAATGATAAGCCGAGAGAAGGAATGTGGAGAAGGAAAAGGCCAATTGCAAGAAGGTGCATCAAATATAGTGAAAATTCGCCAAAGTCTATGCAGAGTAGAATTTGGCCATAGCACAACATGGCATTTTTCAAAAAGAGTGGCTATTGGCGAATACTGAATAAATATTGTTGTTTGCCACGTCAGAATACGAGCTGATGGGCACAAATTATAACCTAAAGGTTTAAGAGCTACATATACAGGTGGCTAGAATTGTGAGTTCGGTCTGAAATTTAATCTGAGACCAAAGGTAGCTCTGTTTGAAGAGAAAGGCTGTAGCTGCACCTACAAGGAGCAATATGCGAAAAAGGGACTTAAAATGTAGGTCTGAATATACTACTCACAAGTGAAATATGCAATTAATTGGCATGAAAAAAATCTTCGTTACACACAGGATTCATTAAAATTAACATTCTACGTTTGGTGGCTTAAAAGTCTAGAGAACTGTTGTTTTGAAATATTTCTTTATTTTTAAACCTTAGTAATGTTATTAATGGGTTCAGGATGTGTTGTCATAATATTTTATCATTTCTACCCATTTTTCCACTTCTTTCTAAGTAATAACATCCCTCTTCTAAAATACTGCGCTACCCCATTACAAAAAATTAACTCTGGATTGGTTAGAAGAACATTCTAGTTAGTTTATAATAGTTATATGGCCTCCCAAACTATTGAGGTCTCGGTTCCATTGAGAATTTATGTAAATAGCTCAGTGGCTCCCTTCAAGCTCTTCGACTCGCAGCCATATTCAGTGAAGGATTTGTGACAGACACTTATAGAATAATCTGAGAAAATGCTATCATCTTGGTTCCAGCACCTCATTGAATTGCTGCCAAGCTGTATCATCGGTGCTGTTATTCAGGCTAAAGATATATCTACATATGGCTTAATAGGTGTGTATATTTTACCATACAGTGTATAAAAATTATATTAAAAAAATCATTGTTTTTATCTTTTAACTTTTGGTGGATCTTATTTCTGTGTGATATTAGTAATCTAAACCATTTATTTTAAAAGTACTAAAAAATTCCCCCTTGTTTTAAGCTATTTTAAAGTTTATTTCCTTCTATCATACTATACATTTACTAAACAAATTATTAAATTGGGGAGAAGAACACTGACATTTTAGTTTGCATTCAAGGTTCGTACGGTGCTTAAAAACTGCTTAATTTCGAAACGCGTTTTTAAGGCCTTAAAAAGTGCTTAAATAGTGCTTAATTTCCCCCTAAAGTCCTTATTTTTTTTTCTTGCCGACAGTTTTTATTTGAATATTTCGAAATCGTCTATGAAAATCATAAAAAGTCGATCGGGATTAATCGTTCAGTATGAATGAAATCAGACATTGCAGCGCTCCCTTTTTTCCTCTTTTTTTCTAGAAATCTCTCCTTTATTCCTTATTTTACGGCATTCCTCCTTTTTTCGGCTATTCCCGCCTTTTATTCCTTTTATGTTTTTTGTGGGTTTGTTCTAAAAAACAGATTTTTTCGGAAATTAAAAAGAAAGAAAGGAAGAAGCCATTTTTTTTTATCTCACATATGTATAAATTTTGACGATAATCTGAAAGTTTTCTGTCTTTTTCTCATCCTTTTTCACTTTGCCGCGTCCACAATTTTTTTTCTGACAAAGACTAGGAAAGTGTTATCAGTCGATGTTCGCAACACATGCTTCAAGGTCAAAAAGCCGTGTGACGCGATATAAATGAAACATATAGAACTTGTGTAGTTCTAATTATAAAAGTACAACTAAGCCGTAATTCTATGTTTTGGTAAAAAAACAACCGTTTTCTGGATTTCGATTCCGGAAAATGCGCATTTTTTAATGGACCATTATAGTTAATAGTGCGATCATAATATGGGGCTCAAATGTTTTAACAACTTGCGTACTTTATAGATATCTCCCGAACTCACGTGCATGTAGACCGATCGTAATACTGTTTTATATATCGGTATTTTTTTAATATCGCGGTAACAGTATTGAGATTCCAATTCCTCCTATAGTTATTTTAAACGTAACTTTATCTTATTGACTGAATTTTCTGCTATGGGCAGTGTCTGTGAGAAAATGACACTGTTGCAAATAACTTACGAAATTTTGGATATGCACGGAAGTTTATTGTTGAAAAATCCACACTTTTTTTGTGTGTGTGTGTTGTTAAATTTTGCGTGTGCATTGAAGTTGATGAAAAATCATAATGTTTAACGGCAATCCCGATAAAAATCAGCCCTATAGCTGAATCGGTAGGGCGCGACCACGGGTTCGAATCCCGCTCTTTGTTCGTAGCCGTTCAGAATCGTAGTAATTAAGTAGTAAGTTCCGATGTCTTTAGCCGTTGCGTAACATAAAGAAAATTCTAGCTCTCTCAGACCAAACTAAATGGTTACAAATCTGTTAGTCTAAAGTACAATTCGAACCCCCTGGCTCAGATACCGAAAAAAAATCCCGTCCTATTCGATCATCGTCCCGAAATATTACTATTTAAAAAAAAAATTTTTAATTGTCCACTTAAAAAAATAGCCTTATACAGTGCATATATTATTTAAATCATGAGTTTTTAGACATTGATTAAAATTAAATCTAATGATAATTATTGTATCTTTCCAAACTATTAAGGTATAGATTTTATTGCTATTTAAGAAATTCTGCAGTCACAAAATTAAAAATTTGTTTATAGAAATGTCTTCTAAAAATTTGCAAAAATAATATAAATGCGCATTTATATTATTACTTTTTTTTAAATTAGGATATTTGAGAAACTTCTGATTTGAATCTGTTTTCAACATTTTTTGATTAGGAGACTCGAGTGATTGTTTATATTAGTAAAAATTATTTAGCTTCTGGTATATTTCATACTTAGGTACTTATTTTTGCATTATGTAAATCGAATAAATATTTTTAAATTGTTTTTTATGTGTCTAGATTTAAAAACAAAGTGCATGAAATTAATAACATCTTGTTCACCTACTCAAGGAAAGAAAATGTTTTTCGTTGTATAAGACAAAGAAATTCCTTACACTATCTTGATACTGGCATCATGTCTATAGAAGATTATAAATTAATTCAGTATGAAAATAGTAAGCAATAACTAGTTTTGCATTTGTCTGCATTTTTGGTCATTCGAATAGGCGATCCATCAGTTGTTTTGTTGTAGTCAATTAAGATCATTAAAGATATTTTTATAAATCTTATATACGTAAATCTTATATAATATGTAATCTTATGTAAATCTTATACAAGTTATAATTTTCTGACATCTAACATTAAAGAGTAGAAAAGGTTTATAAAGGTTCTTTTAAGAACCTTTCTTCTAAGGTATCTTCTAAAGTTAAGTCGAACAAACAATATGGTTCCTCAAACTTGTTTATATTGATAAAAAGTTATTTGGATACTTTCATATTTCATATTTAGGCACCTGTTTTTCTATTAAGTAAATCAGAACATTAATTTTTAATAGTTATTCAACTACCTCTTAATTTTCATTTTTCTCCTTTTTCCCCAAAATTTTGACTTCTGTGAATACAATGATTTCTCACTTATACACACTCTCTTTGTTCATGTTTTTGTTGAACCTAATGTAATAACCATTATTTTATCTGATATGTTTCTGATAAGAGGTGCTTAAAAAGTTTGAATGGTGCTTAATTTTTTCCATTGAAAAAGTGTACGAACCATGGCATTTAATATTTCAATTTTGGTTTAATTCCTTTACCTTTTATTTATTTATTTATTTATTTTTTTAAAGATTGTAACATTTGAATCTGCATATTGCTAACTACATAGTTTGTTGATATATAAATTTCTAACTTAGACTGAATTTCTGACTTATGCTTTTTATACTAAATCGTAAATGAAAGAAATTTGAGTCTTTCAGACTTTGAATTTTGTGATTTATTTTTTATGTAAATTTGTAGGTTTATTATGATTGTTGAATTTACTTTTTATAGTTGCCTCCTCATTGTCCAGCATCTGTTACTCTTCAGCCATCTCCAGGAGATACAGGCAAACCTTGTGGTGTTGATTATGAATTAAAAGCATTTGTTGCTGACACTCAAGAGGAGAAAGCTCATAAGAGGTTAATATTGCAAAATATTAAATCTTGGTTAATTAAACTTTGTCTATATGTTTTGGTTATGTTTTAATTCTTGTGCTATTTAAAATTTTAATATCTATCTGCTATGCCTGAGAAAAGAATATCTGAATTTGATAGATCCCCATAAAAATATTTGTTAACAGTTATATGATACAAAGCAGCTGTAATTCAGACTAAACATTCAAAATCACATTGTACCAAATTTTGAGGAAGTTGAGGGAAAATTTAAATCCAAAATTTATGTAAAAATTATACTTGTAGAAAGGTAATCTTTTATCCCTTAAATGCCTAATTTTTTAAAAATTGGTTAAAATTTTTTTGCTTTTCTTTTCTAATAATGCTTTTAAAAATCATTTTGTTTTAAGTATGGTTTACAGTTTTAAAAAATGTCTTGTTGCCAATCAGTAACACTGGGCATTGATTGAAGAGTAATTTTTCTGGATAAAATTCTATAATTTTAAACACACTGGGAATTTTAATAATTATGGTAAGGAATTTCCACAAGGTATTTTTAAAAGTAATTCATATGACAAATACAAAAGTTTATTGCAAAACATTAAAAAAATTAATGTGGAATAAAAGTAAATCATTTACTTTATTACACTAGAGAAAATTAGTATATTACTAAACTCAGGAATTGTATGGAAATTTTTGAAAAAATTATTAGTTTTATTAAAACACAGTTCAACATCATACTTTTCATATTTTGCAACAGTGTGTCCTTTGTACTTTCAGAATTTGCACCTCATCTTTTTCTCTACATGTAAAGGCATGTCTTGTTTGGTCTAATAGAACATCTTTAGGCAGTATATACTGGGATAGAGCTCTATATTTTTTGCTTGAATTTCTTCTTCAACCATCTGTTAAGGTCTTCTACACTTAAGAATATATTTGCTTCCCTCCATGCATAATGATCTTGCAAGTTCAGATATAAACTTTGAGATATTATTTCCAATTGACGATCATTAGCATTCAAAACTCTTATCGAAAAGCCATGCATTTACTGTAGTCAAGTCCAGAACATGTAAAAGATTCGTAGAAATCATTTGTGACTATGAATACTAATTTTGTAATAGGCCATTAAGCTATCCAAAAGGTTAACTCCTCCCATATGTCAATTGCATTCCTGAATTATGTATTGGAAATCAACTTCAATAATTTTCTTTTTGCTCCTGTCAAAATATTTTTTTACATGGTTTGTTTCCTTTTTTCTAAATAATCTCCCTCTTTGGAAGTTTAGATATCTATAAAATCTCTTTACTGCATGCCAGAATAGCCATTTCAATATCATTATCAGACAGTTCTGACGACAAGTTACATTTTTAGTGGCTTTAGTTATTTAAGTTGTTTCATCTCCTTCACAGTTTTCTGATTCATCTGATATTTTATCTAAACTAATCTCAAGCTTCTAATCCAAACATCATCTAAAATATGACACTCCTCTTTGCTTGTTGACCAATTATTAAATAATTCTTCTATTTCTTTGTCAGTCAAATACAATTTTTTAAGGTATCCGTCTACGTTGGGAGAACTTTTTTCTTTAAACGTAGAAACTAGTTCATGTTTTTACATTTTTAGATTTCTTTTTTACATTATCATTGAGAATTGCACTTTAAAAAATTATTCATGGAGAAGTTTTTATAAAATTTCTAATAAATGAAGAAAATTTAGTAAAAAAAAAATCTGGTTTTTTCAAATGGTCTAATTTTTAAATAAAGTAAATTCTTTCAATATTTTTTTATTCAACACATTTCTTATACACTGGACTAGTGAATCACCTAAAATCTTTGCTTAATTTACATTTGGTAAAAAATTTTGGTCCTTCAAACTTATACACATTGAATTTTTAATGAATTTTCATTACCTTTATATCTATGAGTGTAACATCATTAAAAATTATTCAAATTTAAAGCTTTTAGGTCATTTACTAGTAAATACTATCAAAAGCATTCATAATAATTTTCAACAAAATATTTTAAGAACTTTTTGAGAAATCACATTTCAAGTTTTAACATTTTATTAAAAAAAAACATTCTGAGAAAAACACATTTGAAGTTTATGAAAGCAACTTTAACTACTAAAAAATTAAAATACATGTTTAAAATTCCCCCCATTTTCTTGCTTTAAAACTTTCTAATTGCCAAGTTGCTAATTATTAAAAATACTAGAAAAATGTTTAAGCTAATCTTCATGAAAATTAAAAAAAAAAAATAAATAAATTTATCCAAAAAATGCTCTTTAAATGGCTTTAAATTCACAACTTCCAATTCCGAAGTCAGTACTTCTGTTTTGTTTTGACAGCTGTCACTGATGTTTAAACAGTTGTAACTTTTCTTTAAAATACAGTAGAGACAAAACAAAAACAGATTTAGAAGCTTAAAAGTTGAAATTTTACAATAGAAAAAAAAAATATGATTTTTGGCAAAAAATGATGTTTTCAACATAGACGGATACCTTAAGCCATTCTAAAAATGAAAAGTGAAATTTGTAAATTGTTGTCTGTAATCTTCAAAATACTATAATCCACTAAAGTTTTTGTAACAACTTTTGAGAATGTCATCCAGTTAACTGTATATACATTAAAAAAAAATAAACTACAATTATAAACTACTGCAAAATTAAGCGATTTCTATTGAATATATAAGAAAGTGAAATCAAAATTGCTTATTGTTCTATAGGTTTAGTGAAATTTTATGCCTGTTGTTGCCGAAATGGCAACACAGATCAAAATCTGTTTACAACAAATATTTTACAGTTAAATGTTTTTAAAAAAAAAATCATTGGTATGGGCTGCATAACTTAATTTTCCATATAATTAATTTTAGTTGATTACAAACAAAACAACTATTTTGCAGAACAAAATAGTGTAATTTCAAGCTTTCAAATAAAACAAAAAGCATATATAGCAAATAAGTGAAGGTATAAATCTATCTTTATTCTTAAAAAGCAGTATAGTTGCTTGCCATTTACATGTCTAAAATTTATTCAATAACATTTTCAGTATGTAATTTATGGGCAACATGAATCATTAGAGCTTCAATACTATTTTAGAAGGCAATTGGGTATGTTGTCAAATGGCAACACAGAGCATTTAAGGGTTAAATATTACTTTTCTATGTAACCTCTGATTAAAAGCTACAGGAAAGCACTGTTTGTATGTCAAGTAAAAAATCCATGTAAAAAGATATACGATTAAAATGTTATATAATAACATTATAATAAATAAATTTGATTATGGCAAATATTTGTAAAAGTAATAAGTTTTAAAGTTTTCTAAGATAGTACTAGTATATTCAAAACAGTAATAACTTTTAACATCTTATGTGCTACTTATCTGTGAGTAATAAATATAGCAATAAGTTATATGAATTAAGTGCATTGTATTTTCCTTAGTGTTTTGATATAAAATTTGCAATAGAAATGGGGGAAAATGACATAACTGAAGTTTTGCATTCTTTGTAGTATGTAACCAAAATACTTTATCGTTGTCTTTGGTTTAAACAAAACAAAGATGTGTTTCAAAGATGCATTAAAAAAACTGTCAAAATGGTTTCAAATGAATGCATTAGGACTGTGATAAAATGTTAAATAAAATGTTAATGACTTTTAAATGAGAAGCACAAACAGTGCTTTATTGTATTACAAAAGATTCAAAGTATTGTATCAGAAGACCTACATTTGTATATAATAAATTTTGTTTAGAACCATGATCTTAATTCATAATAAATACAAACATAAGTTTTTTGTTTCATTTCTCTAAAAAGGAATCGCTATCACGTTTTTATGTGTTTGTACATTTTAATTTTAAAAAAAATTATGTCTTAGTATGGGATATATTTTGTTATTTTTGTTACTTATTGTTTTCTGTTCATTATTTTGAAAATTTATTTTGGCTTTATAGAAATTCTGTTCGACTAGCCATCCGAAAAATTATGTATGCTCCTAGTCGTCAAGGGGAACAACCTAGCGTTGAAGTTAGTAAAGACTTCATGATGTCACCGAATAAATTACATTTAGAAGCTTCTCTTGATAAAGAGGTAAAATTCATAGCTGAAGATACAAGTTTTTGATGACTGTATAAAGTGTCATATTAATGATACTTATAAAAACAACTTTGCTATAGTCTATGTACACTATTGTTTGCAACTAATGAAGTATATTTTTCATGTTGAAGTCTTTATGCTGAATGTTATTAAATATATGGAAATTGGTAATAAACATGGCAAAAATTGAAAAGAGACTGTAATAATTACATTTTGAGTGTTTGTAGGGCTTAAGAGAGCAGGTAGAGTTTATATATATATATATATATATATATATATATATATATGACACACAAACACACACATATACCTACCAACCTAACAGCAGATAACTAAATGTAGTTGCTAATTTCATAATGTTTTCTTAACCAGTGTTACAGCTTGGTATATATTCACTCATTAACTGTTGTATGTTTTGTTGTATCTTTATAAAGTTCCAATTAGTTGTTTTAAAACTAACTAAATTCCCATTGTGATGTTTTAAACAGGAGGAGGAAACAAGACTTTGTATAAATATCTAGGCAGATAATTTCATTTTGAAGCAAAAACATATTAATATATGGAAAAACTTTAAGTTTACTAATAATACTTAGAATATCTTCTAATTTTTTTTTTCTAATGTGACTTTTTGAATAACTCTATTTTTCTGTAGTATAAACATCTAGCAAATAGAATAACCTGTAGGTGTACATATATAGATAGCTAGAACATTGGATATGAACTCCAAAAGTATTACAATTGGTGGAGGGTTAATTATCTGATTATGTTTTTAGAGAGATAATCTTTTAGTTATGAGGAGAAAGTGTCTCATATAGAGTAACTACTATTCTTTATTTGTGAACATGTTTTGATATAATGAGAAAGCAATGGCTAATAGTAAATATAAAATAGTTTATAAATGAAGAAATGAGTAAAAGTATTATTCCAATATTTCTCATGAGAGAAAATATTTATCACCTTTAAAGTGGTATAGTTATAAGCTATTTGTAATGAATTACAAATAGCTTATAACTATTATACTATAGCTTACTGGTATATATAGTTATAAGCTATTAGTAGTATAGTTATAACTATTTTACTAATAGCTTATAACTATACCCTTTTATTATGGGTGAATGTATAGAGTATTTATGTCTTAAGTTTATTAATAATGTAAATTATCAAACATTATAATCATTTATATGTATGAAAAAGAGTTATTTAAATGTGTAGTAAAATGTTGAAATCATATATATATATATATATATATATATATATATATATATACACCTTTATTGTCTTGTTTAATATATTGGTATAGAGCATTATAACATATTTAGCATATGATTTTCTTTTCTGTAGTGATAAAAAGATTTTTTGCTCATGAAAATAATTTTTTATAGCTCTATCATCATGGGGAAGACATTGCTGTTAATGTACATATTGCCAATAATTCCAATCGAACTGTGAAGAAAATTAAAGTTTCAGGTGATTATTTAACTGTGCATAGATGGCTTTCATTATTCTCTTGATTGCATTTGTTAAAACTTATATTTTTTAATTTTAGTTCGACAATTTGCAGACATATGCTTATTTTCTACTGCACAATACAAGTGTACTGTTGCTGAAATTGAAAGCGAGTAAGTACCATCTTTTGTGTTATTTATTGTTAAATCTTTTCCTCATATTTCTGTCACTGTTTATGGTAATAGAAAACTTTAAAGAGTAAATTTAGTTCTACTGTTATATATCATGCCAATGATCTTTACCAGTTTTAAATGTCTAATTCCTTTGTCTCTAAGCCAAAAAAATTGTAAATTCAGTAATAAAATAAAACTTAAAACAAAAATACCAAAAAAAAAAACACAAAAATTTTACTTTATGAAAGCATCATTAGACTAATTCTGACCTATGGTTCAGAGGCATAGACAGTGAACCAAAAACGCAGGTCCCTTTTGTCAATTTTTGAAAAAAAAAAAAAAATCTATATGCTATGTTTGTGGGAGTGGAAGTAAACAGAATATAGAGAAGAAGGTATAACTTTGAACTGTACATATACTACTGAGATATTGACATAGTAAAATACTTAAAATTGCAAAGAATAAGATTGTTGGGACATGTTATTTGCATGTTCCCCAATTCCATCTCACTTAAGATCCTTAAGGCAAAACCATCTGGCAAATGTTTGAGAGGAAGACCAAAAATTAGGTGGAAGGATTATTTGGGAGTCTTTAAAACTATCAAATGCTCAAACTAGAGAAGTCAGGCAAAGAATAGATCCAATTGGAAGAAACTTAAGGAAAAGGCAGGGTCCACAATGAGTTGTCGTGCCAGTAATGATGATGATGAATAAAAATATTTTTAGTAATTTTAGTTATAACTGCAGAAATTTACTAAAGGGCAAAATTATCTTATTTTACTATGTTTATACTAACCTTTTTAGATAACTGGGTAATATGAACATCAGTAAATAAGAAGCAAACTTACATAATATACAAAGACTATAAAGCATAGCAGACATTTGTTAAGCTTAAAAAGCTTCTTCGTCATTGCAGGAAGGCAATAAATTTATAAGTAAAACTTGTTGCATATATTCTGCTATTGAGAGTTTTGTAATTGTAAAAAAATAAGAGAAAATAAAAGAGGATATAGTATATTAGTGAGCAACTTTCTTTAAAGGTAAATATTGTCATAAAAGGGCTTTGAGTTCATGTCTAGAACCAGGCTATAATAGCTTGATTAAAAAATTTTTATAGTTAGTATAAAACTATTCATTCAATGAAAAAAAATGGATTTGCAAGAGAATAGGAGGTAAATAGTCAAAATTCCTGTTCAATCGTGATTTATAAACTTCTGGCAGGTTACAGACAGCTTGATAAATCTCTTTGAAATTCCCTATTTTTATCCTTATAGCATTAAATAGATTGATTTTTAGGACAGCTCTTTGAAGAGAAGAGGTAGGTTCTTACTAGCTAAGCACTGTACCCAGAGTTCTATTGTATTAAAACTTCGTAGAAGCTCCCAAGTTGTTATGCTCCTTTCTCAGTTATGTGGTGTGCCACATCACTCTGAGAATTTTTCCCATGTGCAATTGAATACCCCTTTCTGACTTGAAATGTGAAATTAAACGCTAGCTGCAAATTATGTGGAAGAACGAGTGGGACTCGTGTGTCAGCAATAAGCTTCACAACATTACTGCGGACATTCGATCTTTCCCGGATAATGTTAGTCGTAAGCACGACGTGTTAATTACTCGCTTGCGTATTGGGCACACTCGTCTCACACATAATTACTATCTTTCTAATGACCCCAAACCCCGATGTTCTTTCTGTCAGGCCCCGCTAACTATTTTACATTTACTTACATCTTGTAGTCACTTACAGCCTGAGTATGTCTTATTTTTTGGTACTCGTCATCCTACCTTAACGGAGTTACTAGATGAACCCCCGCATCCCTGTCTTTTATCCTTTTTATGTTTTATAGGCTTATTTTGGTCTATTTAACTTTTTTTTCTATGAAGTGTTTTAGTATTTTTTACATCTTTTAATTAAAATTTATTGTGCTTTTAGCTTTTTAATGTTTCATCATTTGTACCTTTTACATACCTATCTGGTGTAATTGAGTTTTTACATTGCAGACTCTTTTATAACTTTATTAAACTGGTACGGTTTTACCATGTTCTGTTATTAGGTTAGGGCTCTTTTATCAGTTAGGTCTTGTTTTTATGAAAATACCTTCTGCTTGGCGCTTATGTCCTAAACAGGACCTTGTGCCGTAAAACACCAACTAACCAACCAACCCATGTGCAATTGCCCTATAGGTTTTTGAACATTACCAGGGCTTTATCATATGGGCACCCAAGGCTTATGTCCCGTGCACAAAAAGTTTAATAAGCAAAAAAAGTTCTTACAGTATAATTTTTTACCTAATGATGTATATAAAAGTAGTATGAAAATTTATAACAATCAGTATTCCCTCTTTTTTAAATTAAAGTGCATGCAGGAGATTATTATTATTATTTTTTTTTACACTTGATAATTTTTCTGTTTAATCAGCACTTATGCAACATATAAAAACATGCAACTCTGCAACTAAATAAGACTGAAATATAATATTTGAATTGTCAATTACAAGGGTAAATACAACCTTGACTTGCGATTACATTAAACATCAAAATGATGCTTTAAATAAAAATTAATATGAAGTCCAAGAAAATGATCTCCAGTTGATAAATAACTATATAATTTTGAACACATCTAAGCTTATTTAGAATGCTGTATAATAAAAATTTTTAAATTTTTTTAACAGTAATGGTTATGAAAATGATGACAATTTTTTTATTAATTGCTACATTAGTAATAATTTATTAGGAATTACTAATCGCTTCTATTATATGCAGCTAAGACATAATAACAATATTATATAACTTCGAATTATTGATATGTGTGTAGTAATAGAAAATATTTTTAAATGTTATTTTATGTTAATTGGGATATAAAATTTTTATTATGCAGTAAAATTACAAATTTATTTTATTAACATTTATATTTACATATCTTAAATATAAATGTTACTATATTTTCTCGAATTTTCTATAATTTTTCAAGTGTCTGAGTTTCTTCCTTATTTATAACTTTATCAATAAAATTTCATCTCTCTTTATGCACACTTAGTAGTATATTCTGTGGTTTAAATATAAATTATATAATTAAGTTATTTAAATTCAGGGTAATAAAAGTTTAGTTATTTTAAAGATTAACATATTTTTTATAGAAGTAAGTTGTGCAAATTGTGGCAGTTTTTCAAACCAACTATGGTTTTCTTGGAATGTTACATTTTCCCCAGATTCATCACTATCCTCCCTCTTTAATTTCTCATAAATGCCAAGAGCCTTTTCTTGAATAGTCATTTGACTCATTGATTTCTTTGTTGGTTATTGTCTTCTATCATTTTTTATTATAGAGCTTCTTTGGCAAGTTAATTTTAAAAACTATTGAATGTTTGGCAGATACCGTATTTGGATTTCTTTTCTATCCCAAATATTATGAACAATGGACTTTGCCAGTCATATTGCGTTACAAATGTTGAAAGTTTTTCACCAGCTATTATGCAACATAAAATTTCTAGTTTGGTCTCTTGTGTGACTGGCTTTGTTTCTCTCTTTTTTAAAATCCCTTTCAGCATCTTACTTCATACATTTCAATGCATAATTTTCCAAAAATATTACAAAAAATGCAAAAATATAGTATTTCCAATTAATATATAGCAAATTGCTTATAATTTAGCAGATTTCAAACAAAACAGGAACATGTCATTCTACTGAGTACACATTGAAGTGATAGTACAGTAAATAATGTTTGGTATAATTTAATTTACCTTTTAATTAGGCAGCACATTGTGATAGCTCATAGCTTTAATATAAAAATAAACTCAATCCTCACATGCTTTTTAATCTTTTGATTAAAAGGTAGCTGCGACTAAAAAAAATAACATGTTTGGCAACTGCATTGATGCCTCAAATTATGTTTTGATCTTTTTCATTCAGTGGTTAAAGTGGTCAATTTTACACTAGATTTTCCATAAACATCAATATCATGACCTTGAGTAAATAATGTGATAATAAAAGCAAAATATAGCAGAGCTATATTGGCATATATTCTTTTAGTTGAAATGTACATTTGCAATATTGGGAGATTTTATAAAAATATGTTGATGAATAAGAGTCTTTCTAAAAGCTATTGTAATTAAATCTTATTTTAATTATATCTATCATCATCCTATCACTTGAACCCTATGATTGCCACACCCTTATTAAAAGTGAGAATAATTCAGTACTGTTTATGTGATTCTGAATTATTTATTGGAACTTGAATGATATGTTGTTTTCTGCTTGTACTGTTTTCGTTTTATTAAGTATATGTTAACATTTTATTGTATGTCCATGTTTGTTTAAATTTTTCTAATTAGTTAGCAGTCTTTTGATATTTTAGTTCTTTGTATATGGGATTTCTGTGTTGAACAAATAAAAAAAATAATTTCAGTATGAAGTTTTAAAAGTAATCGAAATAGATTTTTGTTTTAATTATAGGTTTTTTACCTATCATATTGTAAATTTTTGAATAAATTAAACAATTTATAAAGGAATTTGTGTTTCCTGTTAAAACATGAGCAACAGATGTACCTGTTTTACATATACTTGCATACATGTAAGGATTTGAAAGCAATTTTCTTAGGTTTTACTGGGTAATAATTTTATATTTCTTTGGTAATAATTTTATAGCAAGAATATAAGATTTACCTTTACCTGCTAAATATTGATTCACAGACTGTTATTTTTATTAGGGATGGATGCCCTGTTGGTCCAGGATTTACTCTATCAAAAGTTTACTATTTGAAACCTCTTCTTGCCAATAATAAAGATAAACGGGGATTAGCATTGGATGGTCAGCTCAAGCATGAAGACACAAATCTTGCATCATCAACTATGTATGTATTATAGACTTTTTAACATTTTTATTTAGTGTTCATGCCATAAATCTAAATATTTATTTATTTAGAAACTCATTTTTTAAATGCAGGAGTATGCTTTTTTGTTTATAGGATTTAAATTTTAAAAAATAGGGTTTGTTAATGCTTAAAAGTGAATATAATTATTTTTCTCCTTCCTCTGTAAAATAAAATTTCTAAAGAAGTTATTTGCAAAAGAATCAGTATAAGTTATAAAATATTTGTTTTCTCCTATATTTCATGACATGAAAAGGTTAATATTTCCGTATATTTTTGTGAGGTACCATATATTTCTGCAAATGATACAATAATTTAATCATATCTAAGATCATATTATAGGACATTTACAAAAAAATGTTCGTTTGAAATTTATATTTATTTAAATCATTATAAAATGAAACAAATAACACATCTATATATTTTAGATCTTGTAAACTCCTCACTTTCATCATATAAGGCAAATAGTTCCTCAAATACATATTTTTGTTGTTGTGGAGCTAGCTCATCATATGAGTCCCATTCATATAAGCCAATTTCTACTTTACCATCAGTATACCATAACAAATCATTTTCAGTGCCATCTATAGCATTAAAAAATCCTGTACTTTTTGAAAGATTTAATCAGTTTTCACTTTTTTTCCCCATGATTTTATCATAAAATTTCATAGGGCTTCAAGTGATGCAGCCCATATAGTGCCATCTTTTATATATGATTTTTTGATACTCATCACCCAGTTATATCATTCATGCATATAATATCTGAACAGTTTGAGTGTCTGCTATCATGTAAGTCATGAAATTGAAAGGAAAGATCATGAATATCTCAATTTTAAAAATTATTGATTTAATGTGGAATAGACAATATGCTTCTAATTGGCATAAAAAGATGAAGATCAATTTTTGCCTTCTTTGTGATGCAGTATTGGATAAGTTATATCAGTTCTTATAGGGAAACAAATGTATGTATTCTTCTCCAAAGTGAGAAAGAGTGCTCTTTAGGGAAAAGGTTTTATTCTTTTTTCTGCCCCTGGACTATTTGTCTAGTTTTCATCTTTCCAATGGGGCTAGTAGGAAATCCACTCCTTTTTGTCAGAGATAGGTTTTTAGGACATATATTGCCCCCAGTATCATTTCAGGGTGATCAGTAAACCAGAAATTGTCAGGACTGGGAAATGTGAGGGAAATATATCCCAGATGGAAAAGTTTTTATTTTGCTTAGTTCCTAACCAAACTTTTGTTTTGTCAGTTATTTTTCACTAATAAAATGAAATTTGTTAGAGACCAATGAAAAATAGACATTTGCTTCACAAGTTCTCCATTAAAAAAAGAAGCTAGAACAGAATCTGCTATCAGATAGTACATTCTAGCATCTTCATTCCCATCACAGTAACCAGTATCTAGGTGAACTAGTAAAACTTTTCAAGAACTAGTTGCATACTAAGACATTTCTTAGATTACTTCAACTATTGCATCATTCTCTCATAAGTGAATAGGGTGGCTTAATGGCCACTGAATAAGTAAGTAATGAACAGAATTGTTAAAATTTAAATATTCTTAAGAAGAGGGGATAAAGTGAGATCTAAATTTAGCTCACTGATAGCAAGTTATAGTAAGTTTTTTTAACAAAAAGAATGTGAAAGAGCTTTAATATCTTCATTTTTATAGATACCTTTGTTCTCTTTAAATAATTTCACAAAAACGCAGTTACTTTTCTGTTAGCTTAGTAAAATTATAAATTATTCAAAAACTTTCCACACCAAGAACATAATTTTAAAAAAATCTGGAACAAATCTTTTTCTGTAGAAGCAATGTACAGTTTGATAGGCAGAAAATTATGGTTTTAGCCAGGGCAATTGCTATTTAATTTTATTGTATTTAACAAAGACTTTCATGTTATTATTCCTTATTTTGATGTCTTTAATTTTTCAAAATAACTTAAATTTCCTCAAATAAATCAAAAATGACTCAAATATTGATATAACTATTTTAACCATTACATCTGTGGAGAATCATTGAAAAATTATTATATCATTTACTTTTCTGTGATTTCTGTAATAACAGTAACAAGTGTGATTCATTTTTGCATCATTTAGTTTCAAGGTGTTTCATATTGCTTCAATACATTTCATGAATTTTTCAGTTGCAACCATATCTCAAAATAGTATGACAGCAATAAAACTATTTAGAATGGCATGATTATAATGTCAAACTTTTATGGCTTTCCTGATAAGAACTTAATAAGTATTGTTGCAAGGTGTGGGAGGGGGAAGACTAATTTTGTTTAAGCAATATGTATTTCAAGATAACGAAATTTTTATTTTAAAAGTCATGAAATTGATTTTCTTAAAAGTAATTGACACCGTGTTTATTCTTTGGCTTTTTGGTTTAATAGCTTCTTCATTCTTTTATCATCTTTTTTGTTATATCAAGAGCCGATGCTGCAGCACAGTTGTTTGATTCTTTGACTTGTTTTATGATTTTTTAACTATAATTTTGCTTCTTATTTTCTTTTCATTAGGTCTGTGATTATGCCAAATTTAACAAATTTTTTACTTATTGCACTTATAGTACAAATTGTTTACATATACAACATAATCTTTAACAAAACTTGTTAGAGGTATTTGGGATTTGGCATGTGGTGCTAGATGCAAGAAAATAAAATTTGTTCTAGATGAGGATTGCTGATCTGAATTAATTCATAGGCCATTGATAGTTTTAAGGTTATCTTATGGAATAGATATAAGCCTAAACAATAAAATCTTAACAAAAAGTTATATCTTCTATCTGCTGAAATATATGGTACTTAAATTTCACATATAGACTAGAACTTATGTTAGGTTATAGAGTGTAACATGTATTACAGCATTAAATGTATATTAAAGTCATAAAACAAATTAGTATATTGTATCAGTTAGA
Source organism: Pardosa pseudoannulata (assembly GCA_032207245.1). Taxonomy (NCBI): domain Eukaryota; kingdom Metazoa; phylum Arthropoda; class Arachnida; order Araneae; family Lycosidae; genus Pardosa; species Pardosa pseudoannulata. Next base: position 66,370,562 of record CM063502.1, on the reverse strand, counting down.
AGAATTTGGCTAAATTAGAAATTTATACATATGATTTTGCTGTTTAGTTTGTTTATATTTGATTGTGAGCTTTCCAAGATTTTTGTTGTAGCAACTATTTTTTTTTTATTTATTTTACAGAATAACTGATCCTGCACAAAAAGAAAATCTTGGGATAATTGTCCAGTACAAAGTCAAAGTGAAGCTATGTCTTGGACCACTTGGAGGGTAAGATGGGACTAACTTTTAAGTTCTAATTTTACTTTCTTGTCATGTAGATATATTCAATCAAATAAATATGCATATTTATTTTATTGAATTATCTAAAACTATTATGTTTAAAACTAGAACTGAAGGCTTTTCAGTCTTAAATCTGGAAGCTGAGTAAAACTAATCCTGATTAGTATGAAACTGTGTTGTTGTTAAATAAAATACACTGTATTTATATGCAATGCTATTTAATCATTTTCAGACATTAAATTATAATAATTGATAAAAAAAATAAGATATTATTATATTGAATAGTTAGAAAAATAGACAACTTTAATGGAATTATTTAGTTTCTTACCACTCAAGGTTTCTTACACAATTCAGGTGCAATTTGGGCAGCTTTTATATATATATATATATATATATATATATATATATATATATATTTATTTATTTATATTTATTTATTTATTTATTTTTACAGTTAGAATAAATATCTATAGTTTTGTTTCCTTTGAAGCTTAGTAATGAACCATTTTTAGCATATGAACAGATTCTTCAATATTATATTTTCATAGATTTTTTATGAGTATAAAATAAGAAAAAGGCCAAGAAATTTATTTCAATTTCATTAGTAACTTTTTAAGAAAATTGGACACAAAGTAGTTTTTGGGTCAAAATGACCCATTCCACAGTTCTAGCATATAGGAAAATTTAATAAGCTGAAGTTAAGCTGTATGAAATATTGAAAATACATAAATTTTTGTAAATAATTGCAAATTTCATTTCTGGATGAAGAGAAAAATACTGCAGGATATGTGTCAGTAAAATATTAGTTTTTATATTATGTATTTTTGGATTAAATTTTTGCGGTGAGATACATTGTATTAATAATTCTTTATAAAAGTTATACAAATGGACTTTTTTAAAATTGAATTTGTTGTTTTTCTAATCATAATGGTTTATTAAATGTTGCTGTATAGATTATAGAAGGATTTGTAAAATATTTTAGAATACATCATGAATTTTTGTATAAAATGTAGAGAAATTAGATTTTGCTATTTTATATGTAACAATAATTTAGGGAATGTATCATTTAATATGTAGCAGTTAGTAATCATTTATGTGTGCAGGTATCTGATGATCCTAAAAACCTCATTAGTAAATTAGAGAATTACTTGTATCATTTAGTATGTTGAATTCAGAGTTTACTTTTATTCATTTTATCATGTATACCAATTATGTAAACTTTCTTTGTAAGTTCATTTTTCCAGTATCAGATTACTAATGCTTTCTAATATTCATGAAATTATACTTCCTTTAATAGTTAAATTCACTTTTAGTTTGACAAGAATGTTTTTATAATATGTAATGCTATAATTTTTTAAGTTTTTAATTATATGTAAGTAATTTTTTCTTATGACATTATTAGGAAGTCATTATTTTATTTTTAGAAATATTAAAAACTTATATTGTTTAAATTTATTTTATGTGTTTAGAGACTTAGTTGCCGAATTACCATTTATTTTAATGCATCCCAAACCTTTGGATGATCCACCATCACATGGTGCCAGGAGCACAGGTTCAGTCCCAAATGTTCAGAGTGATGAAAATGTAGCTATTGATACTGATCTCATCCGTCTGGATACGTAAGTAGTGATATTTGAGTTTTTTTTATTTTTGTAAGTAAGGTTTAGAATTTGTGAATTTGTATTCCTATAATCTTCAATAAACAATATTTACAATAAACATTTAAACTCTTTTAGAACCAAACAATATATTTATTATAAATATTTATTAGATATTAAGTTCATCTAAAATTTATCTGTAGTATTGCACAAAATGATTATATTAACATTTACAATATGGGTATATATCATCAAGATTTTGATTAGAAAAAGGGCTCATTAAAGTTGCTTTTAATTCCTACAGACAACACTGATGTAGAACTGTCATTATCTAATATTCATTTATGTCACCTATAATTGGCATTATATTGCAGGGAGATTGATCTCAAAAGTAATAGGAAAGATTAGGGGGAGTTTCCAGAATCATATAAAAGAGACCATTTTAGAATAAAGGATATTTAATGTACAAATTGAGTATTGTTTACAACTACATGTATCAATGCTTTTATACATAATCTGTTTTACATATCTATAAGTTTACATGTGTTATTGCTTTGAAAAGTTCTTTAGATTTGAACTATCCGTTCTTTTGTTAATTATATTGGATTCAAATTCTGTTTTTGCTTCAAAAAATATTTTTGAGAAATCTACCTGAAATGAGTTATTTCATGCAGATATATCAATTTCTAAGAAAAACATGAAATAATGTTCTTACCACAAGTTATTTTGATAGATTACAGGGATTTGGGACAACATTTTTGTAAAATTTATTAAATAAATTGAATTCAAATTTAATGTGCTATTTATTAGTAGGGTGCTAGACCCAAAAATGTCAATTTGTATTGATTTTTAAATTAAAAGCTTGAGGATAGGGCAAGATTAAAATGTATAATTGGTTTCATATAAACAATAAATTGTACAAACATTTTCATTTTTGCATTTAATAAATTTGTCTCTGGTTTATTTAAAGTTATGTTATTTATAATAATAATTTTATAATTACTTCTTCATATTTATTATATCAGCTCTTTAATTTATCATATGGCAAATATCTGAAATATCTACTGCAAAAATGTTTTTACTAGATATTTAATAGAGAGTACAAATTAGGTACATAAATGATAATTATTTCTTAAAACTGCAAAACTTATTGATTAACAGTTATAAAGTTGATATGAGAAGGGTACAAAAAGTAAGGTTACAGGAGCTTTCATGGGTTCACATATTTCCTGAGTGAAAGAAATTCTATGTCTTGATACAGTAGGCAATCACAACAATAAATTGCCACTAGCAGATGAAGTTAATAGTGTTGTAAAATTTTGATATATAAGATAAAAGGCTTGACAGATATATTGTCAGCTATTGAAGTGAAATAAGATTTTTGTGTGTAAAGATCATCTCCCCAGCAAAAATTCATTATGAACTAGTTAAAGTTTATGGACTAAGTCTAAAGTCAAAAAAGCAGGTGAAGTTTTGGAGTAAGGAATTTCAGAAAGGAAACAAAGATATGCAAGATGGTCTAAGATCAGGGTAACCAACCTCATTGACAATTGATGACAACATGTGACGAGTTGAAGGTCTGATTCAAATCAGGCGATTTCCAGCTTCTTTTTGGACCATTGAAGAAGCACTTTGCAGTATATTTCTAATCCGATGCTGATGATCATGATGTGACTAAGTGATACAGCTACCAGGACCCTGATTTCTTAAATACTACTTTGGAAACCTGACCTCCAATGTGATATTTTTAGGCTCACCATATAGTCTTTTTGCACCCAGTGTAAATTCTATCCATCTAGAATTCCTTATCTCTGCAGAGAATGGTTTTAAAATTTCAATCTATATTAAAGAATTGTGTTAGTTACCAAATCTTTTGTTTGTGATTTTTGAGTATGATTGTTGAGTTCTTTGACACCTATGTGTTATCAAAAAATAGAAGAGCCAAGATACCACAATAAGCTATATTAGTTTTATTTGTTTGAAAACTTTTTAGCCAAAATTATTCTGTGGTCTACACAGCATCCTAAATAAAGTTTGTGAACTAATTATGCTATAAAATGTTATTTATATTTCTTTTATATAATAATGTTTTAATCACTCGCTCCTAATTGGTTAACCCTCTGACTGTTGAACTTGTATATATATTATATATATATCAGCAGAAAATAATGTGCTAGCTGAATACTCTAGCCAAATATTCAAAGCTCATTTTTCTCTCATTGGGAAACCTGTAGGCTAGCCAGCTTCTAAAATGAAAATGTTCTCAAAATGCTATGTATGTTATCTTTATCTTTTGATAGTTGCTCCTGGATTTAATAATATAATGGTAAACCATAAAAAATTTGTCTGTTTTACTATATACACATATATAAATAGAATTGGTCAGTCACTTTTATTGATAAAATTATAACTATGCATTCATGTTTGTAGCTCTTAATTGCAAGAGTTGTTCATTTATTTTCTATATATTAGATCTTCATTATTTCATTTAGCCCTTATGTAGCATAAATGAAAATAAATAATAAAAATTTTGTACTCAAAACCAATATTATTTTATGTCCATTTCAAAAGATAAATGATACATCCCTTCTATCTCATACTTTGACAGCCAGAGGGTTAATTTTACACACATGTAAAGACTTATGAAATATATATAATTTTTAAGTTAAATGTTTATTGAGAAATTCTTTTCCTCTTTCCATTTTCAGGGATGCTTGTATGGATGATGGAGATGATGACCTAATATTTGAAGATTTTGCCCGATTACGTTTAAGAGGAGAAACTGAAGCATAATATCTTAAAATGGCACAACATATTTATTTTCTGTGACATGGGCTCTGCATTTTATACATATGTTTGTGCTTGTGTGTTGTATGTATGTGTTTATAAAACATATATATGCTCATGCATACACTCACTAGCATAAATGAACTGCATTACTTGTGTATATGATTGTGTATCATTTTATAGCTTTTTCATCCATTTTGTTATCTGTTCTTCAATGCTAAGTCATACCAAAGTGTATGTATATTTATATATACATGCATGCATAGGCACCCAAATGAATGCCATTCTATATACATACATGTGTATAAAAAATTCAGCTGTTGTGATCAGATGACTGTCAAATTTTTCATTGCATAATTTGTCTACTGTAAATTGAATTTATTCTAATGTTTTTCTTATGTATTGCCTTTTTAAAAAAATATTAAACATTATGGTGCTATTGTGATCAATCTAGTTATTCTTGACTTATATCTTAAATTGAAAGTATAATATAGCTGATTTAATATTCTTGTGAAACTGTATAACAGTGTCTTGTGTTAGTATATTTTAGTGTAAATTTTAAATATTGATTTATATCATAGTGTATTTTACTCAATGTTATGATTGCAATTATAATCATAGTTTTGTAAATTTTGTGTCCTGAATTTTATTTTATCTTAAATTTTATTAAATATATATTAAGTAGGAATCCTAACCAAATGCAATGCTTACAATAAGTGTGATTGAATTCATTTTCCCTGAAATAATTTTTAAATAATTGTCTTCAGTTGTAAGTATTGGTATATACATTAAATTCCTTTTTATAATGTAATGTGTATACATGTATGTATATGGCACATTAATTTGAATGCATTTCACTATTGTGTTAGTAGTATGTATTTATGACTCACTCTCTTTTATGCTGTTATTATTTTATTATCTCTCTAAGAATTCCAATGACTAGTCTTTTTTTTTTTTTTTTTTTTTTTTTTTTTTTTTTTTTTAATGTGCGTTAACATATTTTGGAAATTTTATATTTACTCAATGGTATATTTATCCTTGTGAAGAGATCTTAAAATTTTATGCTAATTATGTGCGTGCAATGTTTTTAATGTTGAGTATATCCCCATTCAAATTATGTTAAGTTTATTTTCATTCTTGCTATTTTAGATGCTTAAGCAAAAGAAACAATGTGCATAAAGATACTAGTGTATTGCATCCCATGATACTCTTGAAAACCAAAATTTCATTCATATACATTATTGTATTGTATACTAAAAGAAAAAATATATTAATGTGTATATGAATGCATATTTATGTGTTTGAATGGGAATAGTGTGAATATTCACTCATAAAAATATGCATGGAAGGTTCTATTAGTGAAATGTAAATATGTAAATGATAATTGCTTAAAGTGTAAAAAGAAATTTTTTAATTATGTTAGAATTTTTTGCTATTGCTGTCCCCCCCTATAGAATTATATATTTAACTCATAATGTATAGTTTAGGCATATATATATGTATGTATATATATATTTATATGTATATATATATAATATATATATTATGAAATTCCTTACACATCTACATTTTTAAAACAGAGTGAAGGAATAACTTATAAGCTCAAAAATATGCATAAAGTTATTTGTGATGTTAAAATTGAAAACTGAAATGCAAACAAACATGAAACTTTTTATTATTATTATTACTTATTATCTTTAATTATAACTAGAAAATATCTGAAATAGGTTATAATAGAAATTATTTTATTTAAATATACTACTAGCATTATACATATGGGTATAGAAAATAAATTGCAATTTTACTTTTAATGAAGTAGTACTATTAATTTTATCTGAAAGTGTTATTATAAATGTTAACTCAGTTGTCAAATAATACATAATTTTTGAAGTTTTTTTTTCATTGTATATTTAGTATAGTATTTATGTAATCTTGTGCCAATGAGTATTTTTTCAAAACACACACCAAAGCTCAATAAGAATTGGTGATATTCCTTTTGAATACAATATATTACAATCTATTTTTAAAAATGTTTTCTCAGTTATACTCTTTGTTTAACACATTTATTAAGATATTTTTTTACATCTAAGTCTGATTTCATATGGGAAAGTAAGTTATTTTTTATTATTCCTTAATTATTTAAAGTCTACTATTTTAAAACTTAATCCCTTTAATTTTTATTCTTATGCAGTTTTTTTTTTCAATCTATGTTTTTGCATTCATATGCAATATATACAAAAGTATATTTTGTGAGTCATAGTAACCAATAAAAAAAAGTTTTCTGACAAAATAAATCTTTTGATTTTACTTCCACTTATCATACTTGCCCTTTTACAGATAAAAATCTAATCTTTATCATATTTTTAGAAATTCACTGCAAATAATAGTGTAAATACTCATAATTAATGCAGATTTAAGAAACTTCTGTTACTTTTAGTTGAGAATAATAATTGAATATGAAGTTATTGCAGAACTTTTTACATTTAATTGAAATCCTCTTCACCACACTTATTTTGGTTTCAATTACTTTTTTAAAGCATAAAAATATTGGTTAAATTTTAATTAAAAATGCATTTAAAGAGCAATTATAAATTTTTATCAACATAGTTTTCTAGCACATTTACATCATCATTAGTGCAAAATTTGAATTAGTTTTTAGTTATATTTTGATATACTTTTAAATTTTGCTTTGTTGTACAGTACTGTAATTTTGCATGTAATTCTAATCTTTACATTACTATTGTAACATTATGTTGTATGCATGTTTTGTAGGATAGGATTAGATCATAGAAACATGCAAAAGCATGTAAGATATTCTGCATTTATCTTTTGCTTCATTATTTTAGAAGAAGAATAAAATATGATATAAAGGCAAGCATATGAAAAGGGGAAAATGATAACTAATTTTTTTTTCTTTTGGCATGGTTAAGTTTCAAATTATTTTGAGAATCTTGGGATTTTATTATTGATGAACTAATATTTTTAAATAAGCAATTCAACAAGAATCGGTCACTGAAAATGTAGAGTGAAAAGTCAGTTTTGTGTTTAAATCTAAATAGATTTTATTAAACTTATGTACCTACATTTTGATCATCAGTGACATGCAGATAACTCTAGTTTTCAAGACAAAAGTAAATAAATAACAATGAAATTGCAAATTGTCAACGTTTTCAGGGTTTTTAAGAGCTATGGATTAAATTAAGAGTAATTCTAAATCTTAAAATTTATTCAAAACAGGTGTAATGTAAATGTAATAGAGACAAAATACAAGATTATTAGAATTTCAGTATTACTTAGTATTTTTTATTAGTTTTGGCAATGCTTCTCTGTTTATTATTAAATAAAGTTCTACAGATATATAATTAGTTCAACAAGATCTTAATGCTATATGTTTCAAAAGTCCCTTCCTCAGTCTTCTGTACTAAAATTTCAATATTTATCTTGCTGAAAGGTATTGTCTCCTATCATTTTACACAAAACTAAGCTTGGAGTCTGTTAAAATTCATTATACTAGACACAGTTTGGAAACTTCCTCTTAACATATTTAGCACTATTTCAATTTTCATATTACTTCATTTTTATTTCCTGTACATTAACATAGTATTATTTATTTTTCAACAGATTTAAAATTTTTAAATATATTTATACCATATGAAATACCAATATTTCATAAGTATGTTTAAATGAGAGCAAAAGTATAATTGCGTAGTACTTAATTTAGGAAAATTTAAAGGCATTTTTAAAATGTTAGAAGGATTTTCCATTGGATGGGTTAAGGATGCACATCAGTGTCTCTCAATGTTTTACCAACTTATTGCCTCTTACCTATATAACATTGCACATAATACTGATCAAAGAGTGAGACTGAAAAGAATGTCAGTGTTATTTTTTTTATTGATATGCACAATATTCTAATGCTTATCACACTTTTTCTTAACTTTTTAATGATTTTTTGGTTTTAATAAATTGTAGAATTTTAAATTTGAACCTAAGCTCTTCTGTAATTAAGAAATCTTGTTATTCTTTTGTATCATTAGATTGCCAAAGAATGATTTAATAACATTTTTTGACAAGTGTGAAATCTGATTTTATTTTTCTTCATATCTTAATGTGTATATGTGTGTAGATAATTGAATCACTCCTGTTTAACTGCTTGTGTGTGAACTTGTATAAATTAATGATTTCTCATAATTCTGTTCTTTATAGATATTTGTGTAGTTGTGTACTCACAAACATTTGTAACGTAGCATTCAATTTATTCATCTATGGATTTGTTATTTATCAGTCATATAAGTAGTTATCTCGTATAGTGTTACAAGTGTGTCCTACATAGATAATCACAAATGTTCTATTTACCATAAGTTTTCAATTATGAACTGCATAATTTTTAATGAAATAATTTATAAATATTAAGGGAATTAATTTCTATCACAATAGAACTCTTTAGTGTACAAAATATTGTCAAGCATTTAATATGTAACATGCAAAAATAATTATAACACTTCTTTTGAGCTACTCTGTCTTGATAATGCTTTATTAAAAAACTATTCCTATATTTATAATGTGTAAAAGAATTGTTGGTTTAAAATTTTTCAGAAGAGAAGGTGGAGAGTAATTGAAAAGCTCTCTAATCTTTTGAAAATGCAGTATTAATCTCTATTAATTATCACAAAGTTTTTTTTTTAAGTTATAGTCATTGTCACAGAAGTTCTGTTTTAACTAATAACATGTAATTTGTTCAAAAGTTGGACCCTAAGGCACATATGTATAACCAAATTTTACTAGTGATAGTCATTGTGTTTACTCAAACATACTATAATATTTCAATTAAAAAAATTGTACATATTATTTAAAATTTAAACATTCCATTTTTAAGATTTTTTTTTAGCAGTATCAAATAAACTTTATACTTAGTGCTTATTCTATGTAAATGTTAAGTAATATATAGTTGTGTTATAATACTTTGCTTTGATTGGTATTGTTAATAATGCCTTTCTTTTACTAGTAATAAAACATAATGTATCTGCAGTATGAGACAAAATATAAAATGCCTAATAGTTTGGCATGAAGCTTTTAATGTAAATGTTATACTAAATTCAGAGATTTATGCCTTTTAGCTTGGTTCTCATGAATTTAGTATTTTCTATAAAATGGGCATCCATTAAAATAATTATAGTCATAAACAGCATATAAATTCCATTATCACAGCTGCCATGAATGTGTTGTCAAGTTAAAAGTTTGGGTGTTAAGACTATCTTGTTCTCCTTTAAATCTTTTTTTCCCCATTACTAAGAATTTCAGTCAAATTATTTCAAAATTCATTTGCAATGTTAAATATGTGATTTGTTTCCTCCTTTGGCTATTAGATGTTAGAATATTAACTGCATTAATTTGGTAACTTTACAGCCTTTTATTTTAGCATCTCATGCTGGACATACAAATTTGCAAAATATTGAAGGATACATTCGCTTGTGTACATAAACTGCATACTTGCAGAATCATATGCAATTATATTATGAACACTGAGTATGAAATTCTACATTATCCTTTTAATGTTGGACTGCATTTATGTGAAACCAAGAGGCCAGTACTGTGCAACAAATCTAGTTAAACCAACTTAAGATTTTTTTTATAATGACTAATTTTATCTATCCATACTAATCATATAATCTAATATTTATGTGCTACATTAAAAAAATTCCATAAAATAAATTGTAGTTATTTACAGTAATAAAATATGTTAGAAAATAATTATTTTAATAATTTAATATAATTGTAACATTCAAACTTCAAATGAAAGTTTAAAATTTTAAATCATTTTTATTTAATATTAGACTAAAGTTTTGATATCTAGGATGGCTTAACGCCTAAATATGTACAGCATTATTTTAATGTTTTTTTTTCTACTCAGTGATAGAAACCAAATATTTGTATAAAAGTTGTAAATCAATTTAAATTATTTTGTCTAATAAAATGTGAAAGATTCTCTACCCTTGAAAAGGGAAATGAATGCCTTTAGATATATTTTATAGTATGAGATTTAAATACAGTTGAGTAAGAATGATTATTTTTTCATATTTAAACTTTTCTAAGAATTTCATTAGCAATAATGTGTTAAGCATGCATTTTCCTTAATTTTTATCACCCATGGTATAAGTAGTTCATGATTGAAAATATGGTCTGTAGAATTTTAAAGTGTTCCAGTTTGAAATTGTGTGAATTATAACATTTGCTTTGTTTAATTTCATTTTCCTTTTTATATGTTTCATGCTGTAGACTCATTGCTTTATGTATAACTTGTAAATATCTCAATTTGATATATTTTTATAAAAAATTTTGTTTAACACTGATTTTAACATTTTTCTGCAAATTACTGAAAGAAATTTGTGGAGTATATAAGCATTTTTTAAAGGTATATGCCTCTATTTTATTCAAACCTGTTTTATTGTTTAGATTTTTAAAAGTGTATGGTTTATCTTTCTGTATTGTGCAATTTAACTTATTCTGATTTTTTTAAATAAAAAAAAAGACTAATTTTTCAGGAGAAGTTGATATAAGTAAGTCAGAGCAAAGCTTAATTTCCTGGGTTTAAGTATGAATCTCACTATTAATCTAATTTTGCATTCCATTCTGAACTGAATGCTTTTTCTTTTGATGTTTTTTAGACCAGACTTTTATGTATGTATCTTGTATACAATTGTCTATGCTTCTGATTTGCTTTTTATTTTGGTTTTGGTAACTGTAGAATTTTAATATGTTTTTGTTTGTTTGAACTTGTTAGATATAGGTTTTGGACATCACATTTGCTTAAAGTTGTAAAACAATTAGTTTTTTTATATCCCTGGTATACTTTTTGCAGCACAGCATTTCGTAATAATTTTACAGAATTACTTCATTCCTCTGGTATACTTTACAATATAACATAACCAAAAACTGCACAGAATTTGTTTTGTATACATCTGGTATAGTTTTTGTCACCTTTTCCCTTAAAATTGTACAGAATTTGATTTGGTATACATCTAGTATACTTTTAAACACCATGTTCTCTTAAAGTTGTATAAACTGAATACTGTGAATTTTATGTACTTAAATAATATTAATTTTGTAATAGAACTTTTGCTTATTTCTGTTTGTTTTAACTGTATAAAATAATACTGTAAGTTTATATATATATATATAAATATATATATATATATATATATATATATATATATATATATATATATATATATATATATATATATATATATATAAATTACATAGCAATTATAATATTCCTGTGGTTTTTAATCTTTTTTTTTTAAAATTTTGTGCTGCTGTAATGTAACAATTCTTGTTAGTTAAAAAGTTTTATTCCTGTATGTTGGTGTTGGTTTGAGATTAATGTAATCAAATGCTTTAAAAACACAATTTTAACATTAAGCCTTTCTCCATTCCTTAAAATATGTACATATAATTCATCATTCCTTTATTTTTCTCTTTTTTTTTATCACTAAGACTTTTTGCTTTGTTTTATCTTAAAATATTACTCTTTATTTGAATACTAAAGATTCATGCATTGTGTAACTAGTCATTGTTTGCATCTACATATATATGTTATACTTTTTCCATGTGATAATGTTTTTCATTTTTAAGAGCTATTTTTTTCATGTATATAATTGAAATTTGATGCCGAATTCTTCTACCACTTTAGTCTTACAGTTGATCTTCATATTTACTTTATATGCATAAAATCATATAAATTATAAAATCAAAATTTTGTTTCTTGTAACTTTATAGCTAAGCTTTAATTATATATATATATACATACATATATATATATATATATATATATATATATATATATATATATATATATTGTTTATCTGTGAGATTTTCTTCATTTTAAGGAATGAAGAAGGAATAGTTAGTATAATTAAGAAAAATTGCATATTTGTGCAGAAGCTTCATAAATTATTCCTAAACTGATAATGCCATAATATCATTATGAAATGCCAAGTCATGTTTTGCATATTGTGTTAATCACTATGTAGTATATGAAATAGTTAGCTATATCCAATGGATCTAATAGTTGCCATAAGACTGTTTAAATAAGAATGATCTATGTAGAAAATTGTGAAACATTTAAATATTTCCAAAAATTTGTCATTTGAGAAGTTATAGATGCCAAACAATAACGAAATTATAATTAAAAACTTTAAAGGCTAAGCAGTGTATCTTAAAAAAAATCTAATGTGTATGATTTATTAAGTTTGCATAATATTTTAAAATTGACATTCCAAGGTAAAATTTGTCATTTAAAGGGTTTTTTAATTGTTATTTCTTCCATTTTTATGAAGTTTTTTGTATCATTACAAAAGTATAAGTTAAAACCCAAAATAAGCAAACATATGGGATTGGATATTTTTGTACATGAAGTTAGATTTTAAAAACATATATTTTAATTTTTTTTCTTTGATCAAATTTTTATGTTTTGAATGCATGGATTTCTTTGTGACTGGATGTATGAAACTAGTAATCCAGCTTAAATTGTGACTTACATTTTCCCAAGACTAATAGCCTGGCATATATGAATTTACCTGTATAGATTTATGTTCAGTAAATAGCATCAGTTAGTAATTTTGTTTCCTATATACATATAAAAATGATTAATCTTGACCTCATTCCATAACATAACCATAACATAATTAATTTGTTATAAAAATGAATAAAAAAAAAGTAGCTCATTATATATTCCTATTACTAACAATTTAGAAAATTCATACATCATAGTTTGAAACAGAAAATGTTAAAGCTTTCTCTGCAAAACTATATGTATGTATGTGTTTGTGTGTAATTTTCTCATTTCTCTAAGGGATAGCAATTAAAGAAGATTCAGCAAGTTGATAATCATATTTCTACTCTAAGTTAATAAAGTAATTCTTGAATCACAAAGAATGCAGAAATAATGTAGACTGATCCAACTTATTAAAAAACAGCACTGCCGTGGTAGAAATAACTTTAACAACTAAAGGTATTCTTTTAAAACTAAATATTTTTTTAACTTTAAAAATTTAAAACTCTTGCATGTTTGGGGAAGAAGGGATACTGTACTTTAATCAAAGTTTATTGTTTTATAATTGATATTCCTTCTAGCTCTATTATCTATTAGCTGCTATTTGGTTCATACTAATTAATTAAACACAGGATTTTTGTATTTCATATTACAATTATTGTATTCTAATTGCTTTGTAATCTTGTTTGCATTTTTTTGTGTAAAAAGTGAAATTTATTTGGATGTAGTTAATATGCTGTTATACACTCTTTATATTTACTCAATGCAATTTGTAGAAGTGGTCTCTCAGTTAGTCTTATATTATGTATAAAGTATTTTGATGGCATGAAAAGTCTAAGAAATGCCCTGGTGCTGAAAATCAAAAAGTTTTTTTTATTGCATTCCATATATCTTTAAAAATCATGTATTCCTCTTACTTTAAAGAAATTAAAGTTTAGTTATGATGTCTGTCAGAAAAAAATCCATTGCTTGTGTAATTGTTTTGCATAAATTATACAATGTACAATTGCAGAATGTAATGCTCGTAGATGTTTTAAGACCCAGAAAAGTAATAGTAATTACAGTGATCACCATTTAGTGCTGGATTGTCCTTTTTTCTTAATTGAATTACTTACACACACACACACACACACATACATACCATAATTTTTACTTTACACTCACAGAAATGGGCAGTATTATATCCATATATATATATAAAAGTATCAGGAATTTTGATAACAGAATTATTTGCTAGTCACTGTTTAAATTTCAGGGAATTCATCTGTTTTAGAGTTAAGTTTCTAGATTAGTCAACTCTTAAGTTGCTGTTTAATTTTCTTATGAAGAAATGATTGAATAATTTGTAAACAATTTTTGCTGAAATTGAATCCAAAGAGAGAATATGATATTATTGTTTCCTAGTTTTTGCCTACTCTAATCTAAATATCTACATATATGCATTTCATAATGGTAATAATGATTTATCTTTCCTCTACTTGTAATGTGGCATAAAATCTATTTAAAGCTGCCTTTCCTGACTTTCATACTTGTACTTTAGAGATTGAAGGCTATTTTCTCACTTGTGTTCATTGGGAGGGCTGGGGTGGCTTTTAACATTTATTTGCTGTTTTCCCACCTTAAACTTAACCCAAAGTAAACTTGTAATAAATTTATGTAATTATTTTATTCTTTCTATGTATTAAGAATTGTGTAAATCTATGAAAATCAATGCATTCATCAAGGAGCAGTAAAGTTTTTTACTGTTCTAAGAGGAGAATGTGAATATAAATTGATTTGCTGTTTTGCATTTTAAGTTAAATATATGTTAAGTGTGCTTTATAAAGTTAGCTGATCTGTGTGCAATTTCTTTTATACTAATTTGGTAGCTGTATGAATGAAACACTGGATTTAGTTCTTATATTTATTGTTAATATCTCCAAATGAACAAGGAGGGAGATTTTGTACATAAGATTTGTACTTGTGAAGATTGATATTAATTCAAAGAATGATAGAAGGCAGCTTAGAGTGATATGAAGTTTATTGATGGTATTTAAAAAGGTTTGTTTTAAAGAACTATGTCTAGTGTTGATTTTTCTGCAGTTGCCAATAGAATACTTTAAAAAAGTCCAAATTTGTGTTATTAAATGTTATTACTCCTAATATTCATGCATTTGAAAGGTGGTTGCTAAGAACACAATTTCCAGTAGAGCTTATAACATTGGGGCTACTGAAAGCTGATGACTGGCTGTTATTTGTAGGTTTTATAATTGATTAATAGATATTGACATTAAATCTATATACCATACTGTTTTTCAGTGTGTTGTGACTGTTGTCATGTAAATGTAAACTTATGCTGGTGTCCATTAAAATTTTGTACATGATTAAAAGATTTCAATAAAAAAGTTTTGCATTTATCACTATTTTTTGATGTTGGTTTTAATGATTATATAGCACTGAAAATATTAGCATTCATGCTTAGGTTTAAATAATAAATTGTTATTAGCACCCAAAATTTTTAAGAGAAATAAATAAAAGGAAATTAGAATTAATGTTACTGTAAAAATGTTCTGAGTAATAGTGTAAAAAAGAGAAATTGCAGTTTTGTGTTTGTAATTAAAAATCTTCACTGTAAAATGCGTGATTTTTAGATGTTATGAACTGAAGAACTATACTTTTCCTTTGTATTCACTTTGTTGTCTTAAATATTGCAAATGTGCTTCAAAGTCCAATCCTGCTGTATGTGATGGAGTATTTGCTCATGAGCTGTACAGTAAATGTTATGTATTGTTTTGGTATAGCTCTAGATAGAAAAAAAAGTTTATTGATGTTGTGAGCCATAATTCATACAATATTTTCGAAAGTAAACTTTATTGTGCTGCCAGAAATATACATAATAGATATCTTTTTGAATATTTTGTTCTGAATTGAATGAATGAACAGAAATCAATTTTTATATACATATGTTAATTTTTAAGTCATAAGTCTAGTGCTTGACTCATACATCATCATCATCTCTCTCTATGAACAAATTGTTTTGGAATTTATAAAGTGACAAATTTAAAATACTGCTAAGGGAACTTCTAGTTCAAATTGTAATACTTCCTATTTTTATGATGTTTAGAATCTATTTGCAATCAAGATTATGAAGAAATCATTTACAAAAATAACTTGTTTGCAACATCTGTATTTTGCATAACACTCTCAAATATCCATATTAAAGATGATTTATTTAAACAATGATACAATTTTTTATTTGACTAGTCACATAAAAATTGTTAATGAAGATACATTTCTACATGTTTTGTTTTTATGAATTTTACAGTTGCGTTTATAGACAAAAACTTTTAATAGCACTGTTCTTTAAGATTTATATAATGGGGCTTGTAAATGTTATAAATACATTTTCTAAATTTAGGTTATTACTGATGTTTTAGATTATAATTAATTTTAAAGGATAGAAGTTGATAATTTATATTGGAGCTAAAAAATAATTAGGTTCTAAGTAGAAAATTTTCTTCAGATTTTACCTATTAAAATACATAAATTCTATATAAAACTTCATCTGTGTTTTAAAGGTTACATACGATGTATCATCAAAGGGTTTCGAACCCACGAATTTTGGTATCATACGCCACGGGCTTACCTATTCTGCTGCTAATCAGCTGTGGGATATGTCAGTAACGTTTGTATCCAATTATTATAGGAAAATATGATTAGGACTAGATCTGAAATTTGGATAAATTATGAACTATTATAAAATAAATCGTTAAACGTAACTAATAATTTTAGATTTGACTTTTTCATGCTTCGATGATTAAAGTGTCCTTTATTTAATCCTTTATTAGTCCCTGACAGAAAAAAAAACTAAATCCTGGGATTATAGTATAATTTGAATGGGATTTATTTTTTTTTTAATTCGAAATTTATTCTCAAATAGAAATATATTGTGTAAAATTACTGTTTTACAGGTAAAATACCAGTCGTACAGTTCCATGGACTCCAAACCCATACCGTGTATCGTATGCGTGGCAAATACGTATCATACAATGATGCGTATTTGCAACGTATATCACACATGGTATGCTGTATGGGAATCCACTTTACGGCTATTTAAGAATTTCAAGCAAATAGGATTGCATGCACACAGAAAAATACATCACGATGTTTTCCAATTGGAAAATTTGTTGCTTGGCCTTTGCGAGGGACTAGAGTTTTCAGCTGCAAGGATTCTTCTGTAGAGATAAAAAAAAAAAAAAACCCTATTATTGTTATGCGGGGGGTTTTTTAGTCGCTTTTCAAATTTTCCAGTTTTCATTTAGAACCTGTCAGTTGAAAACGTAACGAGTTTGGTAGAAATTCTCTCCAGCTTATTCTAAACACAATTTAGTGCCATGAGGTTCACTTCATTCACACTAACGTGGTCATCATATGAATGAGGTTTGTAAGGGAATATAGTCGGGTTAAAGCAGTATTTATTCCCCTTTCTTTTCGGGAGTAGTAGTGTGCCAAGGGATGGGTAAAAAGGCGTCCACATCGGGAGGCAAACTCATTATCATTGATCTTAAATTTATTAATAAAAACATTATGATTGTATTAAATACATTTTTTAATTTCAGAGACATTAACAAATGTATTTTTTAATTTCAAAGTTAATACGAAAATTGTTTTTTGAAAGAAAATATTTATCACATTATACTAATTAGTAATTTTTATATTCATAGTTTTCTGTTAGCAAGTCCGCAAAAACAAAGTCGCTCGGCGACTCATCGAAACTTTAATCTCACTAGAGGGGTGGACACGTCGCTCTGCAAGCGACGCCCGTTTCCAAAAAAAAAAAAAAAAAAACGCAAAAACTAAGAAGCCCCGAGTGTTGGCTCGCTCCCGTTTTTAAAGCTACCCGAAGTGACGTTGGATCAACATGGCATCCTTCAGTTTCCAGGGCCATAGTCTCATTGGCTGGAGAGGTTAGGTAGCTTATCGATATGCCTCGATATTAATTTGTATCGGCAAGCCATCAGGGTGTGACCACTGTTATGCTATACTGTCACAACCATAGATTTCATGGCTCCACTCCATTGTTACGCCGGCCCCATCAGTTTGAGAATAAAGCCTAAGAATAGCTGATCTCCTTGCCGGTAACAAGTCGGCCATTGTATTTCGAGGCATGAGTCTGGAACATCACAGCTCCCCCCCCCCCCAATTGAAGGAGATTTTGCGGTAACTGCTAAATCTGCAAGGCAATATATTAGGCACACATGTATCTGCCAGTTTTTTCGACCCCACTTATTTCCTACTGTGGTCTACCATTAATTACATTTTACTCTTTTAAACTCATTCCAAGAAAAAAATATATACAAACACAAAATATTAACTTCTACACACAACATTATTATACATTTATATATAACCTTCACGGTCTGGGTAAGGATTTTCTTCTTAGACAGTCAGCATGCCTAATGTCTTTCCTCGCTCTATTACCAATTGTGTAATCAAAGGGCTACATTGCCAAAGCCCATCTCATATGCCTGGGATTGTTTCCTGCATTATTTTTTAAGAATACTAAAGGATTGTGGTTCGTTTTAAATGTAAATTTTTACCCTTCTAAGTAATGTTGCAGTCTCTTTAGCTCATTTTATGTCTATGCATTATTTTTCTGTAGTACAGAATCTCTTTTCAACATTTGTGAATTTTCTACTTAGGAAAAGTACAGGGTGATCCGTTTTATCCGGCCCCCTTTGGGCGAGAACTACTCCCACGTCGGTATCAGACGCTTCTGTCTACACAATGAATTATTTAGAGAAATGGAGTGCAAAGAGCACTGGTTTCTCGATCAGTTTCTCTTTCAAAATCTTAAAAGCTTTCTCACAGTCCTCCGTCTATTCGATTTTCTCTCTCTTGTTTTTCTCTTTAATTCCGGGTTAATGGATCTGCTATAATGGTGTATCCTGTAATATATAATTTAAATTAAAAATATAATTATATAATGAGAATTATAATATTCTCTCCTAGGAATTGTCTGATTTGAGTTTTTGTTTGGAGTGTAGGCATATCTAAAACGGCCTCCACTTCTGCTTCAGCGTATTTTACATCCCCTCCTATCATGTGCCCCAAATACTTTACATTAATTTGAGCAAACTTGCGTTTTGAAGGTTTGATTGTTAGTTTTGCTTTTCCTTATTCCCCAGCACGATGTCGATGTTCTTGATGTGCTCTCCAGGTGTTAGAGAATATTGCCTCATCATCGATATTCTACCTTCTTTTATCATTTAATGGCTTGTAACTGATGTGTTCATCCCACGGGGCCTCTGCTCTTATAAAGACTTGTTAGGACCTATCAGTCCGCAGGTTATCTGTTATTCTAAAGCTTATTTGTCTGTACAAGTTTTATCTTATCATTGTAATGGTCGCTTCGCCGATGCTAAAGAAGACCTGGTGTAGTCCAAGCTTGAAAGCGATCGGGGCTGTCGGGAATCAGCACCAAAGAACCCTACACCGGATTTATTTGGTAGGCTACAAGCCGCCTGGTCATACTAGTCAGGCACTCGGAGCTAGGTGAATCTTCTCCCTTTGGTGCTCCAGGCCTTTTGGCCAATTGAAGTTGCTCTTTTCCCTTCACCACGAATCCCCTTGTTGCAGATTTAAATGCTACATCGACCGTCGAGCAGCTAAATCAGGGGCGCGATCGATGTTTAGGCAGAGGACCTACTTCGATAAGTGGATTACGGTCTCCACCTTAAAAAAAATAAGTCACTCGGTTCTTCAGTGTAACATCAACGGCTTGTCACCTCCTGCCATGAGAACTAAATTGAATCAATTGATTGAAATGGCAGATAAATATGGCGCACAGATTATTCCCTAACAGGAAACCAAATTAAGAAAGATATCTGTTATCGAATTAAAAATTTTATGTATTTATCGATTGGACAGACCCCATAAAGGTGGTGGTGGTTTGACCTTCCTTATTGAAGACATCAACCACAAGAAAATTTTTATGACTTTAAGGGATTCTGATTTGGAGATACAAGGTATTTCCATTACAGGGAAGAGAAGAACATTTAACATCTTCAATATATACCACCCGCCGAATCAATATTTCTCGGTGATCTTAATGCTAAGTATTCATCCTGGGGATGTTAGACGAATAATAATAGGGGCTGCGACCTTTTGGATGCTGCTGATGACAGGGCTTTCATTTTTCTAAACAATGGTTCTCCTGCTCATACGCCTTTTAGTTATAGCATTCTGAGGCTTTGGACATTTACTTTGTCAGCTCTGAGCTTCATCCACATTGCAACTGGACTATACTTGATAGCATTGGCAGTGATCATCTGCCTATTCTAATAAATGTGCAGACTATTATAAACATAAAGTCTATGGTGACCCTCAGAAAGTTTTGGAATTTTAAAAGGGCAGATTTGGATTTCTTCACTCTGGTCACTGAAAGAGCTCTTGGTACGAGGACACTCACTGACGATCTGGATCAGGAGGGGCATACCCTCAAACAAGCTATTATCCATGCTTCCCATCAGTCCATTCCTAGCGAGTAACTTCAGACAATTGAAATCTTTCTTTCAACACAAAGATCCCATTAAGAGTCTTCATCCCAAAGAGAAATGCATTACACAGGGCACTCTCCAGGTTTGGTGGCACTGCTGACAAAGTTGAACTCAAGCGACTTAATGCTGCTATTATAAACAGCTTGTGTAGCAACATTGAAGCCAGAGCTCCTAACACAAAATTATGGCATCTCGCCAAATCCCTCAGTCGTATTCAGCTTCAGTCTATGACCTGTAACACTGTCCTCGCTCCAGACGGCAAAATCTCACATGGTGACAAAACTGCAACCAATATCTCCGGTGAATATTATAAAGATATTAGCAAATTGACCTTTAATGAAGACGATATTACTGTCAAAAATAATTCCAAAAGAATGATTCATAATTGCCACACTTCCAGTACTGGTAATCCTATTATGATGGATAAAGTTTCTTTGAATGAATTCAATGCTGCTTTAAAATCTATAAATTTGAATAAATCACCTAGCTTTGACGACATACATGGCACTATGATAAGTCACTTTGGACCTCTAGGAAGGCAGAGACTGCTTCATTTCTTTAATCTCTCTTGAAGGCTTGAGCGTCTTCCCCATGAATGAAAGAGATTATTTATTATCCCTATCTTAAAACTAAGTAAGGATCCCAGCTCCCTGGGAGCTTTAGGTCTGTTGCGTTGACCTCTTTTGTCTGTAAACTAATGGAGAAACGTATTTTTGCCAGGTAAAACTCCATCTGAATACTGGTGATTTGCTGCCAAGGGAACAATGTGGATACAGAAGGGGACATAGTACCATAGACCAAATTTTGTTTTTCTGCCAGAGTGTCCGAGATGCACAGAACATGAGACTTACTAACCATACGGCTGCTGTCCTGTTAGACATATATAGGGCCTTTGATACTATTTGGCAGCAATTGTTGATTACCAAACTTTATGATGTTTGTGGTATTAAGGGTAGAGCCCTTCCCTAGATTTCAGATTTTCTTTGGAATAGATCCATAAAGTTAAGTACACTGAGAGTTAAGTACAATAATTTCATGTCTGACCCATTTGGTTTGAGACAGGGTGTTTCTGCAGGGTTCGGTTGCGAGTCCCATCCTGTTTTCTCTTTATATTGCTGATATTGAGAGGGAGATCTTTAATAGATGTAAAGTGGGAATTTTTGCTGATGATATTATCATCTAGCACTCTGGCTCAGATATTGGTGCGATTTAGCAAAACCTAAATAGTGCTCTTGAAAAAGCTCATTGTTTTATACCGCATCATAAGTTCTTTTAATACTTCCCTGGCAGTCCTTGATAAGTCTTGATTCCCTTGATTAGTCCTTAATTCCTTGGCTTTAATAAGTCTTTGGCAGCATTCTTTACTACTGATAGACACCTTCTCAACTATAAGCCTAAGATTTTCATGAATGAAAAACAGCTAAACTATATTAAAAATGCTAAATATCTGGGCTACACTTTAGACCAGAAAATTACAAGCAATAAATATATTGATGTCCAGGTGTAGAAACAGACTAAATATTCTAAAGTTTATATCTGGTCGGGACTGGGGAGCAGATGTTAGTACTCTTCGAACTACCTACATTTCACTTGTTAGGAGAATATTGGAGTATGGTTTTCATATCTTTGTGCTTCCAGTACTAATCCAAACAAACTTAAAAGGGTTCAGTTGAGTGCCGCAAAAATTATAACAGGACTTCGTCACAGTTGTCCAAACGACACAACGCTCTATGTGTGTAACTTTCCTCCTCTTTCATTGAGAAGGAGTCATCTCCTCTCAAGATGCTACAACAAGCTCTTTAGTTACAAAATTCAACATAGAACCTCTGCTTATCTTCATACTTGGACAAATAACCATCGCTTGAAAAAAACTTAGCCCCTTCTTTTTATGCTAAAATGCTTGGACTTCTCTCTACAAATATATATCTTCATTCTCTATATCATCTGGGAGCTGAATTGAAACTTGGTGGTATTTACTTTTCTGAGACTCTTTTGACTAGTGTAAAGAAAAATATTGAGAATCAGGGTCTCATCAAGCAATTAGCCCTAAAGACTATAAATTGAATCTCACAATGTTCTTTGAAGATGTACACTGATGGTAGCAGTGGTGATAAGGGAATTTCTGGCAGTGGAGTGCACATTCCAACTAGTAATAGTTCAGTGGAATTTAAAATAAGGAATCCCGAATTTTGTACGGTTTTTAGATCAAAGCTTGTTGTTACCAGGAAGGGCTTGCAATATGCGTATCAAGTTGAAAGACAATGTCATGATGTCTGGATTTTGACTGACAGTCGTACTTCAAAGAACACCTATCCAATTGAGCTGCGATAGGGAACAAGACAAGTCTGGACATTTTAGATCGCTTCGTTCGGCTTTTTTTTTTGGACACACTGTCCATTTTCAATGGATCCCATCTCGAGTTGCGTCGACGGAAATGAAAGAGCCAACTACCTGGTCAGGAGGGCTGCTGAGGAGGGGGTAAGCCCTTGAGGCGCTCTCACATATAGCAAGATCTCCTCCCTTTGAAAGATGGAATTAAACTAACTTGGAAGGATTCCTCCTAATCACCTGTGGTATTTTGGAAGAAGGCAGGACGGGTCTTTCAGCTTTTGCCTAGAAAATATCAAACAACCTTCTCGCGCTTCATGAGACAGGCGACTAGAATCTGCGCCCGGACAAAACGCACTCGAGCTCTGATTGGCTCGTGGAAACACAAAGTCCTTTTTTAAAAATACGCTTGTCTAGCGCTAGAACCGAAACTAAAACTTTAACATGGCGAATGCAAGCTTGAGTGAACTTAAGTGCACTGAATGTGAGCAAAGCATTTATGAAAAAAGATATTTAAATGCGCACATTAAGCGCAAACATAAACAGCATTCCGAGGAGACTGATAAAATATATAAATGTGTATATTGTGAAAAAGTATTTAAATCGCAGGACAGTATGAGTAAGCATCGTAGGCGGACACACGGACAATATAATGTAAATCTGAACGTAGTTTACCAAGAAAAAAATTGCCATGAAAGATTTTCAAGCTTAAACAATTTTCGTAATCATTTGAAATTACATCACGGCTTCGAAAACCAAGATTACTATCAAGAAAAAAGTTTCAAGTGTAAAGAAGATAAGCCCATTTATATACTAAATTTCATAATAGCTTATTTTAATACGATAATATAGCATAATTTTTGTAAAATGTGATACATAATGGGTATTAAAATTATTTATGCAACCATATATATATATATATATTTGCAATTTCTTTCATTTCTTCATCATGGCCATTATAAAATATTTCAAAATGTACTGACCAAGCTAAAATTCACAGTTCCATATTGTTTATTCATTATTATTATTGAATTAATCACTATATATATATTTTGATATTTATATACTTTTTATATTTATACACATTATACTATTTTTTCCTATTCCATTTTATTATTTTATTCCAGTTTTTAATTCTTCCCCATTAGTAAGGTTTTAAACTATAAAGTAACATAATGATTATGTAAATTAACTTTACAGCTGTATAAAATTAATGTATATTATGCCATATGTTTTCAAATGGTAATCATAAATAATACTGTAGAATAAATTGTGTACTTACTCTCATCCCACATCCAGCCCCTATAGAAGAGTTTATGGACTCTTAAAAATATAAAAATAGAAAAAGTCCCTTTTAAAAATATAACTGTTTCAAAAAGAGCACCGAGTCATTAGATATAGACCTGGATCCTGGATGATTTGGAAATTTCAAGTTATAATTAACATAATTATTATTTATAATTATATAATAAATATATGTACATATTCTTGTTTGGTCATGGTCCCATCACTTCTTCCAGGTAATAATAAATTGTGTGCCTCTTTTTAAAACAGAATTCTGTACATACCTCTGTTATAGTAACCTCATCCTACTAAGTGCCAAATGGTAGAGCGCAGCTCTTCGGCAACAGAGTTTGTGGGTACAAATCCCACTGCTGGCATGGATGTTTGTAGATGTTCAGAACCGACTTTAAGCTGTAGGTCCAGTCTCATTAGGCCTCAGGAAGCAAAATAATAGACTGTAGCATTCAAAACGAAACCATTTTACTATAATATAATTAATTTTTTATAGGTGTTCTATGGGATCAGGTTTTAATATTATAGACTAGTGAAAACTAAAAGCATTATTAACTTTTAACCATTGGTGAAATAATATTTTGGGACTGTGCATTAATATTTTAGTAAAAACAGAGCTCATCTGCATAAAATATTGCTTAAAAGTTAATTGGGCATATGTGTCCTGGATGTCAAGTTAGACTTCCAAATTAACACTTATGTGCAGTTTTTTTTTTTTTTTAAAATCTAATAGTGTTGATTTCATAACAGTAGTTTATACACACAGCATCTATTGATTAGCAGCATAAATGGGACATCTTCCCAAGACTCAAATTTCAGAAACCCAAGAAATTTGCATTCATCAAAAACTTATTTTAAAAAGTATATAAATTACAAAATTTGTCAAATTTAAATTTTATTCTCACTATGCATAAATTATACAACCACTCAATAACTTTTCATAGCTTATTCTACACAACATTAGTGTTAAAGGTGCAAAATTTATCTGAATAGCCTAGATTTTGGTAGATTGAGAGAGGGAAGTAGCTAAGCCCTGTGGACTACTACTGCAATAGATGTGTAGTGCTTTCATGCAATTTCTCATAGAAAAATGATCTAGCATAAGTGACTAAAAATTATATGTCTTGGACTTCATATTGTGGTAGTCAGATTCTAAAGTTTATGGAATTTTTAAAATTAATTATCTGAGATCTATGTAATTTTGAAAAAAATTGCGGAGTCAAATAAAACATGTTGCAATATACCATTGCATACTTATTTAAAAAATATAATAATATAGAGCACACTTTAACTTATGCAGTTTTAGAATTTGAATCCTGGCTTGCTGAAGAAGAACAAAAATGCAAGAGCAGTTTCGTGATGGCTCGGGGAGAACAAAAATATAGTTCTCATACTACTAAATCCTATATTTGTAGTAGAAGTGGGCAGTATATTTCACACTCAGAAGGAAAAAGACAGCTTAAAGCTCAAGGCTCAAAAAGAATTGGTTTTCACTGTACCTCCCAGATTGTTGTAAAAAAAATCTGAAAACAGTATTGATGTGCAATACTTTCCAAGTCATTATAAACATGACAGCTTATTAAGTCATATTCATTTATCTCAAGAAATAAAGAATACTTTTTCAGGTAAGAAAATTATTTTCATCTATACATATAAAAAATTAAAGACAATAATTTCTAGTATAGTAGAATGTGAAGGTAAAAGTAAGAAGAAAATAAAAAGATGAGCAAAACTATGGTTGTTTTTAATTTTCTATTTTCCTCATTCTTTGTAATCTTTTATTATATTCATAAATTATATTTGTTACTTTTCATGCTTATTTTAGCAGTTTTTATTTTTTACAATGACACATATAAAGAAAAATGTAATTCTGTATATCAGGGTACTTAGTCTTTGAATCCAAAATCTATAGCTTGAAATAATCAAGTTTTTAAGCCCTCTTAGCTGTTGGAATCATTACATTAGTTTTCATTTAAAAAAAGTTTGTGGCTGTAAGAAATATAAACAAACTGTATAGTTTTTTCTCTCTTAAAAATATGTATTTTATTATACGTACAATAAAATTTTACTATAAAAGAAATATTTTACTTTTCTAGGTAAATTACTTCAAGGTGTCAGTGATTCTAGAATCATTAGAGATATCCGAGGCTGTTCAACTTCTGAAGGCAATTTGGAAAGGAACCACATATTTACCCGAAAAGATTTGAATAATATTATAAAAGATATTGTTCTAACAGACAATCATATAAACCCAAGCTCATTCGATGAAATAAGCGTAGAAATGTGGGTAGAAAGTATGAAAGAGAGAAAAAATATTATTCTTGATTTCAAAAAACAAGATACTAATCATGAAATTATTGAAAAAAAGGATTTTTTTCTTGCCTTTATGATGCCTCTTCAGTTAGATATGTTTATTCAATTTGAGGGGGGGGATAGAATATTGTGTTAATTCAACCAGTTCTACAAACCATGCTTAATGTTTTAATTCTAGGGTAAACTAGTATAAATTATTAATCAAATGGGATACATTCTAGCAAGCTCAACATTTTAATTACACAAGTCTCTACAACATGAAAGATTATTAGAAAATTTATTTCTACATTAATTGAAAAGGACTTCAACATTTTAAATTTATATGAACTGTATTGTCATTATCATTGTACTGTCCTTTAATTAACATTGTGTTGTTTCATCACAGCTTTGAAGTGAGTAATGGTTTTTTTGCCTTGGTACCTCTACTAGCTACTCTGGACCAGTGGTTTTATCAATGTACTCTAAATTCTTCTCTGGGAATTCTTTCTTTACAGCTGTCTAAATTATATTGTAACTCATATGCTAGGAGGTTTAGGTGGTGTAGTTTTCTCTTCTCTTGGTACTCTAAGAAACCAAATATGTTGACCTTCACCTTTTTTATATACAGTTACATTAAACACTTATGTGTATAAGATACAGATTTTTGTGAGTGGAGAATTTGGTAATATTTTAGTATTTAGTAAACTGTTTAAATTTTCCATGCTTTCTGTTTAGTATTGTAATTTCTTCAAACAAATTATGGTTTATGGTTTCTAGTAGTAGGTTTACTTTAAAAAATTTTTTATTTTTTTTACCTATGCTAGATTTAGGATTTTAAATTTTATGTATATTTGAGAATTTGATCTATAATTTTTTTTATTTCTATGCTATATTACATTTATGCATGATTTAAAAAGTAATTTATTCCATTCATTACTTTTTGGCTTTTGCACTAACATACTTTAGCCTTTCTACTAGTAAACTTTTATAATCTAGAGTTCATTCCAGCTAGCTTAACTCTAGAAAGTAATTACAGTATATATAAACTTTAAAGTATATGTAAAATTTTTTTAGTTTTAATCAAATTTTGACAAATCTTTTAATTTAAATGTATTTTATTTTAAAACAAGATTAAAGATGTTTTAATCACAAAGTCTATGCTTCTGAATGATATTAAATTATTTAATAACTATACTATTGGCCTTTTTCAGTATTTGCCTCATGATAAATCTGAATTGACATAATACTACTAGTAACTGGGATAGAGAGATGACATTAAGAAGTACAGGGATGTCACTCTAAAAATCGGTTTAAACAGTTGCTTAAGTAACCTTCAATATCAAACATAGTAGCATAATGACTAATTTAGTACCAAAATAGTTGTGTAGAAAATTACCCAAAATACCACTGTGCTCAAAATTTAAAATAATCTCCAGTAGCAATATATTTAATATGTTTATTCTTAGTAGATAGATAAATATCGAATAAATTTACTTTAAGCTACAAAAATATTAAAAATGATATAAAGTATCATACAATTTTAGGCATTTTTGAAACAAAATCCAGTAAATTAGTTTTTCTTTTAATAATATTGTTCGGTCTAATTTGTTTAATATGTTATCTTTAAGTCAAAGTCTGTTGGTCACCTTTTAATATTTCTAATGCAATTCTCATTTCTGTAACACTGCTATTCTTTATGGACTTCATTAATCTCTTATTTGCTTTAGTAATTTATCTGCAGATTCTTGTGTTTCCTTTTTTTTTTTCACCTTAACTTCCCATTTAAATTTATTTCTAATTTTTCAAAAACTGCCCTTTGTTTTTAATCTTCCCTTTTACTTTTTCTCATCCTTTCTTTTTTGTTTCTGATATTTCTTTCATAATTTTTTTTCTTTTTATAACAATTTGTATGCATATTTGTGCAAAATTCATAAGTTCCTTACTAATAGATATTTGTGAAACATTTTTAAACATATTTATATAACCTACAATAATAAATATCATATTAAGAAGTCTAGACATAACTCTTGTTCAGTTGAAATTTTTCTAGACATTGTCTCTTTCCATATATGGATTACCATAACAGAGGCATAAAGATGCTTTCATAAGTTTTTAGAGGCAAAAATATCAATGTTCATTACTTTTACCAGAATTTCTATCCAAACATTTCTTCATAAAATTATCTATTCTTCTGATGGTTTCATCATCAGATACATTTAATTCTAATTATAGTAAACACTTTATATTTTAACTTCAAAATTTGATACTCCTATATATGAGACATGCAAGAGTTTTTCATTTAATTTCAAGCATCTATCCTGAAATATGCAGGTTACTCTGAAATTTTCTTAGACAGTGGCAGACAGTAGGAACAAAGAAATATAATATTTGTTAAAAATATAAATTTAAACTGTTTTGTAGCTATAGACAATAATTCATGGCTCTAATTTTTTCCGAAAATATTTTTTGAAAGAAAATGTTGTTGATGTGACAGCATTATCATGCTATGATTTTCTATCATTTTAAAATAAGGTTAAATCAACAAGAATGCCTTTAAAATTTAAAATTAGCATTTGGAAACAAATCCCTGTCTCATGCTATTATATTAAACTGGTTCTCAGATTTTTGTAGATGTTGAAGTTCTTTCCTTGGATGAAGAATACTAAAAAAGGATCTTGTCAGAAGTAGTCATAGAAAATGCGATGGTATACAAAACATATAAATCAAAGATAATCACTGCACTTACTAAATGATATAGAATGAGCTTATCATTGGATCTACAAACACACATACAATTATTTTTGAAAAACAAACTAGAAAATTAGTTTGCCATTGGGTTCTCCATAATTTAACAGAACACCAAAATGTAGAGAATGTCAGAATCTGCAAAGAAGTCCTGAAACTACTTAACAGTGGTAGACACCGCCCTATTTCTAAAATCATAACAAGTCATAAAACACACACACCACTTTTTGATGTTGTAACATATCATGTAAGTATAGGTTTTTGAATTTGACTTTAAACCAACAATGGTGAAAAGGCAATGAGTAGTGAAAAAAGTATATGTCATTTTCTTCAGAAGTAAAGAACTTATCATAGTCATCAAGCTAGAAAAACTGAAGACAATTATAGCAAACTGGTGTACCACTAAGTATCTTTCAGAAATTCTTCAAAAGTTAATGTAAGGGAACTCATGCTTCACTATGACAAAACATTTCTTCATACATCACGATTGACAGTCGAATTTCTTGTAAATAATAATAATAAAAAGAGCAATAGAACCCTATTCCTCCGATTTTCTTATATATGACTTTGGGCTATTTTTAAATCAAAAGAAAAGTATCCTGATTTTTCCAGGTAGCTGTACTGCATCTGCATTCGAATTTTTTAAAAAAAGTTACCAGTTTTGTTAAGAAAGTTGTCTAATTACAGGAAACAGTTGTTTTTAGGCTATTTTTTTTTGATAAAACAGTCATAGTTGCCTAGAGCCAAACATAGAAAATAGTAGCATTTTAGCAGCAATTGGCAGCCCTACAAGAAGTAAAATGTTTATTTCCTTGCTTTATGGGTAAATCAATCCACAACAAGTAGTCCAGTAAAGTTTGGATTACTAAACAACTCTACAAAATTTCATAGGCTAGGTTTTAAACCTTTTAACTAAAAAAAAAAAAAAAAAATGCTAATGTAAGTGTTTGATATTAAAGAAAGTTTTAAACAAAGACATTCTTTAAAATTTTCATTTTTAATTTAAACTCATATACATATATATATATATATATATATATAGACATTTTTCTCACAAGCTAACACAATAAAAGCTTTAAAAGATCAAACTTAACATAAGTAAACAGAAAAATGTACCTACAGACAATACACTTCGTAAAGATTATAACAAAATGTATCAGAAACAAAATTTATGAATAAAATATATTTCTGCTGTCATTAAATGTGTAGAAATCTATCTATCATTTATTTACTAAAATATTATTTATGATAAATACATATATATTTTAACAAATGTATGAGGTGTGACAAAGCATACCTAAGAAAATAAGTGAGATCTCGCAAAAAAAGTACAATGTTTACTAAATTATGCAATCAGCTTTTAAGTGGATTTTAATTAGGGTTTAATCTTAATTTGTGCAATAACTAAAAAAATAAAAATGTAAAAATAAAAGAAAAAACAAAAAGCTATGCTTATAAATATACAAGTTCAGTAATTGTATGCTAACATTAATCTACTAAATAAATAAGAATTTATTTTATCAAAATACAAAATAAACAAGTAGAAAAATTTGAAAATTTTACTGGTATAAAAAGTTA
Source organism: Pardosa pseudoannulata (assembly GCA_032207245.1). Lineage (NCBI taxonomy): Eukaryota > Metazoa > Arthropoda > Arachnida > Araneae > Lycosidae > Pardosa > Pardosa pseudoannulata. The sequence goes on along the minus strand of CM063502.1, from coordinate 66,339,627 downwards.
CTTTTTAACATTTGATCTTAGGCAAGCAGGCATGACTTCACATTCAAAACATTTAATCCAAGTGTAGGTTATAATTTAGAAAAAATAACACTCATATGACAAAATATAACTTCAAAGATATTTACATAAAAATTCAAATTATGACATCCTAATGAAAGACACACACATAATTGCTTAATTTATAAAAGTAGAAGTGATTTTCACTCAAAAACAAAGATGAAAAATTTAGCAATAAAAACACTTATTCTAAATTCAAGTGTTGAGGATTCACTTTTACTTTAAACAATATAACACAACAGAAATACTTTATACATTCTAATCTATCCATAAATACCTAAAAGACAGACACTAGACTACAGGCTGTTCACATATAAAACATAAGTCATGGATAAACTCATTCACAAAAGTATGAAAAGCAATAATATCAAGAAATAAACTCATTCAAAAATTCTTTATCATATACAAATGAATGGTTTTTAAAAATATTTTGATATGTTAAATATTATGGGTTTAATATAATCTACTCTACAGAACAATGAAAAATTTATAAACTATATTTCAACATCAAAATATTTTATTGCACAAAATAATAAAGTGACCAAAATAAAAAAATCAGTGAATCAGTGACAAAATAAAAATACATTATTAACAAAATATTAGCATCAATTAAATTTTACTAAATAAATAACAATAAACTATCAAATGCTGCTATAAAAATGCTATATGCTGAGAACATGTTCAAAAATTTTTAAAAGATTAAAAAAAATTATATGGTAATGAAAAAAATCTTTGTTACTAATATCAAATATTTATATATATTAAATAAGATATACATGTTTTTAAATAATGAACTTATATTTATTTGAGAAGAAAAGAAATAAAATGGAAGAAAAAAATATCTTTTAACCCATTAATACCTACCATCTGGATAATTAATAAAATAGTATTAGAATTTTCTAGAAACAATTCTTTTCTACTTAGGAAAGATAAATAGTAATCTGAAACAAGCCAATAAATTTATAATTTTGTAATCTGAATTGCTATTTTATGATTTTTTAAGACTTATATATGAATTTGCTTTCGTACAGTTTTATCAGTATCTAGACAAATAAGTATACGACTATGAAATTTCATTTTAGAGTACTGTGTTTATATATGATGGTAAATAAAATCTGGTATCTTGAAATTTTCCTATGTATAAATACCACTGATGTTTAAAATTATATAACCCATCCATAAATGAGCTGGTAGTAATTTTAAATTTAATGAGAGTAGTTTAAATTTCCTTTTTCTTTAAAAACTCTACATAATAATTTATATTTAAGGTATTCATTGGGTTGATAAAACTTCTATGTTAAATTTGGTATAATTATTAAATAAAACATTAAATGAAATAAATATTAATACAGTAGTATAAATATTTCAAAAATAATTCTAAATGAACACAAACTTTCATTTTGAAATCAATAACATCATATATTCTGTGGAGAATAATAATTAATAGATTTATAAATGTTAATATGCAACATATTTTAATAATATAATCAGATTTTATGATTACAGAAGTATGATGAAATAAAATTATATATATAGTAGTAATGTAGATCTCAGATATTAACATTTGTACTTAGCATTTGATGCTCTAATTGTGCTTTCATCAATATAATTTCAGAGAGATGACAAAGTTGAAATGAGGTTAAACTATGAAACAATCTTACCAATCATTCTATATATACATATAATAAATAAATGAAAGTATGAATGAAATAATACAGTCAAATATCATTATAGAAATATTATGGTGAAATAATATGTAGTAAGAGATCTCAGCACATTGCTAAATATATGAATATTTGCATTTTGCAATTGATGTTTAACATTTGTGCTTTCATTAGACAAAGTTCAAATTGTGTTATACAAATGAAACATTTTTCCAAACATTCTACAAAAGTAAATAAATAAAAGTATGAATATAAATATCTCAAAATTTTAACAATGGTCTTTATCTTTGGCAAAAGTTATATAAACATGAACACAAAAATGCACAAAAAACATAGTATAAAAATTAACTGTTTAAAACAAATTAACTGAATTATATGAAATTTAAAGAGAAATCCAGTTAATGCTAAAGTTCTTACATAAGTTAAATTTAAAAGTGTTTGATTAAATAATAAAAGTATTTTTGATGCATGAAAAACCTGCTTGTGAAAAGCATTTTAAAAATTATGTAAAAATAAAATTTTAAAAAAAATATAATTAAAGTAACTTGGATAGAAATTAAAATTACAAATTTTACATGCTGTATATATATTTTAAAGCATAAATTTGCACACATATATAACTTTGTATAAGTTACATATGCTAACTACAGATGAAAACAACTTTCAACTGATCTATATACATAAAGATATCTGTATATGTAAATTAGATGTTGGGTTTTTTTTTTCTAAAATGTTGGTAGAACATTATAATTTATATAGCTAGATACAGTACTATCACAGAGAGGAAAATTGAATAACTACTACATAATTTAGATGTAAAGTTAATATTTAAAAAAATAGAAAATATACATTTAAGTAATAAATTTTGAGATTTATATAGCGATAATTTGAAAATTTTTTGTTAAAACTCTGCATTTTATAACTACACTTTAACATGGTAATTTTCCTCCCTTAAAAAAATAAGCAGAAAATTAAGAATAAAGAAAGGAAAAGCAAGCAAGTTAGTTTTAGCGTACAGGAAAGAATTCCATAAATATAATAAAAATAGTTACATTATGACCACATGCAAGATGCCCAATTGGCAAAGTGCCAGCAACATTCCATTCCTACTATAGGGAACAAAGATATACCCTCCAACATTGGCCACTAAAAATTCATAACACTTAATAATGGTACAACATACATAGTATCATGACCCAAGTGTTATTATGATATACATATTTTAAACCATGTGCGTGTAAAAATATAAAGGTATCCTGAGTAGGAAATCGGAATTAGAATTATGTATACTTTGGAAAAATATGTTATAAAAGCTATTATATGTGCCAGGGCTGTAGCCAGAGGAGGGGAATGGAAGGAGGATTCAAGCATGTTGAGCCCACTTCACCTTAACACCAATAGGTTTATTATATTACATTTTAACATTAAAATAAACCTACATTTTCATATATAACATTTTTTAAACTGTATACTTAATCAAAATTTAATTTTGAAGTACAAATTTCAATTTTTAAAATTTTTATCTACTTTTTATGTTGATAGTTTTCATCAAATTTATCATACAATTTACTGAAACATATGCCACAGGACTGTGCAAGAACTAATAGACATATAATATTTTAACTCTTTATAACAGCCAAAACTATGGTGGCCAATCTTTGTTATTGAGAAAGAGACCTGGGTACAAAGCATATGTTCCAGTTAGGTGTTCATCCTTATGCAGAACTGCTAGTGTTAAGTTTCAAAGCATGTCCTTAGTTTATTTACTTACTACCTCTGCATTAGGAGTGTGAAGTACTATTCCAATATACCTAGCTTCCTATATATAATATTAAATAGTAATATTAAATTTCATGTTTTATTTTTTTATGCTTTTTAGTAAAAAAATAATGAAATATGTAGTTAGTTCAGTCCAGTTTGAGCTTCCCACCCTGACACTAAATCCTGTTTACAGCTCTATAATGCATATTACTTCATATCTTTCAATTTGGAGTAAATTTGTAGCAATTAAAGGGTATTCAAAGATTGGTATATAGGGAAAGAAATTTGAATTGCTCTTCTGCTGTCTCCTATATAATCATCTTCAGATCAAATTTATTCAGCTTTGCTATTTATATATACTTTTTGTTATGCCAAACCTACGACAATCTTAGAAACAAACTTTTTAATATTTTAGTATTAATAGGAAGGACCTTTAAGCATAATTCAATGCTTCATTTAATATTATATCTTACTGCGAGTCTCCATACTTTATAAAAAAATTTCTTTTTTTCTAAATGCTCTCTTTTTATTTCAGACTTATGCAGATATAACATGGGGTCTCTGATACTATGATGGACTATTATTATAAACAAATGTGTCCTATTTTTAAAAGAATTAAACTAAAAATCACAGCCATGGAGAGAAAAAGGAAAGAAGGATTCAAATGAACATAGAGTATTTTTAACATAGAATAAGCAAAAGTTCTTAAAATTCTCTATATTTCAACCAGCAAACATCATGAATTGTTATAAGTCTCATAGAAAAGCCATAAATTTATAGCATTTATAGAGGTATTCTATTGATAACTTCTATAATATTTACAAAAAAACTAATATACTCTCTGATAATACATTTGCTTCTATCTATAATGCATCAGTTGTATAATGTGTTGTGGCTTTCATATATTTATGATGAAAATACATATGAAAAGATTTATAAACAAGGAGAAGGCATTATATGTTTCACAGAAAAATTAGACAAACAATGAAAATTATACGAGGAAAATGAAATGTCTCAGATTCCTCTTTATTGCTTTAAAGCTGATCATATTACTTGCAAGGTCACACAAAACATGCTTCAACTATACAAGGTTTATAAAAGCTGCTTGGGGTTAGAGAAAGAAGAGGTTTTAATTATCTGGCAATTAATAGCATATAGTATTACAGAAGACAAACTATATAACACCAATGTTTCCAAATTAGAACATGATATTTGACTAATGACTTGCCCAGAAAATACACACACACATACATAATACATATATATTATTTTTTTGGGAGAAATAATTAGTTTAATATCATTTTCCAATTTGGAAACATTAATGGGCAAACAATTTAAAGAGTAAATACAAAAACAAAATCTTTTGGCACAGTCATGTAATAGCTTCCAATGGTCTATTAACCATTTTATTAAGATTACCATCCTCTCATTTTAAAGTAAATATGACTAGATTTAAATATTGTGAATTCATAAACTTAAAACAATTTCAAATCACAGCAATAAGAAAATTTCTATCAATACATTCATAATCATAACCAAAAATATAATAAAACTTTTTTCATTTCATATTAGATAAAGAAAATAAATTCAACAGTTCCAAAATTTTTAGTTCACTTTTTAAAGTTTGATTCTTCATTGATAGCAAAAAGAATAATATATAGAATATATTAATAATCTATTTACAAGGTAATCTTTCCTTTATACTTTGTAACTCTATATACTATTTTATGGATAACAGGATAACTTCATTTATTCTACAAAGTTTATATCTAAATTGGTGGTGATTTTATATTTTTGTTTTGATTTATAAATATTAATCTTGATAATAATAAATGACTAGAATATAATGAAAAATATCTTTGTGAAATCTTTAAAATAAAGAAATATACTAGAATATTTTTGTTAGACACACTACATAAGTAATTTTACAAAATTTAAATATATTTGCTTAAGAGGGGGGATCACATTGAGGGCTAGAGAGTCTTTAATTTTACCCTTTGGACTATTAAACCTGTATATAAGCAGAATAAATGTCACTTTTGTTGATAAAAATTAGTATCTGGCTTATAAATTGATAATCTGAATTATAACAATTGTACATTTTAACTTTTAAGTAAGGACTTTATCATCTCATGTTCAATTTCTTACAGAAGTTTGTGTATTTAGTACAATTAAAAAGACAACACATACATCTTTACTGTGTCAATGTTTAAAACATTTTAAGGTAAGTGGTACTCCAATGCTACAGAAATTTATTTCTTTATTGTAAAGTTTTATTATAAAGTGTTTTTGCCCCTGTAGTTTTGAAGAAACAAAGGTGCAAATGATACATTAACATTTAGTGTGAATAAAGCTTCCCCATTGTTATCTATTTTACAAAAGTTTTAAAGAGTAATCAAACTTCAAATTTGCTCATTGATATTTTTCTGACATGAAAGAAGTTTAGTAACATTTACACCTTGATAGACAAGATAATTAAAAAGTACTATAAATCTACTGCATAAAATATTAAAAATTTTACCATTTAAAATTTCAGTGTAAAGTAACTGTCAAATGTAATTTACAATACTTCTGATTACGTAAAATTAATATGTTCTCAGAAAGTTTATAGTGTATAAAAAATGACCATAACAAAGATATTGCCTTTCTAATAATAGTAGAAGTGTTTTTTAAATAGGCAAGAGAAAGCTAATGTCATTGGACAATAAATGATAAACTCATGTTATATCTACATGGCCTGTTTAGAAAGAAAACTGAACCAGTAACCCATTCAGTTTTTCCTTTTGAGATAAATAATTTAGATAGTACTTTTAGATGCTCAGCTTTAAGGATTTTTTCAGAGGTGAAAATTTGTAGATTTGTACCAGCAATTAAGAATTAAAGAGGAGGAAAATTGACATCAGTGAGACATTTTGTGAAGAAATGAATTTGATCTTTTAATAGGTGCTGATCCCATAGAAGGAAGATTAACTAATGAATATTTAGAATTATCAACTGGATTAACTGTAGTCAAAACAAAACGTTGTTAGACTTATGGTAAAAGAAAATGAAATGAAAGATGTGTTAGAGATAACACTCTGACAAAATTTCTTTGCCTGTAAATGTTTCTTTCAGATCTCTAAGGCAGCTTCAGGCTCTCTTAAAGACCCCAGCTTCAGTATTTCTCATTCTCTGGATAATATTAAAATTAGGAATAAACATATTGATAGCAATATTTGCATTAAACCATAGGGTAAAATTCAAAATTCAGTTTTCCTGTTTCAAACTTCCTATTTATTTTCATTGGACATGTGAAACTAAAGTTTCTGCATAAGTTAGAAATCAACAATATGAATAATATATTTATATATATCAATTAAATTACTGTAATATTGTTATACAGTATTTTATTTTACATTTAATTTGAAGTTACTGACTTTTATGAGGTTTTAAAATTTATAATTCTCAGGCTGCTCAGCATAATCTCCCCCTCTAGTATTTTAGTTTATATAATCATCTCATTATTTTTAATTTTTGAAGTTACATTAAGTTTCCAGAATATTAATAAGCTTAATTTTTTAATTAAATACCACTGATGACTAGAAAGAAGAAACAAAATTACAAATTTAATAGTCATAAATATATAATTAATGTTAATATACATTTAAAAATAAAAAAAACAAAGAGAAATTCTTAATATGTTTTACATTGGAACATAACAACTGTCCTACAATAAAATATTGGTTTATTAATATATAACTTGAGTCAATAAATAGTCAATATTTAATAAGCTCCTGTTTACTGTTTCATGCAATTTTCATCAAGACAAACATTTAAGAATTTAAAAATCATGTGACTTTGCAATATTACTGACACATTGCAAATTATATATATGTATATAAATGATCAGCTATACTATTTAAAGTTGAATAATTTTTAAATAGGTACCATTATGAGAATTTAATGAAGTCCAAAAGAGGTAGGCTTAAGTATGAATGTAATAAATAAATACTAAAAATGATAAAAGACAATTTGTGGTAATATAACCTGAATAATTAATTTACCACCAAAGTAAAGGCCCCCACATTAGAGATCCAATTGTAGCACCTCCCAGCATACCCATTGCAACATCTGTACCATCTGGTCGATAATATCGGTCTGGATGATAAACAACCGTTGTTTGTCCAGGAGTAGGAGTCACTGAAATTAAAGAAAATTATATATTATCATTAAATATTTTAGGAATGTTTGATGCCTTAGAAATTATGAAATTAAGACAGAAATATTTTAGATTAAGAAGAAAGGAAACAAAAAGGAGAAATAACATTATATAACAGCCAACTATAATTTAATAAGCCAAGTGTTGCAATAAATAAATTTGAAAATGTTTTGTCCAAACCTGAAGCTATACACATTTATCACCGGAAAAAAATATCTAATCTAGAATCTAATCTGGACAGCTACTGTAAAAGCCAAGCATTTTACTACCAAGCCACCAAAAGCATATGTAAAAAGGTAAAAAAGAAGGATAACAATGATTTAAAAAGAATTCATATTTATTAAAATTATCTGTAATGATGTAATTTTCTTGAGGAGGTTTGGTTTGGAGTGCTATGGTCTACTGTTTTGCTACACAAGGGCTAATGAGAATGGGACCTACTGCTTAAAGCTGACTCTAAACGGCTATGAGCATCCATGCCATTAGTGGGATTCAAGCTTACAAATTCTAGTATCTAAGGGCAATGCTCTATCATTTGGCTATCATTCAGCACTTTCTTAAGGAGATTACTTGACATATTTATGAGATAGAATGTTTTTCTCTGATCACAGGTTTGAGCAACTTGGTTATCCCCTTACTGAGCCATGGGAGCTGCAAGATAAGCTGTTTTTAGTTACAGGACTCATCTCTTAGGTGCTTTTTGGGTTGGGTTTGGGTACACACCTCTGGCTCATGTGGACAACTTTTAAAGGGTACCCCAAGAGCTCCCGAAAGAAGATAAGATTGCTTCCTGATGTAATGTTATGACTTATTCATGTTTTGTCATTGAAGATACATTAGTATATAAAGTTTAACTCTACTGGAGATCAGGAAGTTAGTAAAAAACTGACTATACAATTTTGGTCTACACATACATGCAGTGCAAGTTATATAATAGGATGTAAAAAGTTTACTTTCCAATCAACATTCCTGCAAGATGTCTATATCTTCTAATTCAAGCAAATTTTAATAAATACAATACTATTATAATTTTAATTCACCTAAACATAACATTCACATAAACAAATCACAAAAAATATATACATTTCATTGCAGTAATCTTATTTTGTATAACTGACAAATAACTAACGTCTCTTAATATAGCATGCCAAATGTACAAAATAAAAATTAGAAGTAATGAAAGCTATCTTCCAAAATTCTTCAATAATCGCTTAATGAATAATACAAATTGTACTTGATGGTTTTTTCTTATACATACTGAGTTAATATTGCTATTAGTAAAATGAAAACAGCAAATATGCCCATGAATATACATGATATTGATTCTTGTTTAGAGAAAAAAAGTAGATATATCTAAAAAACTAGATCACAATAAACCTTTAAAAAGTAGTTTAATGCAGTATAAATTACAGGAAACTAATTCTTTTCTAATAATTTCCTGTGCACAAGCACTTAAAAGCAAAAGTCTTCAAAAGCAATATTTGTACCACAACAGACAAAACCAGAGTAAAATATTTTTTATTGTTGTAGATGACTGAATATATAAAAATTCTATTAACCATCTTTCAATAAAATAACAAAAACTCTTCAAGTACTAAAATGAAGAGTTTAAATTTTTGCTTAACTATATTTAATGTAAACACAGTGATTGGGAAAAATAACAGTGATAAAATATCTTTAATGTCCAGTTTAACTTATTGAATATGACTACAGAACAACATGCTACAAGAAAAGTACAATTTAAAAAATACTTTTATATGCTTTTAATTTTGTTGCAAAATTTTTACCATTATAGGAAATTTGAAAAAATTAAAAACAAGAAGAGTTTAATGCAAATAATTACAAGGTTTAAGAATAACAGATATGTATTTTTGTGATTCAATTACACAAACAAATAGTTTTAGCATAATTCTGAATTTGTGCATATAAAGAAAATTTAACTGTTATTTGAATTTGAAATGTTTAAAGAGAAATTAAACATCTCATAATTTTATAAATATTTCTCTGAATCATTTAATTAAAAACTTTTAAAAAGTTTGAAATAACAAGAAGAAAAAAAAAAGACACAAGAACATATATATTTAGATAATATTTTGAGGTATCTTACTAATTATTGAGAAAGTAAGATGAGAGAGAGAATACTTCAACAAATTCTTAAAATTGGTTCTGGTTTGGAGCACCATGGAAAACTTTTTGCTATACAAGGACTAATTTAGATCTACTGCTTAAAGAAAATTCAGAATGGCTATAAACACATAACAACAACAGTATCTTAAAATTGTTATGTCTAGTATAAAAGATTTGAAAGTCATTAAGACTAAAGAAAAAAAATACCAACTAGACTGAGCTTTATAATGAATATTTACTACTTAATGCAAATATATTTCATCCTAATAGATGTGTGTGTGTATGCTTTAATGCACTAAGTACTTGACATCCAGACTTTGTCCTTTGTGTATGTGTGTGACTTAAGAATATTTAAGAATATTTTCAATATGTAATGTATGAACACTTCAATCCAGAAATAAAAACACAGAATTACAATTAAAATTAAAATTTTTTACTTAATAAAACAAAAGGTATATTTTATTTAGATCATAAATTGCTACATTATTTAGCATTTTTCAATACTGCATAGCAAAATAAACATGTTGAGAATATCCTATTCTAATGTTTTCAGGGATAGTTTGTCTTTAACATTGCATCAGAATAAAAAAAGAAAATATGTGTGCATACTAGCATTTTCTCAAAAAAGAAAAAATTTCTTTTGACAGCAGTAGAACTAAATTTAATATGTTCAAAAAGCTTTGAAATAACACAAGCAGATAAAATACTTTCAAACCATTTAAAAGCTGCCATTGATTAAATAACATTAGTTGAAAATACTGTTTGGGAGAATAGCAACATTTTAAAATCAAATTTCATCACAAGTAGTAAGTAGGATAAATTTTTTTGTAATCAATTTCATGCATTTTGTTTAAATATTAGCTTATTCCAGAAAAACTGTAGTTTCAAATACTGCAACTGTATAAAGGAAGTTAAAATATTGTTTATTTATGTTATAAATAATGATTCATGAGCATTTGTATAGAACTGATAATTTTTTGCTAGAGGCAAAAATAGGGGTAAAAACCATCCTGGCAAATAGTTGCCAACTTTGTATGTATGTGTATGTAAAAGATAAAGAATTTACTGTACAACATATATAAAGGACAAAAATTACATTACATACTAGAAGCAATATTATTTGCATTCATTCTAACAATACCAAAGGAAATTTCTTCACAATAAAAAATTTACATGTCATGCACTGAAAAATCATTTATCAGATAATATTGAAATATAACACTGTATTAACAATAGACCAAAAATAACCTTAACTTACTATATTGTGGCCCATGGTAACCATAATAAGTTGGAGGAGGGTATGCAAATTGTGGCATGTATGACACAGATGAATCACCTAAAAATTAAATATAAAAAGTGAATAAACATAGCAAGGCATAAAAAAAGACAAATTTAAATTCAAGGGTTCAAGAGAATGCATGATAATGTTGATATGCAGGGGCACCAAAACCAGCATGCATTTAAATATGCAATATTTATATCCTAAAGACTATAATAACATGCAAAATGGAAAATAAAACATGCAACAGGTTTTCATTATATTTAAACCAAAAATACTGTTTAAGACTTTTTAAAATCCAATTTAAGCCACTTATTAAAACTATCATTTAACATATATTAAAGGATAATAAAGTATATATGAAGTGAACTGAGTGTTATACAAACACATATAAGAATGAATGATAATGTGGTTACTGTCTTTACAATAAGAATTTGTGTTTTTATATTGATTATCAGTGTATATTTGGCTAATAATGATATCTTTAAAATTTTATAACAATTCAGTTATTATAATAATAAATTTTGGAACAATAAAATTTCACAAAAATGCAGAATACAAAAACACTTTTATACAAGTACCAACATATAAGTTTAAAAATAATATAATCTCAGAAAGCATTCTATTATTTGTTCCTAGTACTCAAAAAATGAGAAATTAGAAGTGAAAGAACATGCAAAATCTGTGTAGAAAGATTACATGCTGTGCAATGCAATGAAGAATAAGTTTTTTTAATGCCCCAGGATTTGCCATCTACAACATGATCATGCAACTTACTCAACATTTTAAATCCACATCCAATTTTTTCTTTTCAAGTCAAAGTTCTAGAAGTTGTACATTCTGGAAGTCAAACACCCACTTATCAAAATAATACTATAACTAAACATTGTAGGCAATAATATCTATGTGCAGAATTCTATTTACTCGTGATTCCTTGAGATATTACATCTCTGTTACTCATAAATTCAGTGCTATGAACATTGGGATAAAAACTACGAACCTTAATTGTGGCATTATAATTCTAATAAGGTTACAGTTAAACGATTATGACAAATTAGACAAAAAAGTGTTCTAGAGATATTAATAAAGTCAACAGTATTAAATAGATGAATTGCTATTAAACACAAATTTAGATGATAAGATTCTTGAATTGAACAAAAGACTCATAACTTAAACAATATACTTTTAAAGGAATACAAAGAATGTTACCTACCACTATAAGCTGTGAGGTAACCAGGGTTATAAGCAGGCATATAAGTAGGAGGATGTGCAGGCATCTGTGGGTGCATCTAATGATAAAAACATACATTTGTAATATAGTATTGAAAAGGTAAACCAGCAATGGTTTAATAAACAAAATATAGTAATACTTACACCAAATAACCGGGCTTGTTCTAAAGCTAGTTGCCATGCTCTATAAAACAAACATATTAAAGAATTAATACTACATAAAATGCAAACATTAGTATATAAATAAAGAAAAACTTATCTGGGTTTTATGAATAATAAAGGAAACATTAAGATATCAATAGGGTGATATATATACTTAATTAACTTGCTTCTATGGAGATCAGCTAATTTTTTACCATTCAGATATTTTATAATAAATGTAATTTTCCTGTTTACACAGTATAGTTTTAAATAATTGTTCAATTTTCATAGTAATATAACCATGAAAATAAGTTTAAATAAGAATATTAGGTACAAAAACTGATTTTTTTTTATAAATTATCATGACTAAAGAATAGAGAATGAAAATAAAAAGTTTTTCAAATTTAATCTAGATGACTAGGGATTCTATTTAAATATATAGCTTTTTTCCACCCTGCAACATTTTATTCACTTTTAACTAGAAGGGATTTGATTTTTGAAAACCAAAAGAATCTGCTGCTGAGAAAAATTTTATTGTTTTTGGTCTTAAATGTTTTTAAGACACATGTAAAATCTGGTATCTATTAAAGCAGTGATTCCCAACAGGTTCAGGTAGACCCCTTGGTAGTCCATGGAAGTTTAAAAAGGTTTTATAGTATTCCAGGAGTCTATGATAAAATTTTCTGTTTTAAAATTTATTTTAATTTTTAGGAATATACTATTAGATTCAGATATTCATTTTAATATGTATAAACACAGATTTGCAGAAAGCAGAAAGATATACTCATCTAAAGTTGAATGTCATGATGCATATAATTATGTATAAATAAGTAAAGTTATTTAATAAAATTAGTTATATTCATTATGTTCATTATTGTAACTTTTTAGTTAATAATAAGGGATTTCAGGTTAAAAATAATACAAAAAATTAATTAAAATTGATTTTTTTATACAATTCTGCATTTCTGAAATCCTGCTTGTATTGGTGAGACTTAAAATGAAATCAGCACAAAAATAATAAACATAAACTTATTGAACCACCTTTTTATAATTTTTTTTGTTCATATTTTTAGTCATTGTTTTATGTGCAATTATTAGTACCACAATTGTGCTACATGTTGTATATTAAAGGAAAAATATGAAGGGCTGATGAAGAAACTAACATTTTTAAAGGGGGTTGTTGATGTAGGGAAAAGGTTAAGAAACCCTGTATTAAAAGATAGGTTTTTCAAAATATCTATTAATTTAGGAAATTTTAATCAGCTTATTACTTGCATGTTTTTAACAATAATTAAAAGATTAAAATGAGAACAAAGGAATTTTATGACTCAAAGGACTAGAAAGTACAAATATAAACTTTAACAAAAAGGAGGAAGAAGATAAATTATTATACATCTGTGAAAAATCCATATATACATTTATAGATAAAAAGTAAGATAAATATTACCTCATATCATCCAATGATTCTCCACAAAAAACCCATGTCTTTCCAGTTGAAGTTACAACAGCTAGCAAATTCTGAATACCATATCCTTCAGGTGGTTGTACAGTTTCAACCTAGAAACCAGAAGATTGAACCTTATGAAATAAACTTTAACTTGATAAAGTTTTTATAGATAAAAATTTAAGCATGTTCATTGCTGTAGTTCAATTTAAAAATCCAATAATAATAATAAAATAAATATGAGAACTGTTATCTTTTATTTAGACAGAAAAAAATAAAACAAAATGAAATCAGCTATATATTTAAAACCCCATATGTTAACAAAATTTAAGTAATGATACCTGTAATCCAACTTTAACAGTTAGGCATTCAGTAGGCATAAAAATTATGTCTTCAGCATTTGGACTGCATTCATTTTCATAATATTTTAAATGACCATCTCTATAAAGTTCAACCCAGTTCTTTTTCCACTTTTTCAGAACAGTTGCTAAAATTTAAGAATATCTTTTAGCATATCAAAAACTGAAATAAATAAAAAAACATTAAAATATTCAAATATAATGCTTTCTAACATTAAAAATATTATGTCATTTTCTCTGTTATAATAGCCTGATACCTTAAATCAGTTGTATACTACATACTTCAATACATATTTAAAGTAAATTAATTAAAAACAAAATATTTTGAGAAAAAAGAATTAAAATCCTGTATAATTTTTATATTTGGAAAATAACTCTTTGTATTTCAATAATCTTGAATTACAAAATATTTCCTCTGATGTTAGAATAAATTAATCAAATCTGTAATAAATTAAAACTATATAAAACTTAAAAAAAGATAATATATATTTCTTATAAATATTGTTAATTATTTTGCACGAAAATGTTCTTTACATAAAGAATTTGAAACCATTTTTATAAAAAATTCTACTTCTGATGTATGCACATTAAAATAATCAAGAAAGTTTATTTTAGTAATAATCATGCACATGTAATAAAATGATGAATGAATTTGATTAGATATGCAAATTAAATTTTGCATTACTATTTGGTATGGGTTCTATCAGTAAATTATGTTAATTACAATATTGCAGGACAGCAACATTCAACCTTTTAGGTCAGTGTAAATGACATTAATTTTTGGGTATGTTGCAGATTTATAATATGGTGATACAAAGGGATTAAAACATTTTACAGTAGATAACGTGTTATCACTGCAAATATACATTAAATATGTTTTAATAGGATAATTTTTACATTATATAAAACATGATTTATTTTAAATTTTAAGATGGCATAAAAAACATTTTTCTTTCATTTAGCTTAAGATATTTTTCCAATTGTACATTTTACAATCTAAAATTAAATAAAGATTAAATATATATTCATCTTAATTAGCTGCAGCATCAGATAATAGTAATATATAAACATTCAAGATGATTGATGTTAAGTTTAACCAGCAATTAAAATACATATTTTTTTTTTTCATTTTGTTAAGATATTTTTTCCAGTTATAGAATATCTGTTCTAATATTAAATAAAGATTAATTATGAAATCTTTTTAGCTTTAAAGTGGGATAGAGGTAATATTTATATACTTAAGATATTTAACAACTATATATTTTTAAAGTGCTTTATTTTACATCAGCTAACATTTTATAATTATATTATTTACATAAGTACTTAGAGGGCTGTACTTTCCTAATTGACCAATTTTGGTAAAATTCGTCAAGTAAAACAGAGGTACCAGTATAAAATAATTTGCATAAATTAAAAAAAAAAAAAAAAAGATATGCTCTTGGAAATTTCATATTATAAAATACATTTCTCAGTCTCATGACTATTTGTATAGTATAAATATAAGAATAAACATAAAAAGTTGGAAATTAAAATAGAAAATAGCTTTTTTAAAAGTTACAGAAAATAATTAAAGCTCTTACACAACGAATCATTTTAATAATAGTATATTAGAGGGAAATAAAAAATAAAAGCTATTATACCCCCAATGATTGAATTTTGAAGATAATCACTCAACGATGTCAGTTTATTTGAATTAATATTGACAATTGGTAAGAAAAAAATTACCTAAAGATGAACTTAAATTAATTATATAATCAATAAATTAAAAAAAAAGGCTAAGTTAGCGGGAGTTTTATGAAGTGGCTCCAATATCAACCAATAAATGGATGTCTACTACCAGCTCTGCTAATACTAATCTGCTAAAGCTAAGACAAAACTGAAAGTCAAGTTATGTACTGATTTTTAATGAATTTCAGAGAAAAAAACTATACAGGTATGAAATTTTTCTCTGACAGTTGGGAAACCTTGTTATATAAGATCTTTCTTTTTGAGGATATATACATATATATAAATAGCTAATGAAATAAAAAATTTGATGCAGAAAAACTTTTAAAGGTTTAAAGGAATTAATATTACAATGCTGAAATATTATAATTTGGATTAGTAAAAACCAATAAAATTACAGTACATTTTCTGATCTCATATTAAACAAAGATTAATTACGTATTCTTTCTTGTTGGCCTCAATGTAAGATAATCATACTATTTAAATATTCAAGAAGTTTAATGATGAATAAACATTCTTAAAGGTCATTAATTTTTTTTCATTGGAAAAAAAATTATATAAAACCCATACAAAGAGAATTTGGCACATAAAAGTTTTCACAGTTATTTGTGGATTAGTTTGGTTTTGGAGCGCTACGGTCTACTTTTTGCAACATGAGGGCTAATGAGACCAGGACCTACTGCTTAAAGCCAAATCCGAACTGCTACGAACATCCATGCCATAGCGGGATTCGAACCCATGAACTCCGGTTCTGAAGGCCAGCACCCTAATTATTCGGCCATCGTTCAGTTTGTTTGTGGAAGAATATAGAATGGTGGAATGTAGTAATTTGGATAGAAAAATCCTAATAAGATATTCACTACATTTTGAGAATTATTTGTAATATATATTTAATAATAATAAACAACTCCAGATGAGTCTAAACAGTGTTATTGTAAGGATTTGAGATCTTAGTAATACTCACAGTGAAAGATATACTGAAAGTACAAAGAAATTTTTCTTTAAAAAAGTTATATGCATCCTTGATAATTAAGAAACATGATAGAGAATAGCATTTTTTCTAAAAAAAGGTCTCATATGCATTTTGTTTATGAGTCAAATATAATAAAACACTATACAGGTACTATAAATTTTAATTACTAACAAATAAGATTAGGGACCTGAATCGATAATTAAAACATATAAAGCTAAAACTAACTTTGACGGTAGAGCCATCCACTTTTAGCAATCACAGAATTGTCCATTGTCTCTTTGATTCAGATAAATTCTTACTTCAGTTTTTGTAATAAATATCTTTGATAATACCTATAACTAGAAGAGAATACTATATATAAAATTCTGAATAAATTTTAAAAACTGAATATTGAAAAGTAATTACTTTTACACACACTCATATATATTTTATAACTTAATAAAATTTATGAAATAATGACTGAAAATTACTACCAAAAAATGTAAACATTCACTAAAATTTTATTCAATCAAATACTTTTAACATGCAAAAGGTAAAATTCATAACTGTTATAAAATTTGTATACAAAAAGTAAATATTTTAACCGTAACTTTCAAGTGACTTTATTCAGGGAGAATTTTTTTAATGTTCATAATTATAATAAGTAAATATTAGGAGAATACAGTACTTCTACTGTTTAATAGTTTAATGGTTATGGTCTGTAACATAAATTTTGACCTTGAGGATAACTATTAGAGTTTATTCCCAAAATAAGTAACCATTAAATATTATTAACAGACAGGATGCTAGTATGGATATTAACACTTTATTTCTTGTGTCACTAGGAGATACATTGATGGTTGCCTCATGTCTGTGATATACACAATTGACTTTTCACAATTATCTATAATTAATTTCAGATGTTAAGGTTGATAAATATTCAAAACTCAAAATAGAATACTTATGTGCATTTATATATTTATGTAGTAATGGAACATTCATTTGAATACAAAATTAAAAACACTAAAATTATGAGTGCACAAAAAATAATTAAAGATACAAATCAGTACAAAGTAACTTAACATTGTATCAGTTAAAGAAAAAAGTTAAGTACTTTATTAAAATTATGGTAACTAAAATAAACTATATAAAAATAAATTTAACATTTTCTCATTGTTTCAATAACTTCATACACTTCACAGCCATCAAGGTAAGTTAATGCACAATGCTGTAGACATAAATACTGACCATACCCTTTGGTACTTATACTAGAAACTTGTCTTATAACTAGCCCATGGAATAAAACAAGGGGTAAACTTGTTCTTTACATAAGTGGCAGTATATCATAAAAATAAGAAGCCTTGTATTTGAGAGATCTGAAGTGAGCACTGGAGTGTTAACCCTTTGAGCTCTAATGTTGAGACTGACTTGACATCATCTCAATTTAGAAACAAGTACAACATTGAGTGTGGCTGGACACAGTATTTAAATTTAAGAATTACTGTCCACACTTGTTTAATCCATTAAAATTGCTAAGTTGGTAATAAATTGATATAACTCAAATATTAATTTGTACTAGACTACTGGGAGTGAGGAACATTAATTTGGAATGCAAAGGGCTAAAACATATATTAAATTAAAAGTTTTAAACACTTTTTTGTACCCTTCTGATACAGATGTTAAATATAATCCTCTCTTAGATATGACTTCAGCAGCTATATAGTTTATTACGACTTTGAATCTAAAAGACATCAAATCAAAAATTCATAAAGTTATACTTCATCAATTAAAACCCAATTATGGATGATTGAAAGGTAATTATTTAATTTACTTTACTACAAGCTTATTTTATTATTTTCTTTATATTTGCTAAATTTTTAAACATAAGAGTATTAGGAAAAAATAAAGTTTAGAATTGTTACATATGATTGACACAATTGTTAAATATAACTCCTCTATAGAAAGTCATAAAACATTATACCTGAAATATTAAAAACCAATTACTGATGACTAGAAGGCAATTTTTCACTTCAATACAGAAGTATTTTATATTATTTTTTTGTACTTATGGGATTTTTATACACCATAGTGTTAGAAAAAAACTTTGATGTTATTACTATCCTTTGTAATAAATTGAATTTAAAAACTCATGAGAGGTAATTGAAATACATAAGAAATAGTTACAATATATTGAATAAACTTAATTATAATTTTTAATTAAATCAGACTGAATACATATAACAATTTTCATAGCTTTTAGTACATGTCATCTAATAATTCCAGTATTTCTTTACAGAAATATGCTACTTAAAATTGATAAATTAAATACTGACCTAGAGTAATATAGTTTTTTTTTTCAAGCATAGTGGCTCTGAGACTGGACCTGGAACTTTATGTTATGAATTTATTACCTGGTCCTCTATCTGCTAGAGGCCCTGATTTTGAGGATAATGTTTTAAAATGATTTGGGGACCCTTTACTAGCAAACACATTTTGGGATAAAAAAAAAAAGCATGTTTTACATATGACCTAACAATGCAAAAGTAGATATCTAATGTTTGTTATTATTGCAAGAAGCAATCTGGTTTGAATGTTTCATAAATGTGCAGTGAAGAAAACTTAGGAAGGGAGGAAAAAGAAATTATTTTCTTGAAACTTAAAGTTTCATTAAAAAAAAAAAAAAAAAAAAAAAAAAAAATCTATGTAGTTGTTTTGGGGACTTTTTATATTTTTGTTATTGCAGGTACATTACAACAATAAAAAATATAACAAAAAGTAAAATTTAAGATTAAAGGGCATTTGATTCTGCCAGCCAGTTGGCATAGTGTTTAGAACAATCACCCATCATACTGGAAGGTATGGAATGGGTTCAAATTTTGCATAAAGCTTGGTTGTCAGTTTGTGGTACTTCTTCATAGGAAGTAAAGTTGATCACTTATATTGTGATCCCATAATAAAATGGCCAACAAGACCCATGACATTGAAGTGACAAATATATAATAGGTAATTCATCCTGTATTATTGAAAAAGTAATGATATTAAGTAATATTAGGTTTTTTTTTTAGTTGCATATTTTAATAAACTTTTATTATAGTATAAAATTTAAAACAGTTTACTTTTGAGACTAGTTTAGTTTTTAAAGCACTATAGTCTATTTTTTAAGCAAGAAATAATAAAACTGGGACTTGCTATTTACATCTTATTTTGAATAGTTATGGATACCCATGCCAGTAACAGGGTTTGAACCAACGAACTCTGGTACCACCCTATCAATTTGATTGTTTTTGAGTTATTTGTATAGTTTTTATGTAACAAACTGAATTAGTCTAGTTAAGCAGTATTCTGCAATAGTTAAGTATTTCATATGTTTATTTAAAAATAGTGATCTGAGACATTGGATCTGGGAAAGAGTGACAAAACAATGTGTGATATTAAAATGTTAGTTTGGTTAGGTTTGAAGAGCTACAGTCTATAGTTTTTCTTCACAAGGGCTAATGAGTCTGGGACCTACTGCTTAAAGATGATGCAAAATGGCTATAAATATTCATGTCATTAGTGGGATTCAAACCAATAAACTCTGGTACCAAAGAGCAGCATCATACCCATTTGGCCACAGTTAGTAGGTGTTAAGAGTTAATATCATTAAACATGCCATCTTTAGGATAAATCTGTTTCCCAAGGGTAAATATTAACCCTCCCTAAAGAAAAACTTTACTGAAACTGAAAAAAACTGTTCACTGAAACAACTTTTATAACATTATAACTCAAAGAATGATGAATACTAATAGCAGTAAAAAATTTAAATAGCTACTAGGACAATTTCATACATATGCTTTCCTGAGATATGGTTTCAATTTCTGATTAAAAAAAAAAAAGTTCATATTTTGACCTCTAAAGGGTGAAGTAATATTGTGAAGCAGTAATCCATACTTTTTTTAACATGCACAATAACAATTAATGTGTAATATCCTGTGGAGGTAGAATAAATATCAACAATGAAAAAGTATTTTAACATATAACTTTTATTGCAATCACATGAAATTCACAACAAAGTATGTAGAATGAATAAAAAAGATTTCTGCAATAATTTTATTCTATCACATGTAGAAACACATTACCGTCACATACAGCTTAATATGGCTTCTGTCTCTTTGCATTGTATTTAATGCACAACACATATCATAACAATATAACTCATTTTCTTGGTGGGTGGGATAGATAATGTGAAATCCCATGTTTTAAGACAGCTAAGAATGAAACATTGTCTTTATTAAATGCAGCTCTTTAAATAATTCCATGATCAAAAGTCA
Organism: Pardosa pseudoannulata; assembly: GCA_032207245.1. NCBI lineage: Eukaryota > Metazoa > Arthropoda > Arachnida > Araneae > Lycosidae > Pardosa > Pardosa pseudoannulata. The sequence continues at coordinate 66,318,380 of CM063502.1, read as the reverse complement.
GAAGGGTTTAGATCTGACAAGCAATATGGCCAAGCTGTTGGAAATGACCTGCTAATCACAAGAATCATTACAGCAGAAGCACTGTAATTTAATTGAGAAATAGTAGTTTAACTAGTATGCAACCTTATAAAATCAGTTTCCTCACAAAATCCTTGTTTATTGAAACATGCTTTATAACTCCTTATATAGGTAGATTTTATGCATGTTAAGAAATATGTAAATTTCTACTCTTTTGTACCATTTCTTCCCCTAGAAACCACATTAACTTTTTTTTTTTTTTTTTTTTTTTAAAGAATAGAAATTACATGCTTGAGAGAATGGATATACAAAATTTAGAGAGAAATTGATCAAGCCGTTTTTCCCAACAGAGATGTCTAAACATCCCCTTTTTACTTGGATCATCTTGTATATATGATCACCTTGTTAATATGCATGCTTAATATTACTATCTGTGCTTGATTTTATTAATATATTACCAAATTTACATGGTTAATATAAAAATGAACTACTGTAACATTGTTCAATATGAAACATATACAAACATACACAAATATACACATGGGCTCTGTATATGTATTTACATATATATTTTATTTCACACTTACACATAAACCACGAAAGAGAGAAACTAGCCCAAAACTTGTGCCAAAGGATCACTGCTACATATTATACTTTCACTCTTAGTTCTGGAGACAAACCTGTAATACCATTAAAACATCCATTACCTAACTAATGTTTAAAAAAGAATTAAAAATTAAAACATTGGTTTACTTCTGTAATAACTAAAACAGAAATGAATAAATGCACAATTTACAAATCTAGCAGAATATTTATAAAATTAATAGCCTTTCTTTTAATTTGTTTACCTAAAATAAAGGATTTTTGGTAATGTAATAGCAATACTTAAAATATTGATTATTAATGAAAACATTTTTTAAATGGCAAAATCTGAAATTAAGAGATGTTTGAAAGTTCTAACAATTTCTATTAATTCATTCCAAATGTAAGATCTAAGTGAATTATTATTTGATTATTGATGAAGTACAAATAAAAGAAGTTTTCAAGCTTCTTATATTTGACTTCAGTCAGGTCAGACTAATAAGACTTTAAAACTTTGACATCTTATTGCACTCCTCTCAAAAGATAATCAAAAATAAAATTTTAAGTAAATTGTAGTTATTACAGACAACATCTAATATATTCTTAAAATAACTAAAACTAAATTATTCTTTATCAAGTGTAATTCTGAAGTTTATAGAAAATACTATGTATATTATGAAAGTAAATATTAAAATAATCATTTTTATAAAATATAAATATATACAAGGAGGTAAAATCAGGAATCTGACAAAATAATTTATAATTCCAATAAATAATCTAGTATTAGTATTATATTTGACAGTTAACTTACAAAAACTATTTATTTACATCCCCTGATCATAGAGTATTATGATCACCAACGTAATTTCAAAATTTTTTTTTTCTGCCTTCTTTAAAGTAAAATTTTTACCTCAATCAATTGGTTATTTTCATTAGTGGAAACTCTTTCATGAATATTTGGCAACACATTTTTTTACCTCTATGGTAATAATAGTCCTGTAGATGGTCATATTTAAATGGGTAATAACATTTATAGTAAATTATAAAGGATTAATTGGGATTTTTGCAAAATAATAAGTTGTTTTGGCAAGTTTATAAATAATTTATTGTTCTAATATTTTATTTTAGAAATTTAAATGCTTTGTATATAGTTCGTATTTTTTAAAAATAAACTTCTGGTAAAATTAAGGCATTAACTTAAAACTTTTCACAACACCATGTCACTGAAAACATTTAAGTTTTAAAGATCTTAGAGATAAATATTGCCAGAAAATTAGATTTATAAAGGTTTAACACTAAAGAATATAGGTAGTTGTAGAATATAGGTTAGAAATATATCATGATTCTATATGACATATGAAAACTGTATAAAATCATAAAATATAGCAGAATAGGACCTAATTATGCCATAAAAATAAAGCTGTGTAAAGCTGGAGTGCATTTATTAACCCTTCCAGGACAGGATGTTTCTTTCTATTTGTGAAGATAAAGGGAGTGTTTGATTCATTGCTATCCCTTATAAGCAATTTCTTTGATATTGGCACTTTGTACAAGAATAAGCAGTAGGAATGAAATAAACTTATTTTCAGAGTAGAATGTTAAAATAACCTTACGAAAACAGGACAGTCCCTACTTCTAGACCTGGCCCAGTTTGGTAAAAATATTGACCACCCATCCACAAAAGATTTAGGGAGTTAATTTTAATAACCACTGTTCTGCTAAAAATCCTTGACAGAAAAAAAAGAGTGACTATGGAAAAAAAAGAGAGACTAACATAGGCAAATAAATACAGAAAGTTTATCACGGGTGACTGGAGAAAGGCTGGAAATATATTTTATATATTCCTAAATAACTGTTTCATATCACTGTAGAAATTTCAACTTTCTTTTTTGTTGATTAGTGTTGCTTTAGTGATGAGAGTATGTTTGAAATTTTGTTCTACAAAACTCAGAACAAAAAATAAAGACCAGATGAGAAATTCCTGCTTAACTGTATAATTAATACACTTAAGAATCCCACAAAAGTCATGGTCTGGTCGGTCATAGTAAATGTTTAGGGATGCTCAAATCATAAAAAGTACAATGCTTCAACAGTGCTAAGTGATCATTGTGAGAGAGAGGTTTATACTTGAAGAGAATGTTTTCTCAATGACAATTGCTTTTTTATGCAAGATGGAGTATTATGTTAGACACCCAAATTTGTGAAGAAAAATCGCTGGGACGACAGAATACTGCTTTTATATTGACTGAGTAATGCCTCATCTCAATTCAATTGAGAATACTTAGGAGCTACCAAAAAGAAAAAATAATCTAAGGAAAGAGTTAAAATTATTTTTTGTTTTTGTTAAAAGTAAAAAAAAAAAAAAAAAAAAAAAAAATTGGAATAATACTAAACTTAAGAAATACGCTTTAAACTGTACTGATAGTATACCATGAGTGAGTGCAGTAAATAAAAAGAATGGAGTTTCTTTAAAATAATATTTAAAAGTTAAGATTTGTAAGTCTAATATATTACATTGTTAATTAATTGTATATAACTAATTTTTATGTAAGATAATTATTTACACACCTATTTAATCATTTATTACCCAAAAGTATTGAAAAAATATGAAAAATGCAGAGAATGTTGAGTGGTCATATTAATACGGATTATGTATAAAAGTTTTTGTATGGTTTTTGATATTATGCACAATTTACCATATCATAATACTAATTTACAAATTTAATTTTGCCATCTGTAACAAATGACAAACATTTAAACTTTAAATTTATTTTTTAAACATACAGATACAACCCATAAAGCAAAATTTAACATAGAATATAGACAATTCTTATAAAAAAGTATCTCTAAATATTGCAACTTCTCAAGTTTATAACAAAATGTATTAAAATCTGGATTAATTTTAGTTAACTAATATATCACAAATAATATTAATAATAAAAGAAAAATAGTACTGAATTATAACTATAACTTATTTTTGAATTAAATTTTTATTTTACTTCCATTGTTATGTTAAACATAGTCAACTAAAAATTTAGCTTTCAACATTTCTTTTTCTAATATAAGCATTTGAAATAATCTCCGAGCTAGTTTTGTATGATCCAACGAGAATTATTGCAATAGTAGCAATTTATAAATATAAAAATTTAGAATCTGTCATCTGCAAAGAAAATCTTTAGTTTAGTATTATTCAATTCCTCCATATGAAGTCTGTCTTTACAATTAACTATATTAAAAATAACTTCTATTTAACCATTTAATACTATTTAAATAACCACATATAAATACCAGCAATTAAGTACAGAAATATTTTTTAAAATATACCACAAAGAAACACATTTTTTCATACAAATACACCATAGATTAAATAAAAACCCTATATTTTTTTGCTAATAAATGAAAGGTTAAAAAATGCTGAATTTTAGAAAGAGGTGAAAATGTAAAGTTAAAAATATATTTTCTGTGTATTATTCCTTTTTATCTCAACATTGAAAATATTTTTTCAAATAAAAAATACATTATTAGAAACATGCAAAAAATAGTTTGAAAATTTAAAACATAAAAATAAAAATTTATTGGCCAAAATAATGTATTAAAAAAAACTAATAAATATTGTAAATTGTTTTGCACAAAAATTATCTTCACAGAAAGAAAATGAAGATATCTTTGTGAGAAATCTACTTCTGATTTCATCTCCCTCATTTTTTACTAAATATTGTATAATGTAAATTAAGATTAAATTTAAGAAATGAATTTTCAAAGTCCTTATCTTAAGAGAATATGACCCCTAAATATGATAAAAATATTGTTTCAATGTATTAAATTTATAGTCTATTTCAGTAATAATCATGGACATTGATCAATCAATTGATGCATGAAACATTAATATGAAAATTAGTATCCCCATTTGATAGGAATTCTGAATAAATTTTATTGTTGCAGAGTTGAGGGATAAAAAAAATCAACAAAACCATTTTTTAATGATTACTATATAAATGACAAAGTTTGAGGTACGCTGCAGATTTGTAACACACATATAAAAGGGCTTGTAAGTTTATTACTATTATTTTGGCTCATAAAATATATTAAAAAATATTGCACTGTAGCAATTTTCTTTTTATCTTAAAATGAAAGTAAATTCAAATTAAATTCATGCATATTATTTAAATCAAATAATACATTTAGTGGAAATTTTATGACCAGTAGTATATTTTTATTTTGAAGGAATTAAAAAATCTACATAAAACTAAATTAATAATTCATAAAATTTCTATAATGAAAAATTTCTAATTGGTTATTAAATGAATAATTTCAATGGATGATAAAGTACAACTTCTTTTTTGGAATTGTAGATAAGATTATTTTTTTTTTTCGTACAAGAATATATAAAGTATAAATTCATTCCATGGAAATGTAAACCTTAGAGGGGGAAAAAAAAGAATAAAAATTGCACTAGCAAAGATTTTTAATTTTATGAATTTTCCTTTAACAGATGGCAAGTATTTTTAAAATTCAGTATATCTGTTAACAATAGTAATGTTTAATATATATATATGGTTGTGTAATCTTCTTCAATGTATACATCATATTGGAAATAAGATTGTTATTTATATATGCATATATATATATATAGGTAAATATAAATTAGCACGGCTGTATAGAATAACACTGCTAATTCTAAGTGAACACGTGCCACTCTACTAAATGGACAATAACTGCCCTACTTTTTATTATTTCCATTAGATTTATGTGTTTTATGTTGAGTTCATAAATATTTAAAACAAATATGTTTTAATTTATATGATGAGTTTATATGAATCAAGCAAAAAGTTTAATGCATTGTGACTACTAATTATTTTTCCTTTTCAAGTTATTAATAATTTTTCTTGTATCTTTTCAGACCAAAAGAAGTTCCACCAACCGTCACAGATTTCTATCACTTTACCTTCTTAAGACCCACACCTTCAAAATTTACTCCTTCTCAAAATTGTTAAGTTTAATAGTACTAAAAGAGCTCACCTTAATTACTCTCTAACTTTAGTATCGATAATAAGGATGTCTGGTTAAGGTCTTTAAATCAATATTTCATTTTAAGATAAAAGCAAATTGCTAGAGTGCAATATATGTTACATAGCATACTTTCCCTAGTACTTTAACATACTTAAAACTTATTAAATATGAGGAAGTCTAAGCATCTACTTTTGCTTCCTCTCAGCTATATCTCTTAGAACAGTGGTTGATATTTACCTTATTTAGAGATTAACTACATTTCACTTTATACAAATTAAATGGCTATACTTTTTGTTTTTAAAAGATACGAGGGATGCATGTGCAGAGGATATAAGTGAAAAAGTTTCATGTCTATCAGTATAAAGTTAATATTTAAAGAGTATGAAATTATATGATGAACAAATGCAGTTTAACAATGCAGCAAAACAATGTTAAAGGATAAATATGTTCTAGAAGAAGAAGGTTCTGAAATATCTTTACAAAGAGTTAAAGCTTTCTATTTGTCCCATCAGTAGCTAAAACTTCAATTTAAAATACCTACCATTTCAAGACCAATCAAGTATAACTAAATTTTGATTTAATGCATCTTATACTCTCTACACTGGACAATATAAATGCAGCAATAAACTATTACTATGTAATAACAAGTTTACTTCATCCATGAGAAAAATTTTGATACAGATCATTTCAAAAATATCACCAATTTAAAATTAAGGAAATACATAATACTAATAATCCATTACTAGGAAAACTGTATGTGAAATTTTATAATAAAATGCAGAGGGGCCCTTTAATTAGTCGCATATTAAATATAAAATATATATTTTGTCAAAAGGGCATATGAAAATGAAGAGAATAATTAAAGGACTGAATAAAATGAGATACATGAAGAAACATGCAAAACTGCATTATGTAATTGTACCAAAATGTAGCTAACGTTAAATTTTTGAAGTGCTAAATTGCACCCGTGCATAAAATATTAACCTATCAGACTGCAGAATAAAAGTGCAACAAGAAGTTCTTATTCGCACATTACATGCCATTTTATTTAAAATGAAAAAGAACCTAATAAATACCTTTAATTATGTAAGCACGACTTAAGCAGAAACGGCTAATCAAGGTGCATGAGAACTTTAACTTCCAATACTAACAACAAACAATCGGTTTGCTGTTGCCAGTTTTTTCTTATCTTAATTGTTAAAATTTATTCATTATTTCATAATATTCATATCGCAAACTTTAGGATAAATAAATGAAAACGTTTAATTTTAAATAAACCCATTAAAATGTAATATATTAAAAATGTCTAACTGTTCACTTGTTATTTCACACAAAAATGAAAGGATGTACCGTCTAGTTGAAATATTTCCTTTTCTACATATACAGAAGTAAATTGTTGGAATAAAAAAAAAAAAACTAATCCATGAATAAAAAAGATCACACTGCAAGGAAAAGTACCTATAAGGATGTAAATAGTGGTATTCTGTATGCAGGTTAAAATTTTTGTATCTCACTCATCTTTACCCAAGGTTTGGATTTAGTTTCTATCATGGAATGAAGCAGGTAATTTATCCCAATGGAACACCATAGTTTTGATATTAAAATATTTTTTGTTTAAAACTGTGTGACTAAAATATCACACAATAATTTCCCCATTAGATTATTTTGTTCTTTACATACCCACTAACATTATTAAGGTGAAGACGGGAATGAACTGTAATTTTCTACACTTTAAGGTGTAGAAAATTATGAACCCATTATTTTTTGAGGATCTGACACTTGAGATTTAAGCTCGAGAATTATAAAGAAGTAAGGGAAATAGAAAGATTTCTTTATTATTTCTAGCTTACATAAATATATACTTGTTCGTTGGTTTGATTAACAAATCTAATTTCAGTGGAATATTTCAAAGTTAAATTGGACTTATATCATTGCTTTTTTCAGAATTTCGAAATAAACAAAAGCTGTTCCATTTCCCTACAGAACTGTAGTTGTAGCCACCTTTTTTGTCTATTTAAAAATATAGATTAATTTATTCATATTTGTTTGTAATAACTGATTTTATCACCTACATTCAAAAATATTTCTTGCAGTCTGCTCACGACTCGGAGTTACTGGAGGGTACTAGCTAGAAAACTAGGGGTTGTGACTCACCAGAACCCCTTTTCATGAAAGCAAAAAAAAAGACAATTAACTTTGGCACCTTAGTAGGATTCGCAATAATTACAAACAACGTATTTGTTAAATGCTTATATATATATATATATATATATATATATATATATATATATATATATATATATATATATATATATATATATATATATATATATATATATATATATATAGTCTACCAATAAGTATTTGGACACCTGTGATAGAAAAGAAAAACTAACTTTATTCAAAATCAATAGTTGGTAGAGTCTCCACGAGAGGCAATTGTAGCATGAACCCTCCGGGGTACTTTCCACAAATCTACAGATAGTGGTATTGTCTTCAACTCGGCTTGGAGTAGCATACAAGTTCCTTCATCGATTTTGGACGGGTAGTGCACCCCTAAATGCGGCGATCCAACTCATTCCAGAGGTTCTCGATAGGGTTCAGGACTGGGCTCTGGGCAGGCCAGTCCATTCAATGAATTTCATTGGCACCATACCAAGCCTTGGTAAACCTCGAAACATGACAACTGGCATTGTCGTCCGGAAAGTAACAGGGGTCCAATCCGTAAAACTGCCACAACGTAGGAAGCACATTGTCATCCAAAATAGTGTAGTAGGCATTGGCGTTGAGCTTACCATGAATGGAAACCAAGGGTCCCAATCCATACCAGGAGAAACACACCCAGACCATAATTCCACCTCCACCGAACTTGACTGTGGGCAAAATGCATTCTGGCAAGAGACGTTCTCCAGGCAGACGCCAGACCCAGACCCTGCCATCCGAACGGTAAAGGGCGAACCTTGATTCTTCTCTTCAAAGAACCCGTTTCCACTGATCTGCGGTTCAATTTCAATGTGCTTTGCACCACATTAATCGAGCAGCGCGGTTGGACTTTGGGATCAAAGGCTTATGGGCAGCAGCACGACCATGAAAACCAAGCAGATGTGCTTCCTTACGGATGGTATTCATTGAAACAATACTCCCTTTGCCCGTTGAAACTCCTCGCGGAGGAGGGCCATCGGTTGGGTGCGTTTCTATTTCCCAGTTTCGTTGGTGTGCCGACTCGGGGCACATTACGCCAATCACCGCTCACCTTCCATTTCTTAATCACATAGGCCACTGTTGACTTTGGGTACTTCAGATCGCTAGATATGTCCCATAAGGATCGGCCACATTTGTGATACCCGATAATTACACCTTTCTCGAAATCAGAGAGCTCCGAACTGCGCCGCATCTTGCATATGACTAATGCCGATGCTATTTCCTACACGATGTATACCGGCGGAGGCCGTGACGTACCTCAGGACCGAAGATATTGTCATTTGCATAGGTGTCCAAATACTTATTGGTAGATAGTATAAGAATATATATATATATATATATATATATATATATATATATATATATATATATATATATATACATAAAATCAATCCTGAACCAATATATTATTAGCAAATAATACAAAAGGATTTTATCTATGCGTACATTCATTAGAAAAATATTATACATATCTAGTAGAGAAATAAGATTTTAAATAGTTTTAATAGTCCCATAGATGTGGGAACAAATTATGAGAGATTTATAGGAAAAGAAGTCATGCTACTTGGAATGGTTATATATTTAAATATTGTCTCACTGAATATTAATTGAAGAAGGAATTTTTGCTACAATTACGATGCAAGATTTTCTAGATGAGTAAACTATCTTACTGCTGACTGAGAGAATTTTCTATGCAAGATTTATTTAGGGCTTATATTAACAGGGTTATCTATTGATTGGTTTTGATTAGTTCGGAGCTCCACAGTTTACTGCTTCATACACAAAGGCCCATGAGGTAGAGTCCTACTTCTTTAAAAAAAAGAAAAAAATTCGGTTGAATAACGAGGCAATATTTGCATTTGGAACAGATTTTGTGTTGCCAATATTCTGAAATTTTGATTGTTGACAACAACTTGAAGAGGAAAATGGGAATTATGTATACACAAAATGTTCCATAGCCATACATTTTTCACTTCTATTTGATCAAGAAATTACATGGTAAAAATGTCTCGTTTTAGCAGGTCAGTAGGAAGCAAATCCTGAACATATATGATTTCTAAACGGGTAACATTGAAGAATGTATCATAAAATTTTACGAATAGTGATTACAGGCATGTATGAAGTTCTAGCAATTTATTTGTACTACATTCTCCTTGAATTATTGAATTATGCTTATGAATAGTGTTTGATTATGACACAGGCAAGGAGAAAAATAGCCCAGAGCCCAGACAAAGAAATGAACTCCGAATCTCTAGCTTTTTTGTGTTAGAAATGCACGGCATTGATTGAAATGCTTTAAAAAATCTAGTTTTACTTATTAATTCTTATTTTCATTGTAAAAATTGTCACTCGTAAAATAAAGTCAATGTTTAGGACAATTATGAATGAGTTCTCATTTTCCATAAATCCTTTCCCATTCTATGTAATGTGTGATTACACATGAGTTCTTGATATAGCTTATAATATGCTCTTTTTTATTTGAATAATTATTGCAGCTGTTTTTCAAATTTCTTTAGTAAGCATAACAAATATTTCGACTTGTATACCTAGTAATGCTTGTGATGTATGGGAAGAGAGAGTGTAGGCGAAGAAGCCTCTTGTTCCGGGGTCCATCTCAGCATGATAGGGCTCTGCTTCTGAAGCTTTTTTATAAGAAAGATGAGTGAGCGCCAATTAGATCAAAGAAATTCCTTACATTAGTGTGTGTAAAAAGTGAATCTGGTCCGATGTATGTAGATGGTTTGTAGAAGATAATTCACAAATTCGGAGCAGCTGGTTTATGCCATATGCAACCTTGCAAGGAAGACAATTGTATGGATGTTAAGGAAAAATGTGACTACAGCATTTCAGAAAGATTCAAGTTGTTGTGACAGAGTTTTTAGCAGCCTTCTCAGACGGAAAATAACGGAAACTGCATGTACCCTATTATTTTCTCACGAGTGTAATGAGATGAGTGTATGTCGACTTTCAGTTAGCTAATTATGACAAGTACAATTCCTAATATTGATACAATTTTGAATTTTTTCCCAAGCAAAATCCCATTGCTTCATGTATATTCAGTTCAAACGAGATCATTCTGACTTGCGGTTCTCTCTCTCTTTCTTCCCTTCTTTTAAACAATTTTTTGAAAGTGGAACTTTAATCATAATCTTCCAGTAATTTTTTATTAATTGAGAATCTATATTATATTAGGTTTTATATTTGCAAGTTTATAAATTTGAATTCATCTTCGAAGACTTTTCAACTTAGGTACTATAACGGATTAACAAATTTTCAAAATTTGCACGTGCTCTAAAGGAGGCCAATAGCATCAAGCAAAATAATATTTTGGATACACTGTGAATCCGATCAACTGAGCTTTATATCGAGATTATGTGCTCAATGGGGGTACAAACAAGGTGAGTCTGAATTGTTTATACAAAATAAGATGGTCGAACGATGGCCGAATGGTTAGGGCGTTGATGTTTGGTACCCGAGTTCATGGGTTTGAATCCCATTGGGGCATGGATGTTCATAGCCGTTTGGAATCGGCTTTAAGCAGTAGGTCCCGGTCTCATTAGCCCTAGTGTAGCAAAAAAGGAGACCGTAGCGCTCCAAATCAAACCAAACCAAAAGAAAACAAAAGGGGTAATTGTACTTATCCAGTGTATTGATAATTACAATGGGGCATAGGGTTTCATTTCGCTTTGAGAGGCAGAAAAGATTAAAGTCAAAACTCGTCAAGCTTGATCAAGGCACCGTTTTTTTTCCGTTTTGTATCTGCCTACGTTGCATATTTCCTGAGCAAGACTATCAATCATTTACCGCAAGCAAATTATCAGTAAGAAAAAGCAACGTATTTGCCCTTAGTAGGCTCTTACAAAGGCAATCAGATCAAATATTTTTCTTTAAAAACGGCACAACAACAACGTTTTAAAGTTTTACCCCGCCGGTGAGAATTGTACAACATCACATGTGGCCACCACTTTGAGTACTTGCTGGGAGTTTTTCTCTGAACAATAAATCTGAATGTGTAACTTTTGGTATCGTTCATTCGCTTTCCAAACACTGCTTTAAGGTTCAGGTTGGAATTCAAATTTTATTCTCTTCTTCATCTCAGAATGGAATATGACTTTATTTACTATGGTAATTATTGCTCGTCTGGATGGGTACTTTACTCCTCTTATTTTGTAAGAACCATGTAAACTCACCCTGTATCCCCCTGTTGCTTCTTTCATGTTTGTCAATACAAGTAGTCTGTTTTTAAATCCATTTGGTGCTAGAAAGCCTGCATTAAATCCAAAAGTCCCCGCCTCTAGAAACTATCACGCTCAGAAACTTGCTCAGTTACCAACTGACCCTTGAGAAATATTTCTGCAGGCCAGATGATCAGCAGAAGTAGGAAGGGAACAATTACAAGCAGAGAAAGTTTTTACTTCTGCCCAAAGGACAAATTACGAACCAGTCCACTACGAAGGCCGTCTGAAAGACCAGAGGTCTCCTGCACTGCAGAGAAAGATGTCTTGATGTGTCTTTCACAGTCCGTGCCGCGTACCAATGATGAACCTGAGGGGGCCAAGTGGAATTCATTCTTATTCTATGGAAGGAATGAACACAGAATGATTGTAGTAAATCACTTTAGAAGGAATCCTGAAGACACCTAGATGATACAATAAAGCGAAATTAATTAATTATGCTTGGGGATTTCATTTTGGAAAATGCCGGTGTATTGTCTAAATCTTTCAGTCAAGTATCATACTCACGATTCGCTAAGTCCTACTTACGTAGAAAATCTTTAGGAACAAGAAAAACAATTTTAATGGATAACATAAGTTATAAAAGTTAAAAAAAAATCTTTTTTTTTCTACTAACAGTATATATAAATTTTACAACAACTGCAAAAATTCGCAAAGTACAACTTCGCATTTTTTAGTTATATTAAAAAAAATTACTTTACGAAGCAAGCGATATTGTTTTTCTAGATCAATTTTCCCCCTTTAATAAAATCTTTACTGCTCACGATCGCAAAACAGTTTTTAACTTCTCCAATGATCAATAATCTTTTAAGGCATAAATACCAATTTAAATATTCCGTTAAAATTTGTTCGTAATCTATGCTTTCTTTAACAGCGGGATGATTTTTTTCTCGCAGGAGAAAGAAAATCGCTTGCGAACAGGGGCATCTGACTTCGAAGGAAAAAGTTGTGCAAATTTTTCCCCTTATGAAGGTAGTTTCCGTTTATTAAAAAAAAAAATAAATAAAGGCTAAAATGAAAAACACAGAAGAATTTTATTTGCAAATGTAAGTTTAAAATACATTTTTAAGGGTATGCTGGAGAAAAATAGATTTAATTTAGAGTAAAAATTATTTCAATGTCTGAATATTAGATGTATCTAAAACAAACTTTTAAAGTTTGATATACAGATCTTTGAATTGTTTATTGTTTATACAGAAAGGCAAATGAATAATTTTTTTTAACCTTTAAAAGTTATTAATTTCGTTTCAAATCGTTAAAACTTTTCCTATTCACTCATTTTTAGATAAAGTTTAAGTAATTCCTGATTATAATTTCATGGAAAAGCTATTTTCATATTTAAAAATTTTGCTATCAACGAAAATATGATTATTATTTTTACTTGTTTAAATATTCAAAAGATTGTACACTTTATTTTCCTGGAAATTATTCAATAATTTTTAAAGAATGAGTGTATCTTATTATAGCAAATTATCATTAAATTTGCATTACTTTATGTTTTTTATATAAAAAATAGAAATTAATTTTTTCAGCTCTTTGATAACGTGAACACAATGCATAACAATGGAAAATTCTGAACTAATTACAGCTGTATAGATTTACAGTGTTTGAAAACCCAAAATTATGCTTTGGTAGTATTGTAAAGAAACCTTATTGAAGTGAATCTTAAAATATCAAATATTTGCACAATAACACCCTAGTATTTTATTTTAATAATTAATTTTTTAATGCTTCTTATCAAATCAGTGACTAATTTTAAGGAAATTTAATAGTCGTCAAATAAGAAAAAAAAAATCTCTAAATAGATGATTTATTTAAATCAGAGATATGTTTTGGTGCAATTAAATGGTACTATATAAAATTAAATTATTGGCTTACTGTAAGACAAAAATGAAAAAGTATTCTATACAGTTTGTAAGCACTAGACTCCCCCCACAGAAATCCATAATTATTTTTTATTGAGACATTGAATCTCGCGTTTCAAAAACACTTTACAAAGCCTCCCAGATGAGTTGAAATCACGGATTTTAAGCTGTAATTAGGGTTTCATGGAGTGAAATAAGTATCTACCTATTTGAAGACTTTTAAGGTAGTTAAGTTTCTTATAAAACGAGAACACGACAGAGGTGCATGTCGGACAGGAATGGAACAATACATCAAAAGCCATATTCATCATAGTATTTATTGACGTTTCACAAGGATTACAAAAGGACTCAATATGTCCAAAGTTTATGTTAAATTGTGAAGTCTCATATCCATTGCAAGATCCGGGAATTTAAACGCTTTATTTCAGCAGATGGATCCATTTTGTCTGTCCAGATAGAAGAAATCGGAATTTCTGAGACTAAAGCAATCCAATTATCAAGTGTTTAATGACGAGGTTCTTGAACTCAGTCTGAGTAAGTTACTTTTAACCCGGCCCAGCTTACGCCATACGGAAAATGATATCAAGTCATCAGGATAGCACCCTGAAGCAGACAAGCAAAACCGAAAAAGTACTAAACAAATAATTAATTAACCCTAACCGAAAAGAGAAAACCGCCCAACCAAAATGCCTTTCCAGTGTTCTAGACCTCTTTCTTTCTTTCTTTATTTTTTTTCTTTCATATTTTCCCAAAAGAATACATTGAAATCTAAAATTTTTACAATAATCAAAGGTAAACAGTAAATTCCGGATTATTGATGTTACAAATTAAATATGACAAAAGTTATGAGAAGCACAATAATTCTTTCCCTAACAAAGGCGAGGAACATCGTTTAACTATATTAACAGATACAGCATTATCATGAGCAAGATAAATCGAATTACAGACAAAGGTATACAAGTAGACACATAAAAACACATTAACCATCAATAAACATATTTACAAAGAATTCCATAATAAATAATAAACCTCTTCTAGACTTAGGCGAGTTACAAAAATTATAGAAATTTACAGATATATAATTTTTTGGGAAATACTTATTACTAATACCATTGACTAATTCACATTTGTTATTTAAGTGATCTACTGTACCATCATCTTTTTTACACCAACAGATAAATGGTTTAACCCAGTCTAAGTAAATAGTTCTTAATCCTGTAATCACTAAAGGTGGGTAGGGGAAACGTAGGCTTCTCAGGCCCATATAACGAACGGAACACTGAAGTCACCCTACTGTTTGAAGATTCCAATATTGAATTTTAATGCTTTTTGAGATAGTATTGCATTTCTATCACATGAGATGATACTTCCAGTGAATGCTTATATATAGATCACCCACAGCATTTTCATTGCTGGGCTGAAACCGGAATTCTCACAGAGTAATAGTAACTCTTCAGTTATCCATGAGAAAACATGTCTAGAAGTTTTCATATCAGCTGCCCCTTTCTATATATGTAGTGATATAGAAGCAACAAATAAAGTGTATAGGTAGTATTGTTAGGAATGTTTCATAGGCTTCTTTATACAAGTGTTTCATTTTTGGCACTTTAGATACATATGTACACTTGCAGATAATAGAAGGTATTGCTACCAGAAAATGATTATATTATAATGGTACACTATAAAAACGAATTTATACACACTATTTTTTAAACAGTAAATGCGAACAATAGTAATGGCAATTAATCAGTAATATACTGAAATTAAAAGGTTGAAAACTGCGAGTTTCAAGTTAACAATTTCCTGTGTGAAAGAAATTCTCGTCATTTCCAATACTTTGAAACCATTGCTATGTAAATGAAACTAAAATATCCAATCCAATATTGTTGAGATACCCATGTTATAAAAAGAGCATGAAGCAATGAACTTCCTTTTTGGTCTTGACATGCATGCTTAAGGTAATCTGCGAAAATTGCATAAAATCCTATTTTGACTCGAACTGACTTTAGAAAAATAATGAAGGTTTCAAAAGTTATTGATTACCGAACATTCCAAGATTTTACAATGCAGTTAATTTTCAAGGTTAAAAATGCTTTTGGCCAGAAATAAAAGTATCTTTTCCTTCCTATCATAGGCTTAAATATTGCGTGCGCATGTACGATGCAATTATGCTTTATTTTTCACTTCCATTAGCTGGACGATTTTGTTTGTTAAATATATAGACGCATCGATTTTCCATTTTTTCCCAGTAAGTATTGTACCTTTACAGAGATATTTCTTATTTTCCTCTTCTACGTAACGAAGTTTTTTCAGAATTCTTTTCTCGAAGTTGTGGTTGAAAATACTTTTAGGAAAATTTTGTTTTTCTTCTGTGCAATCTTAGAAACCAACCATTCATTTTCCGATTATATTAAATGTTTTATAGCTTTTGTGGGAGGGCCATAAATGTATTCTAACCGCTTTATAAGTGTAAATAGGAACCGAAACTGAATAAATATCATTATTTACAGAAAAAAATCAAAAAGGACAAATAATTGATTGAAAAGTGTAAATAGAGATACAGATATGGATTCTTTAGTTTTATCTTCTGTATTCTGGATTTTTATTTGCCAAAGTATCCCGACAAAAACAGGAAATAAACAAGTAAAGAAGACGAGTCATATCATTTTACTTCCCAATTGTGAGATAAAAGCATCTTAGAACACGCCTCTTATTCTTATGAATTCAAAAAATCGAACTCATATATTAGTTTGGAAGCATAAAAATAAACACTGGGAGAGTTTTTCAAAGATAGAATTGTTTTCCCATGAGAATATTAATAAGTTATGCATAGAAAATCTGCTATTACTTGGATTTTCTAAACTCCAATCGATTTGAAGGTCAAGGGATTATACATGTATTTTACTGCTAATAAAAGTACTAGCTCAGGAACACTCCTTCAATATTAGGGATCACCCTTTATATTACAACTAATTTAACTGTGGTAAGGACTTAGTAAAGTAATTTTTTATATACACATATATGTGAATGAAACACTAACAAGAACGCGAAAATCTAAATACTTAGTTTGATTACAATTTATTGGAGGTAAACAGGCATCCATAGACACATTCATATCTATATCTATTTATATATACATGTATGCACATAAACATTTAAGTAAATCTGCCAGATGATGGATAATTGAATTTTTTGCCATGACATCTTAACTCTATTATCAAAAAAGTGCTATGAACTTTAGGTGTAAAGTGGGGGACCAAATAAGATCCTGTGCCCCACATATCTATTAATTATCGTGTTAGTCTTCTCACTGCATTGAAGAATGGCACAAACCTCATGCCATTTGCTATCTCTGTGATTGAAGGGAACCCCAAAGATCATTCTACTGGCTGTTATTTCAGTTTAACATGTGTTAAAGGGATTATGTCAAAATCAAAACATACAGTGATATGCACTAACTTGTAATCTGCATTGAGACTAATTTCACTTTTTCACCAAAGCCTCCAGCACATGGGACATTAGATAAAGATAACTTAGATTCTGAAAGCAGTAAGGAAGAAAAAGAAAATGGTTTTGGGTATACAATTTTTGAACCAAGATGTTTCTCAGAGCTTAATTTTTGATTCAAGATTTGAACTGTCTCAAAAAATATTTAAAACTAGCCAAAAACAGTCTAAAATAATTGATTCCCGGCTAAAAGGATGGAATTAGAAAAATGCAAATATATGTACTTATTGTATTAGTCATTATCAATTTAAAGATTTTTTCTGTAGAAAATACCTTAGTGTTTTGTGATAATATTTCTTCTTGACTTTTATGGAGACATTTGGAGTTGAGCATAACCCAACAGATTGGCGCTTGTTCATAGACACCTCTAAAGTTGGTTTAAAAGTGATGCTTTTGCATAATAGAGCTTTTGCATAATATCAAATAGTTCTCATCAGTAATTGGGGGTTCATTCTACTAATATGAAAAAATAAGCGTATGAAAACTTTATATTGAAAAGCATCAATATGCAGTGATGAATGGTATGCTTGTGGTGATTTGAAGGCAATTGCAATTATTCTTAGTCTGCAGCTTAGTTACTGTTGTATTTTGTGTCTCTGTGATAGCAGGAACAGAGAAAACCACTGCATAAGAAAAGAATGGCTTAAACGCGAGTCATTCATTCCTGGACAGAAAAATATGAAACATGAAGCACTGTGTAATCTGAAAATTCTACCTTAGTTACATATCAGTTACATATCAGTTACTATCTACCTCAGTTACATATTAGACTAAGATTAAGGATGCATTTGGTCATGAATTGTACTCCTGGTTTCATGTACTTGAAATAGAAGTTTCCAAAAATTAGTGAAGCAAAAATTAAAGAAGCAATATTCGTCCTCAAATACATATGATCCCTAATTCATGATGAAAAGTTTAAGAAGCTATTAAATCTAACGGAGAAAGTAGCTCGGCAACATTTAAAAATTTACTCACAGAAATTTTGGAAAATCACCGTTATATTGTTAATGATCTTATAACATGTTATATAAATTTGGTTTGTAATAGGTCATTAAAAGTACACTTTCTGCACTCGCACCTAGATTTCTTTCTGGAAAATCTTGACACAGTGAGAGATGAGCAGGAGGGATACTTTAATCCGATTTCAGCTATAAAAGAGTGGTTTCAAGTAAAATAGCTACTTAATAGGTTGGTCGGTTATTGCGGATTATCAAGATGTTCCACAGCCGAAATATAGCAGAAAATCATCATTTACTTTCTAGGGGAGCTAAAATGTTTAAATAATGTGTATTTAAGATTATAGAAAATATTAAAGTGTTTGAAATTATAAGTACTTGTATTTTGGAAACCTTACGTGATAAATAAAACCAATATTATATTTGAATTCAGGAGAGAAAACACTATCAGTATCACTTTTCTGACACAAAAAATGTCCTTTTTTGTTATTCATTGTTTTCAGATATTTCCATTTTTTCGCGATGAGGATCATAACTGGTAAAAATCCACGTTTTACTAAATAGAAAGGCTGGAAAGCAATTAGCCACTTCTGTACAGTGACCCATAACTCAGAATATAAAATTAGCATATATTTTTGTTACGAGAATTGTAGTATTCTTCTGAAAACAGCTCCTTATTTGAGAATAATTTAATAAGTTTTTCCTGCATTAGTATAGATTTATCTAACTTTGTGGATTTATTTGCAAAAGGATCTAACACCGAATCAGGAATTCCCAAATTGAAAATATCTTGAAATCTTTGTCTGAAGCCGTAAGTGCAATAAAAAAACAATAAATACTAACCATAAGCAATCAAAACTTCTCGATTTAAATAAACAGCCAAAATTCAACTACAAATTTATTTATTGCTATTTATTTTAACTTACTTAAAAGTGAAAATGGACCACAATTGTTTTACTTTATATATCGTGAACCCCCAATCGTCTTCCAAGCACCCCAATTAATTTTTATGTACCACGTACTCCCTCAGAGTTTATACAGACCCCTGGGGGTTCGTAGGAATCCCTTTTGGAACCAATAATTTAGACAGAGTGGAAGTTGAAGACAAAAAGTAACAATTCGTAATTTTTACAAGTTCAGTTTTAAAACTTTGCAGTCGAGCAATGATATATGTATATAAGTAAATAAAGTTTAAAATATTAGAAAAACAAATGAAAAAAAATAGAGTATAAATGAAATAAATAAGTCTATTGATGTTAATTTTTTGCTTTTATTCAGTTGTAGTTATTTTGTAAGACAATCATTTAAGGTTGGAATTCCAAGTCGAATCCGAAGTCATGGAAATCAATCGCCACATAGTTAAAACCAAGTATTTTTTTATTTGTAAAATGTTGCAGCAATTAAAAAGTAATCGTGTTTCAAACTTTCTTCTATCCCCTTTTTTATTCTTTCTCCTTCTCATATATGTAAAAAAATGGAATATAAAGGAAATAAATAAGTCTATTGACGTTAATTATTTGCTTTTATTCAGTTGTAGTTAATTTGTAAGACAATCATTTAAGGTTTGAATTCCGAGTCGAATCCGAAGTCATGGAAATCAATCGCTACATAGTTGGTTAAATCCAAGTATGTTTTTATTTGTAAAATGTTGCAGCAATTGAAAAGTAATCGTGTTTCAAACTTTATTGCATGCACATTTTTTATTTTTTCTCTTTCTCATATATGTAAAATCCATGAATGAATTTCACTGGCGTTCATTCAAAATGGCAATCAATTTTTCCTTTATACTTTATCAAGTGTATTTGAGATGTTTGAACGTAAATAATGATACACTGAATCACTACAATACCTTGTTCTGCTTTCAGATTGTCATACACATGCAAGGATGTTTGTCTTCACTAATCTATGTGTTACTTGTATTTTGATAACAATTGTAATTATCTCTAAGCTTCAAAGCACAGTTGAATCATTTTCACATTAATGTTGATGTCTCGTTTAGTCATATGAAACGTGCTATGTAATATTATTTACTCGTTATTAATTACTAGTCTTTTCGTAAGCCTGTATCTTATTTCTTTCGGATATATAGTAAGCGTACAGATAATTTGGTTAATATTGGTTCATAAACTGCTTGTGTCATATAATGATTGTATTAAAGTTCTTAGTTTCGATATCGGTAGGGAAAATAAATAAATGATCTCAAGTTTAAAACAATGCTAAGCACAAATTAATATTATAGTGAATTTAAGGAAAGAGAATTTATTGTGTCTAGCAGGGGCTTTTAAGCTTGATATTACAATTTAAAGAAAATATTATGAGATTATAATCATGAATAGAATTCAGGTCTATTGGAAATATTTTAACATTCGTCTGAGGAATAATGAATATTTAAAGATTTCTCCAATTGTATGTTTTTTATATTAATTTTTAATTGGGTTAAATTTTAAGCTATTTTAATTTTAAAAGTTTTTAACACCGTTTTAATTAAAATAAATCTCGGAACTCTTTGATTAAATACCTGCAACATATATTTGATACATTCTAAATTTTAATTAAGACTATAATTATCTATACATTATAAAAGTATTTTTGTTTACTTATTTTATAAAAGCAAAAAATTACTACATTCTTGTTGTAATGTACTTACAACACTAACACCAGTGTTCGTTCTCAAAGGAGAAACACAGTAAAAATATAATACCTTATATTTGAACTAAAACATTTATTATGTACACTAATTATTTACAGATATTATTTCTGGATTAATATATATATATATATATATATATATATATATATATATATATAATATATATATATATATATATATATATATATATATATATATATATACGTATATATATAACATTCATTACTCGGCATTTATCCATATCCAACAATTCATTACAATTTTCTTTTTGTTTTTATACGTTATTCCTTCAAAAGATTCTTAGACCCAAGGTAATAATTATGAATAAGATCAAGTTTACCTCCAGTTATTACAGGGGAGCAAGCTGGGGCTGTTAATAGGCTGTACTTCGATGCGGGCGTTCGTGCGTACAGGACGTCGGTGCGGATGTGCAGGTCGGGATTTCGTTGCTAAGCAACTCTTGAATCCCGACTTCGACTCCTTTTTTTTCACTCTCTTTCACAACTCATCACCTCGGTTTTATCGCCTCCTTTTTTTTCGTTGCCAATCATTTGGTGAAATCTTCTCACATCTGCACCCCCTTCGGACGTGCAGGTGGGCTCATTAAAATAGCCCCTTTTGTGAAAGCTGACATTATTTATTAGCCCCTGCCCCCATAACTCACGGCTACACCTCTGTCTGGGCTTGAACGTTACGCTTGTGGCGTTCCGTGATCTATAACTTCTCCACAGGGGTTCCCACTAAAACTCGAAGTCAACAGCTGCACCTAAATTCTACTTGGAAATTTATTCCACAGTTGTGTATGCACGTGCTGACCATCGTGGGAAAGTACATTGGTACAATTATCAAAAATGAATCTGTTTAATACTTAATATATCATCTTATCATTTATGTAACTATGTTTTTCTCAAAACTAACTTTTATTATTTATATTCGATTTGATTGAAAATGCTGTATATGTATATTAGCAATATACTTGAATAAAAGTGTTTAAAATTTTAAAGTGAAATATCATTTAATTTTTGAACTAGTTATTCTTAATTGTGTAAAATTTATCTTTATTGCAAACATTCCACACACATTCCTGAGCGAGGCACATACGTATATACAGACGTTACAACGAAAGTAGTCGAAATTCTTCCAGAAATTGTCTGTATGAACTTTTAAAGTTTCAGAGTTAAAATTTCCTTGTACGGACGTACAGACGTGACACAGAAACTTAATGAAATTGATTTCAGGGATGTTCAGAATGAGTAGAAATACAAGCACTAAAATTTCTCGTGAATACACAACTTTCCTTCACTTGGTAAAACAAAATAAAGAGTAGAATTAAACATATAGAAATTTCAAGCCGAAAAGCTTCCAGCTTTCTCCATCTTAACCCCTTCGCGACCAACGTCTCGTATACGCGACGCAGCTATTTCACTCTTATCAGTCCAGCGTCGCCTTCAAGTGATGATCTCCGGACACAGGTTGATATTGAGAAACTAGATTCATGTATGCGTAATAGGAGATGTGAGAAAATTACAAAAAAATAACTCATTTCAAATAGAAGGACTTTGTTTACATTTTACTTACCAATCACTGCACGAATATTTAAAAAAAAATCTTAAAAACGAATTTATTTGTGTATTATTTAATATATCATTTATTTAAAATAAAAAGCAAAATTGAAAATTTGAAAAATTTTCCTATTTTTTAGCTTAAAAGCTAGAAGTCTTGTGCCTATTAATCGGACGTGTGAGAGACAGATTTCTGGCTACCAAATACACAGAAAATAATCCCTTTTTTCATGTGGAACGACTTTGTTTAGATTTTACTTAGTAATCACTGCACGAATATTTGAACAAAATCTTGAAAAATTAATTTATTTGTGTGTTTAATATATCATTTATTTATTTAAAATAAAAAGCAAAATTGAAAATTTGAAAAATTTTCTCATTTTTTAAAAGCTTGAAGTATGGTGCCTATTAATCGGACGTGTGAGAGACAGATTTCTGGTTACCAAACACACAGAAGAAAATCACTCATTTCATATGGAAGGACTTAAAGGAAAGGTTTAGAATTTACTTACCAATTATTGCACGAATATTTGAACAAAATCCGGAAAATTAATTTATTTGTGTATTATTTAATATATCATTCATTTATTTAAAATAAAAAGCAAAATTGAAAATTTAAAAAATTTTCCTATTTTTTTTAGCTTAAAAGCTTGAAGTCTTGTGCCTATTAATCGGACGTGTGAGAGACAGATTTCTGGTTACCAAATACATAGAAAAAAAAATCACGCATTTCATATTGAAGGACTTTGTTTAGATTTTACTTACCAATCACTGCACGAATATATGCAAAAAAATCTAAAAGCGCTGAAGCATGAAACAAGAGCGGATTCGAAAGGAGAGAAACTTAATGTTCGAGGAAATAAAAAAATTCTTTGTAAGATGTATTGATTTTTCCCTTCAACTAACACTTCAGTGAAAGTTGTAGCTGTTGCTCTTTATTCTTATAGGTTTTTCTTAAAAATTTTTGTCGGAATTTCCTTTCCTTTTGCTTTTTATGACATGAGTATTTGAATAAGTCCAATCAGTTGCTCCTAAAGAGAATATTTTTCAGTGTTACAAATTGAAGTTTTCTTTGTGAAAAACTCTATTAGTTTTGAATAATGGAAGTTCATAATTTAAAAATATGGAATGAATAGCAAAACTCAGACCAGTTTAAATTGCTAAGTCCTATTTTGTTGTGTATGTAAACGAAAATACGTAAGAATGTATTTTTGTAAGAAGTTATGTGAGATAGCAAATATTTATTATACTTTTATACACACTTATATTATTTTATCTTACAATTTATTCGTCTACGTAGGTGTATTGCAAAGTTTTAAATATTACTAAGAAATAAAGTAGATGTCTGAATAAAATTTATTCTGCATATTTATTAATTTTTGTGTGCATAATGTTGTAAATAGCAGGTATTAATGCTGATTTATTTGGTTTCAGGAAGCCGTAGATTGATGTAAACATCATCAGGAAGAAGAAAAAGGCTCTCAGTGTGATCATCGTAAAAGTTTTATTATTTGTAAGAAATAACCTAAATATCTGAACAAAATTTATTAGGCATATTACTTGATCTTCATGTGCATAATATAATATAAATAACAGTTACTAATGTTAGCTTATTTGGTTTCAGGAAGCCGGAGATTATAGTAACCTGCAGTATAAGGAAGGCTCTCAGAGTGATTATCATAAAGTTTTAACTATTAATAAAAACTAGATGTCTGAATAAAATTTATTCTACAGTTTGATTGATCTTTGTGCGTATAATATTGTAAATAGCAGCTATTAATGTTGATTTATTTGGTTTCAGGAAGATATAGATTGAAGTAGCCCACAGTATGAAGAACATAAAGGATCTTAGTGTGATTAAAGTAAAGTTTTAATTCTTACTAAGAAATATCCTTGATTACTGGATAAAACTGATTC
Source organism: Pardosa pseudoannulata (assembly GCA_032207245.1). Lineage (NCBI taxonomy): Eukaryota > Metazoa > Arthropoda > Arachnida > Araneae > Lycosidae > Pardosa > Pardosa pseudoannulata. Next base: position 66,293,876 of record CM063502.1, on the reverse strand, counting down.
TGACATAATCCTTCTGTATATAATGCTGTAAATTACAGCTATTAATTTTGATTTTTTGTAATATATTTTTTTCAGAGAATTATCTTATCAGTGCTTGTATACTTATTGAAAATATTACGTTTATATTACAACAAAATAAAAAATATACGAGTTAAAGTAAAAAAGTATGTGGTAATACATATTTTAAAATTTAATTATAAAAATTTTATAACGTTATAAAGTTTATTTGTTACTTTCTTTTATTTAATAAATATAATTTTATTGTTTAAAATTAATATTTTCTCTCTAATTTCAATTAATAGTACGAGAAAATAAATTACTTCGTAAGAAACATAAAACTTTAAGAAAATGTAATGTAGTAAATGATACTTTGTAAGGATTAGTCAAAACAAAATGAGTTTACTTGCAGTTTTTGTTACAGCTTTACTGATAAATTTTTTCGAATAATTTATTATAGATTATCTGGAGTAATTTTTTGTTTAACAACAAATTTCAGAAGTAATTTGATGAAGGATGATTTTATTCCAAACATGACATTTTTATAGAGTAAAAAATTATTTTGTAAAAAATTCACAACTGACTAAGATGGTATTTCTTGTTTGTTTCCAGGTTTCATTTAAATCTTTTTTAAGCAACAAAATGTTTTTCTTCTCCATGAAATTTGCTTTTCAAACGCTCTTCTTGTCACATGTGTTCTGAAGAGGAAAATAGTTTTCAGGCGCTTACAAGTTCCTCCAACTCTTGTTGAAAATGAACAATCACATATAATTTTTTACGCTTACGTATCTCTATCCAATGATGGGATTTAGTTGTGTGGTGTCCAGACTTTTCGACTTCATAGTGAGCCGCAACTCTACAACTGAACAACTCTACACAACTCTACAACTCCCACACAACTCTACAACTGAACTCTAACGCGCGCAAAAACTTACCAAAGTCAAAGAGTTGGATAGGCTGGATGAGGATGCTCTCGACCAACACTCTCTCGCGTACTTCTATTTATGTGTGAATGAATAAATGTTTATAAAGTTAAATGGAGTCAGTCATCATTCACCTTAGTTGGTACGCACCTATATTCGTGGTACTCGGGTATCGGTTCTCAAAATTTCCCAAGTTTCATGTACAGGTATTCAATTGGAATTCTAAATATTGGAAAATCGAAGATGCAGTATTTGTAAAGAGAGATCAAATAACTGAGACGTTTTCCGACATTTTTAAGTACTAGATCGACATTAATGAGTAAAAAGGTTTGCATATGTTTACCCTAGAGCTCAAATTGGAGGAAAACAGGATGATGGCTAAACAGGCAGCTAGCTGACTTTTCGAACTGTGGTTTGGAAAATGCTTTAAAAAGTTACTTCAGATTCTTTCTACAGTAAAACAAGGGTTTACTCATGAGCTTTGAAGGTTATGTTTGACTGAAAGGCAATATATTCCGCATTGAGATTTTTCTGGTTCTCCGACATATTTCGCATTTGCAAAATATGTATTCCTAATTATGAAGAATAATGTAATATGTCAGAACTGTTTTTGAATATCAGACGCAGGGGAGTCAGAAATCCCTGTCTCTTCATTTAATGTAATTTTATACTACAATATATTATACCTTATATTTAATAATATTAGTACAGGGTAAATTGAAGACATTTACTTCTTGTTTATTCTAAAAAGAATCGACTGATTAAGTTTTAGCTTTAAATCTTTAAGTTTAATTATAAAGACCACAGCTGAAAGCTCATTATAAAAATTATGTTAGATAAGTATTTACATTTTATTAGATTTATGCTTTTTCTGACACGTCACATATTATTAAATGTATTCAATAGTATGTGACGCGTCAGAAGAAGCAAAACGAGTTTTCGAAACCTGATTATTTACACTTATTTATTACAGAATCAAAACGTAAATGTACTGCATCAACCAATGTTTAGAAAATATGCATACCTTCGCTTTTTGTTTGCTTTTTAAGGAATTTTGCTAGTTTGAGAACAGAAATTAATAAAAGCCGATATTGAGGGAATTGAAAAAATATTAAAAAACTATTTAAACACAATACATTTAAATATCTACACGCAAGTGAATAGTGACGCTAGAATACGTTTCTTAACTCTTTATAAACTTTGAAAGTTAATTGTGTTATTTCATTTGGTTATTTTAACTAGTTTTAAATTATTGAATGCATTTTTGAAGTACTATTATTTATATTTATTAAATACAGTTATCATACCCCAAAATACACTTCATCAACCAATACTTAGAAAATAAGTGTAATTATCTTTTCTTTTTATTAATATTGATTATTATTATCCTTCCTGACTATTGCTCGTCTTAGAACAGAAACTAACAAACTAAGCTACTTATGAGAACCAAAAAGTGAGGGTATTATAAAAAAAATAGAAAAAAATATTATAAAACTCAATTTCTATTGCCCCACTGATGCATATAAATATATATACACACAAGCGAATAGTGATGTTAGAACTTGGGGCTGAACTGTTACTAAACTCTGAGAGTTAATATTTGTGTTATTTCATTTGGCTACTTTCATTAGTTATAGCAAATTTTCACTTAGCTATAAGTATTTTTCATTATTGGAAATTTCCTTTTATTAAGGTTTTTACTCCATAATTAAGTAAGAGAAATATGTGAAAATTTTTAATGATTATTTTAAGGTATCTGTGATACTGATATTAAACGAGATAAATGAACCCTCTGTATCCCGTTTTACTTCTAATATAGAATTTTAAAGAATAAAATATTTTTAATTACTGTCTACTAGACATAGAAGAATATGGTAATGAATTACTTCTTTTATTACAATTCTTTAATCAAAAGGATTTTCGTTTATTTGCAAACTATATAACTTCTTCTAATACACCTTACTAAATCCATTTGCAATATACAGGATGTCCCAAAACGACCGCATAAACTCTCCACAGCTAGATTCCTCGTTGGGAGTACATAAAAGCTGCCCAAAGAAGCATTCCTGTACGATCAATAGTTTACAAGAAAAATACGAAAAACAAAGTATGATGTCACTGCTGGTGCAATAAAAAAACACTTTATTGGACATATCAACAACAGTATTTGCATATCTTTCAGATGATAATGTTTAAAAGTTCGCATATAGCGTCATGCTTGTGCTGGAGCCATGGAAAGATGTTAAGCCACCGTTGAATTGGTATTTAAAAGGCTGCATCTTGCAGCTACTGGTATTCTTCGTATGGTGCCCATATATTCCATTCGTGACTACTGCGACATGTACCTGATGTACGGTCGATGTAATAGAAATGATTTGCGAACTATTAGGGAGTATGCCCGTGCATATACTACTGTTGATATGTTCAATAAAGTGTTGTTTCTTGCACCGGCAGTGACGCCATACTTTGTTTTTCTTATTTTCTCGTAAACTATGGATCGTACAGGTACCCTTTTTTGGGCAGTTTTTATAAACTCCCAACGAGGAATCTAGCTGTGCCGACTTTATGCGATTTTGGGACACCTTGTATAATCTATTCTGAGTTTATTTTGATAAGTTTAAAGTATTATATAATATTTATGTATTCTTAAATGATATATTTATTAGTGTTATAATGATAATATCTTGTATTTTAAATTAGAAACAGTGCAGGTTTCGTTACTGAATATAATTTAATTACATACAATTTCTAAAATTAAAATTATTTGAATATAAAAAGCAATATCTCATTTGCTAATATATGTGACCGCAAATTATGTCTGAAAAAAGACTTTTAATATTTCAGAGTTTCAAAATTCATTGTTATTTAAAACAATTATTTATCCTTCA
>CM063502.1:66265068-66287568 GCA_032207245.1 Pardosa pseudoannulata | reverse complement strand
AGCATTTGGAATATTTTTCTTCAGTGCCCAATAGTAATTAGAAAGCATTCTTGCTTGCCATTACCCTTCGTATCGCTTTTTACTAGCTCAGATGTCTCAGTGAAACGTTCATCCTGTCGTCGCTGATGGCATCAGGATTATCAGGGAAGAAATCTGGATAAGATGCTTAGAAATATATCCCAAGAGACATATTACAACCCATATCTTTGCAGGATTTTAATGATTATTACATGATCTCATGGATTTTGGTGTTTTGCGATTAACAAAAAAATTTCAATAACATTTTTCAACGAATTCCATGTTTATTTTTAAACTTGGCTTAATAGATTCTCCAAATTTTCACCTTTAATCAGAAATCTTATTTTGAGGCCCTCAAAAATTCCTTCTTTAAATTTAGAATCCCTTACACGGATAAATATTTTCTTTAAATAAAGATGTATAGCATTATTTTTATTTATTGTCTTAATAAAAGTTTTCTAAAGTACCAAATTTATACAAAGAGAAAGTAAAGTATTATTATAAAACTTGACAAATGGAGGGTGTATAATAGTTTTCTCTCCAGGCATAAATTATTTGTATTCTTTTTATTATGATGATGTGCCTTGTCCCTGCTATCCCATTAGCACAAATAACACCCAAATTACTTAAATTTGGGTTAAGTTAGCTAAGTTAAATTAAATTAATAATGCAACCACTTTTAAATCACAACGTATGACCCAACAATATATTTCAGGATTATTTTTTTGTAACATAATTTATGTCATACTTTTTTCCTCAAACAGAATTTTTACATTTTAATAGATTTTCCTCATATAAGGAGCGAAATCTGCAGGTGAGGAATAAATATTTTTTCTTATTGTGCAATAGCTTTTATATTAAGTTTTAATGTGTCTGTAAACAGTCTTCCCTCTGTTCCTTATGTTCATGAGTTAAAGCATCTATCAAATCAGAAATATTGTTACAATACAGTAAAAGATTTTCTCCAAAACAAAATCTTGATATTCTTCATGGCGGTTACTAAAGAAACATACTTAGTATCTTTCTTTCCACCTTTTGATCCTAGATGCCAAAAATTCAACCCCCTTCTTTTTTGATAAATTCAATGTAGAATCACCGAGCTCGTCATTTCGAAATTTGATGGTAACTTCTAATTTTGATTCTTCATCTACAACCATATATGTTGGTCTTTTTACCCCCTTTTGATCTTAGATCCAAAAAATCAACCCCCCTTCCTTTTTTGACAAATTCAAGGTAGAATCATCGAGCTCGTCATTTCGAAATTTGATGGTAAATTCTTATTTTGATTCTTCATCTACAACCAGACATGTTGGTCTTTTTACCCCCTTTTGATCCTAGATGCCAAAAATTCAACCCCCTTCTTTTTTGATAAATTCAATGTAGAATCACCGAGCTCGTCATTTCGAAATTTGATGGTAACTTCTAATTTTGATTCTTCATCTACAACCATATATGTTGGTCTTTTTACCCCCTTTTGATCTTAGATCCAAAAAATCAACCCCCCTTCCTTTTTTGACAAATTCAAGGTAGAATCATCGAGCTCGTCATTTCGAAATTTGATGGTAAATTCTTATTTTGATTCTTCATCTACAACCAGACATGTTGGTTCAGACACAATCAGTAAAATAAGACTAATTACTCCCCACTAAGAAGTACAAGCCTCATTACAGGTGGCAAATTTGGGTAACTTAATTTGTGTTTCATTTTATTATTAGTTTCTTATAGCTTTGTAATACACTTCGAGGAAATAGATAGTTCTTTAGAGCTAGTTATATAACTCATAATATATTTGTACATTTCTTTAAAAGTTACAAATAAATTAATACTAACAATAGAATGTACAACGATCAATCAACAAATATTAGCAAATGTATGCATGTAAAAACTTTATTAATTTTGGTATTTAGATTAACTTATTATATTAATATTTTTATCCTAGAACAAGCCTATGATAAGAATTTTTAACTCACAATTATTTTTAACCATATTTGATAAAAAAGTGAACACTTGAGTATGATAATGTCCCTCTAAATTCACATTGCTGTTTGTGTAAATGATCATACCATGGCTACTAGTCCAAAACTTTTAATATTACGGGAAATATGATAGAAGTTATTAGCCCTAAAATAAATATAACTCAAAAGTTTTCTACATTATTTATACTTAAGAGTACAAAATTCCATTTTGTAGGACAAAAAATATATGTACTCAGTAAAATTTAAAGCATTTAAGAAGTCTTGACGCTTAGAAACTTCATTTTAAATTTTAACAAACACAAACCTTCTCTTAGAAAGTATAAACTAAGAAAAGAAAAATTTTTGTATTCAATGCACAATTATTATTCTAGTCATGCCGTTATTAAAACTAGTTTTCTCTTTAAAGAGGGAAAAGTGATTATAACAAAATGTTTACTTTACAGCTTTTGAGTAAAACTATTTGCATTATGCGAAATATGAAATGATTAAAAGTGAAACTAACAATACTGTCTATTTATAATTTCAAAATGCATAGGACAACATCTCAGTCTCTAAATATCTGTGATATTATTCACAGGTTGTTTAAGAGTGTTTTTAATTCAAAAGACTAACATAATTATTTTATGAAAAATGCTTCTTTTTATGCTATATACAAAGCAGTAATAGGGCTATCAAATTTCGAGTAAAAATATAAATATAAATACATAACATAAACAAATAATATAGTTTATGATTATAGCAGCATTGATGATAATAAATAACAATTATTTGTACATTTAACCTTCATTCTTAATTTAAAGTAAAGTGATTTAGACTTTAAAAAAGAAATTAAAATAACAAAGCATTTAAAATTAGCTAACTACATTACAGTTATTTTGTAGAAAACTTCAGCTAACTATTAAATTCTAATTTTAATAATCAGGATGTTAAATTTTTTATTAGGGTTAGTTTATTTAATATTTATTTTCAATGGAGTATTAATGTTGCTGATGATTTTTAGCTTTTATTACTTGCCTTAAAGAACTTATTTTAATAGAATAAATGCTCAATAATACACATTATTTTGAAAAATCACTTTAACATTATATTTCTACATTAACTACTAATTATAGATTTAACCTAATAAATTTTAAGAGGAGGGTTATTTATGAGTGTCATCCAGAAAGTAAGTTTCACAAGGACCCTATAAAGGCATAAAAATTATTGCATGGAAACATTTATTAACATTTGTTATACTGTGGGATAGGTTTTGTAGTCCAGTGCCGTAGAAGTTTGCGATCTGAGAATGGAACCAGTGTGTTCAAATTGTCTGCAAGTCTTCGTCTGTGATGACTGAACAGGAATTTCTTCAGGTGCAAGAACAAGTAGAAAGCTGGAAGCAATATCAAGATATAGGGTGAAAGGCCGTTATCGATGACGGATGGCATCACTGAACATTTTGCTTTCCTTTGGAAAAACCTTACACTAAACACCTACCATCTGCTTGTTCATCACATCCGGTCCATTATATTAAACATAGCTGACATGATATTTCGAATGGTACTACCTTTTGTACGTTCAAAAACAGTCGGCGGGAGGAGAAAGGAAAAATGATATCTTAGATTGCAGCAATGAATTTAATGTGGGCGATCGGCTACAACTGTCACATTCAATGTCATTTCAATCTACCTCGCTTGTGTCATCGAATTTTGTGTGATAAGCTGCGACAGTTTTTGGCGATGTTGGAAACTTATTCTCTGGATAACTCTTGTAATATAAGTAAGAAGAATGTCCAGAATGTAAGAGTACTCATATTTTAAAAACCAGAAAGGTAATATGTGTTTGAAAACTTACAAATTCATCAAACGTATCACACACTATCTTTCTACGAAGTCGTTTTCCGTTTTCCTTCTCAATGCACTTTTTGAGAATAGAGATGAGTTTTCTTATACCATTTTTAAAAAAAGTCTCACCATCTTTTTGACCTATTGTTAAACAGAAACTTAGACATCATTGTAGGTTTCAAACATTTTTTTATTCATAAGCATTTTTAGAAAAATAGAAATCGGAAAATCAAAAGGTGCCAGATTAGAACTATGAGAGGGGGGGAGGTTTAATGATATCCTATCCAACCGAATCCAAAAATTGCTTTGATGATCTGTGAGCTGTTTTGGAACTCACCTCACACATTTTTGAAAACTAATGTTGATGATTTCATGTAGCATAATAATCTGAAACGGTGTGTTTCTTTAGCAGAGAGAAATTGAATTATACTCCTGATGTCACAGCTAGTTACATGTAAAATTTAAACATGTAATAACTAAGATGATTTTGAGAAAAAGAAATCAAAATCTGCCTTAATTATTACAGGATTTGAATAATGGTATGTAACATTTTCCGTTAATTTTAATAAATTTGTAGCTACATAGTAATTTTTAATTTTCATTTGCAAATACTGGTTTATAAATTACATTGTACTATAGTACATATGTCAAAAAGAAGCTTTTTGTAAACAAATGTGATCTGAATCTTTTTTTTATATGTAAACTAAAATTAATTGCAAGTCATTGGTAAACTTGTACACTTTCATTTATTACAATTTTCATAAAGTATTTTCAATATTTCCTTTTGTTTAAATAACTTAATTTAATTATTTATATGATAACTACAATAGTCTGCTCAAACTGATAGGTCTACTAGCAATGACCTAATAACACTGATAGGTCTACAATCAATAGTCTACTAATAATTTGTCTACTAATAATGGTCTACTAATAATGGTCCAATAACAATGGTCTAATTACTACTACTGGTCTAATAACATAATGTTCAACAAATACCTATTTAATTATAGGTATTTGTTGGACTTTATGTTATTAGATCTAGACCATATAACCATTAAACCAAGAGATAAGTTGAAGTTTTAACTAAATATGTGCTTTAGTTTAAATTTAAAAAAGGCGCTTTAATATGCTGAAGCCCAGTGGCGTTGGGGTAGCGCTTCAAGCTACCATGACCCAAGTCTGTGGTTTAATCCCCGGGCTGGACGAGATTGTCTCAGCCTTTTATCCTTTCAGTGGGTAGATAAACTGAGAACTAAATACTGGGGGTTCCGCGAAGCTTGACCACTTAACCGGAATATATGCTTCACACACAAGGAGCATTGTATTTTAGCTAAAAAACAATGTAGAAAGAAGCTTTTACCCTTATACACAAATATATTTCATAAGAGCAAAATAGAAACACATTAATTAAAAAAACTTGTCCAAACAGTCCAGGTAATAAAGATACTGCCTTTTAAATACAAGAGATAATTTATCAAGGTCACAGATTCAGTTACCTACCAAATCGATAGCAAAATTAGCATGAAGTTTTCCTGGTTTTCCCCATATGTGCATCAATGGGAGTGAGCTCATTACTGATAGTCCTCCTGGAAAGCACCTGCTTCCATCAAACGGGTGCAGTGTATATTTACCCTCAGTGGTACACCAGGGACGACAGCAAATCGGTAAAGTAATACTTGTCTTTAATTTTTGAGAAAAGACAAACAAATAAACAAGAAAAGATTGTCACTATGTTTCTTTCCTTAAAAAATATAATTTAAATGCAATAAATTATTGTTTCAATTATATTTATTTTGATAAGTAAAATTGAATGAGATAATCTGCCTTAAATTACCCATGAATAGAATATTCCTATATTTTAAAAGATATTCATTACACAATCACAATAATTTAAGTAGTATATTCTTATAAAGTTTCACTTGATGCTACCGTACAGAAAAACACAAACGTCATTTGAATGGAAATTTCACAGCAATATCCATATTATGACAGTGAAAATAATTTTACAGTGTAAGTAAAATTCCGACAGCAAATAAACTAAAGCTATTGAAAATGTTTTGAAACAAAATTACTCATATTAAATTTCTATCGAAAATAAAATCTAGCAGAGAGAGAGAGTTTGGAATCATTTGACAGCCTGAAATACCAAGAATATTTCATTTGAAAAGCTTTATATTTCACGAGGAGTTTTATTTATAACTCTCTGATTTCTGGACAGTAGTATTTTCGATGAGTGGTTTTATATTATAAACTATATATTGCTAAGTAAAAATTCGAGTTAGCTAAAAAAAGGATGCTCTCATATAAACACCCAATAAAGTTTTTATGAAAGAATATTTTTATTTCAAAATCCTAAAAGAGGTAAATTAATTACTGCATGTTACATATGGGTCAACAAACTTTTATAATTATAATAGTATCCCAATTTCTATATAAAATGTATGAAAGAATAGACTGACTTAATGAGATTATGACTTCGATGATTTTGTCACATGAAGTGACAAAGCATGTATAAACCTATAAAGTACTTTGAAGTACGTCATTCAAGAAGAAGTATAACAATATTTACATGAACTCAAGATAAATAGCTTCTTCCAGACGATTTAAGGAGAGCAAAGTAAACTGTGAAGAGTTTCAAGGTTATTTTACATATCATACCAGTAATACTTAAACACGTCAGAAAATAGAAGTTAAAATGGTGTTTCCCCAAACACTGTCTTTCAACCGAAAACTGATAAGAAATTGATGATTTTCAGCTTGTACCTTTAAAAATAAAAATAAAAGATGCCCTGAAGTTAAATGAAAGTGGAAAGAAGTTTGAAATAAAATAATTGCTAGATATAAACAGCCGAATTGAGTATCAACTTCGTAACATGTAAACATGAAGTGATTCTAATATTTTGCAAGTCAAAAGATAAATACGTTTTAGTTGAGATTGCTTTCACCAGTTCTCAGATATTTTGTATTTTTGAGGGAGTAATAAGATGTTTATTTTACATAAGATTCATGGATATTAGTTTTTTAATACATAGAAGTAAAGTTGAAGACATATGAAAAGTCATGAAAACTAGGTACATTAAATGCCGATTTTAAAATAATCCATCTTTTAACTTTTTTCTTGATTGCTATCAAGAAAACCGTTAAAAGATAAATATAAATGACTCTAAAGTTACTTTAAATCTTAATGAGATTGTTCTGGCTAATTAGATTGTGTTGTGGCTAGCGTGTTGCGTTTCCAACCAATGGACTTGTGGTCGATTCCCGAGTAAGGCTTGGACGTATTTGTGCTGTCTTTTGACAGGGATTAGTGTTGTCCTTCTTACATGGTGCTCCATTAATGACAACAAAATTCGGGTCATTTAATGGTAAAATGCTAAAACTTAAGGCAAGTGTCCCGCATTAATTTTTTTAATTGAAACTGGACTGAGGTTTGAAATAAGAGAGCTACTATATACTAACAATCGATAACAGGTTAACTTGAAATTCTAATATTTTGTAAGTTATGAGATCAATATGTTTCAGTCATACTGCTATCTATAGTTTTCATTTACTTTGAATTTTAGAGAGAATATTAAGACTTTTTTTGCTTTATATAAAATGAATAGCAAAAGCAAACATTGTTTAATACATAGAGTTACAGTTGAAGACATATTGATACTTAAGGAGACAAGGGACCTTAAGGAAATTGTTTTACTTTTGTCATGTCACTACGAAATTCTTGTGTAAATGACATCTTATATTTTAGCTTTAATCTGTGAAATTACTTTTATTTTAGTGTAATATATTCATTCACCTGAGTAACTTAAGACAGTGATGGCATCTAGAATTTCTCTCCTGTTAAGTTGTATGTAAAAAGTACAGCTTTAGTTAATTCATCTGGCCCGATCTCAAACTCATTGTTAGGAGGGGGGGAGGAATTTAACATTTTTGTTAAGTATATTAGTTTAAACGTTTATTTTAGTTTATGTTAAATTTATATTATTGTATATCTATAAATACAAAGAAATAAAAGTAAATGTCAAAGTAAAAACCCTACAGAAGCTGTCTCGTTGTTTCATCGCACGCCTAACATATTACTATAAATCTCGACTTTTAAGATAGTTCTTTTTAACTGTATTCTTGATAGCTTAAACAATACTGTTGCGTAAAACGCATAAAACACTAAAATTTACATCAAAAGTGTTTGGTATCAAAATAGAAAATTGTTTTCATAAAAGCTGAGTCATCCAACAGCACTTCTGCTTCTAGTCTATGACAAATTAGTTGTTTTAATTTTTTTCTGCAAGTTTAGCATTTAAATTATAAAATAACTGAATACCAAATTTATGATTAAATAAATTAATATAAAACTATATATCATTAAATAAATTAATATAAAATTATATATCCTCAAATAAATTAATTTAAAATTATATATCATTAAATAAATTAATTTAAAATTATATATCATTAAATAAATTAATATAAAATTATATATCATGAAATAAATAAGTATAAAACTATATATCATTAAATAAATTAATATAAATTATATATCATTAAATAAATTAATATAAAATTATATATCATTAAATAAATTAGTATAAAAAATTATTTTATTTGTACATTGCTTTAGTAATTTTATCCTTGTTTCTCTGCATTACACACTCTGTACAAAATATTGAACGTTTTAAAACAGCACATCCAGTTTTAGAACAAATACTTAAAATGACAATGCCCAGAAAATTGGAAGGAATTGAAAAAAATAATAATGCTCCTGGAGCATTTCGAAGTTACCAATTAGGTTAAAAATATCAAACTAGATAAAAAAGATTTTTAAATATTAAAACAAGGATGAGCAGTAAAATTTTTTCTAATTTAATTTTTTACTATAAAGTATTAATTTAATTTGAACTTTTTGAAGGCAAAATATATTGTACATTTTTGAATGCATTCTATTGTTTTGAAGGTCTTTTGTAAGTTTCACCCAAGAGTCATTTTTATTAAAAATCAAATAAATCTGATAACGCACATAAAAATAAATGTATAAGCAACTTCGTCTAGTTCTTTAAATGTAAATAACATGTGCATCTGTGTCAGCTCGAAATTCAATAACAATCTAAACTGTACAGCTATACTAAAATTAGTGAATATTTTGTGTTTCACATTTATTTACTAAAAATATAGAAAATCTGAGAATCTGAACATGTTCAAAATTATTCACGAGTAATGCCTAAGCTAATATAAAAACAGACAAAAAAAGATAAATGCATGCAACTTTAATCCAGAAGTAAGTAAGGTCGTTTAAATGACGAAATATAAAGTTACAATTTATATGTAAAAACAGAAATTACCACTTTAGTTTACTAAAATTTAAAATGAGTTTCAAATATTAAATCGTATTTGTTTAAGAGTCTTGGTAGAAACAATTAAAAGCGTGAAAAAAAAATTTTCATTTGCTAAAATGTATCACTCCATTTATATATTTTACATTCTGTTTTGTAAGAATAATTTGGTAGTGAAATCTTTAGAGAAAAGCTTTGGAAAATGCTGAAATATTAGTCTGACCTTAATATGGCAGCCATGTGGCATATGCATAAAAATAATATTCTGTACTTTATCTTTTAAAGTACGCTTTTGAGTTGAGAGATTTAGGTAGATAGTATTTCAGAGTACCATCTTTCTTACTTGTTATCCTTATGATACTTCCATTTGTCACTCTTAAAGTAGTGAATAATTTGTGAAACCTGAAGTTACAAGCAGTAAAAATCCTGATTTCTGGAGTCTTAGTCAAGAAGAGCCAATTATGGATTATTATTTCCCGAAAAAAAAAAGACCATCATATAAATTGATACAGAGGATGTTATATACTTAAAAAGACAAATGTGTGTGTTTTGCATACCGGTAGATCTTCTTTTGCATCGTTACAAAGTTATTTATAAACCAATTTTTTAATAATTTATAATTAAACCATATTCTTTGAATAAAACGTTTAACAGTGAAAATTGTTTTAAATCTTATCAATAATGTTATTTTATTGGTTGAAATTTCATTCAGAGAGACATATTTCATTAAAAGGTAAAATTTGAGACAAAAATAATTATTTAAACTATAATAATTTAATAAATTTAAATGTAAAGAAATGTAAAATAATGGATTGGATATGTATTTCAATAAAATAACACATCTTATGAATTCAGAGCTTTTTTCTAAATCTATATTATACAGAAATAATGGTTACTATAATTTAATTTAGTTTGGTGTTATATGTCATACACTGTAAGCTGATTTATGCTTAATTTTCTATATTTTTTTTAATAATAACTATTACGCAGTCATAATTATTAAGGAATAATAAATGTTTCTGTTTTTAACCCTATCTTTAGGAGAATAATTTTAGTAACTTACAATGTTTGTCTATATTTCGTGATTTTAAACTATATTTCGTAGCTCTAGGAATTTTTATAAAATTTTAAATTTGCAAACTATCTGTTTTGGAGAAGGAAGCCGTCTGCTTGAATATTTTAAAATAAAATGAGTTGTACTTATTACATATATTTAAAACTACGATGTAAAATAAATGGAATTAAGTAAATGGATTTGAATAAGAAACTGAAAGGTATGTCACGTGGTGCTCACATTCAAACGTCTAGAAATAAATGCTTAAAAGATTTGGCTAAATATAGCAATTTCCTGTAGTCTGTAATAGCTCTTAACTAAAGAATAAAGAAAAAAAAATTAAGTATGCTGGGTAAAAAATATAAAGGATTTAAATTATTTATTGTGGATACCTATATTTTTAAAGTAATTAACAAAATTTTAGGTCAATGAAATTAATACTTTTCTTTCTACATTTTTAGAATTTTCGCAATGAGTATCAAATACACATTGCAAAATTTTGTTAAAAAATTTGTAATAAATTACAACAATATGTTTTGAATGTCTCATAGTTTTCGTCCAAAATTAACAAGTATAAAATATGTTCTATTCTTAATATTTAGCTACTATATGAATTAAATATACTTGTACATTTTAACTTGTGCTTAATTATTTTTTATACACTTAAACAGAGAATAGATACTAAGATCAAATAGAATGTAAGAAATTATTGCATGTCATTCTAACATACCTTTATTTTTCACTGGTTACCGTAAAGACTGGTTACCGTTAGCTAAGTTTTGTACACTAAGCACATAACTGAGAAAAAGATGCTTACATTTCTTGCTTGTAATTATTTTTATTGGCTTTTTTCCTAGTCGCCTAAGATTTTCAAACTTAACTAGAATCAAATAATGAAAAGACGATAGTCTGCTATTGTATAAATTGGGAGTATTTTCACTTATATACCATTTTACTGAAATGTGTTAAAAACGAAGGTATATTTATTTGTTGTAATGATTTTAGTATTTTGCAATCCAATATTAGTAGTTTGTAAGATATAAAGTTTTTTTTCTTTTTTGGAAAACATTTGAGAAGTTATTTATAAAGTTCTTCATGGTTTTATGGTGAATTCATATAATGGTTAATTATGAAGTGCAGTTTGGAATATGTTATAAAAGATTCCCATTCCCATTTTGTAATCATTAATTAGTTCTACTGTTTACTAAAAGGTTATAATCCTTTACAGTTTCATTAAAAACCTGACTAATAATTTAAAGACAAAAATTTAGGAAAGATTCTTGTCGATAACTTTTAATGCACCATTTTAAATAATTTTTAAAGCGAAAATACAAAGCATTTTAAAACCACTTTAGACATATTTTTAAATTCTGTTAACTATTTAATATGATTTTTAATGTTTGCAGTATGAAAGGTACAACTAGAATGCATAAATACATAAAGTTTTTTATACTTTATGTATTACTATTTTACTAGCTTTTACGATATTTTACTATATTTTACTAGTTTTAACGATTCAGAGGGTCTACTTTAGGGGTGGACAACCTGGACTTGTTTTTGGGTAGCGAAATTAGGGGAGGAATTTTGGCTAGGTGTGTAAGAAATATATTGATATGTTAAATGCCCAATTAATTGAAATTTATAAATATAATTTTTTTAATTAGCTAAAAATTCACAGTTCCTATTTATACTATTTATGTCTATAAATAAAAATATTAACAATTTATATTCTTGAGAAAACAACCGTAGAGAGGCTGAAAGCTTTATTAAATAACCAAAACGATTAAAATGTTTTATTTGGTTATTGAGCATAAAATATCTGATCAAATAAGCATAAAGATGGGATAAAAATGTGTGCAGAATTAAAAGCGAAAAAATTAGAAGGAAAAAATACTTGGTTTTGTTATAGTTGATGATTTTTTTTTTGATTGTGCAATAATGCATTTCCTTCTTATAGCATTAAAAATATAAAAAATATAGGTGCATGTATTTCTTTACATTATCTTGCATTATTTGCTTATCAGTTTTAAGTTTTTCTGCATGTATGAAATATATTCGTTTATTATTATTTAAAACGATTCGAAGTTTGCTTAAAATAAAAAAAAATATTTTATATATTTTTAAAATTAATACTCCTAAGAGGCGGCATTTTGCCTTTTTGTCCGGGGCGGCGTAACCGGTAAAGCGGGAGCTGCGACTAAATGAAAGAAGTCTGCATCACTGCTCTGTTCTTTTCCTCTAACTCGGTATAATAGAGAAAAGGAGGCAGAAAACTTGAATGAAAAGCCTTCCAAGGATTTCCCACGCATTCTGTGGAAACTTTATCGGAAATCTTATCCAAAGAGTGAAGGGGGATGAGACATTTAATTATTAATCTTTTTAGAAATAAATGTAGGCGTCAGGGAACACCCCTGGAAAACGTGCAATAAAAACATAGCCCACTGCTAGAGTGATTTGTGACGTCACCGAGAACCGGGCCAATAGCGTGTTGACGCTGAAACTCGGAGTCAAGGGATATAAATTCCGTGGAGTATCCCAAATACTTGGAATAAACGCTTACCCGCTCCGTGAAGAGGACATTCTGCGAAAATCTAGTTCTGCTCTGAAGATATTATTATTACTTTTTTTTTATTGAAAATTACCATCTCTCAGTAGTAAGATGAAATCGTTTTCGCAAGTTTTGCTCTTTTGTGGAATTTGCGCGGTGGTAAGTTCTTTGTTTCTTTTTAAGAAGTTTACTTGTTTGGTCAGGTGTTTGAAATTTAAAACACTATATGCAGGATAATTATAAATTTGAATTAGTAGTATATAAAATATATATTAATACTACTTTATAGGATGTTGCAATTCCTAAATTATGTTTGAAAAGAAAGAGTAAATTTACGAGACATATGGAAAAGTTGATACATATGAAAAAACTGAATATTCGTAAGTTTTGGATTTAACTGGACAGTTTTAATTGAGACACTTAGTGTAAAAATAACTTTTTGTTTGAATAAAATTACTGTTAAAGAAGTTAAAATATGTTAATAAAAATTTATTTTAATGCAACATAAATAACAAGAATGATTTTTAAAACATATTAATTTTTAAATAGAGATAAAAATATTGCATTGTTAAGTAAAATTAGATTTTGCATCTATTTATGATAAATTCATTAAAATAAGCAAAAAATGTTTCAGGAGAAATTGAGAGAAAGAGGGAACCCAGGAATTAGGTATCGTAAGAATTCATTGGTCAAAAATTACATGCATTTGGTATTTCACTTTTCTTACAAAATGAAAAAAAAACTTACATGAATATTAATTTTGACTAATTTAGTTACAATTTCCATCCAAAAACTCAAAAGTATTAACATTATGATACGTATGCGTTATTACGCTTTATTTCATGTGAGGTAATGAAATAGTAAATATTATAATTACTTGGTCAAGCAATCAAGGTTTCATTAATTAGATTTATAAGTATAAAACAAATTGAAAATTGCAAGATATGCATAAAAAGTTTCTTATATTATTGCTTAAAATTGTAATAAACTTAACGTTGAAAGCAAATTTTGAACCTTACTTATCTTAAAAACATTTTATTTTTGAGAATGAGCATTAATTATTAATCATAACCTATTTTAAAATTCTATCAGGAGGAACATATTATGATGGACACATCTGGAAATTTCTGTAACTTTATTTAATAGAACCGTTATTTCTGAAAATAAATCATTCACATAAAAATATGTATTAATATTAATTATATCCCATAAATTATTTTGAAGAGGATTTGGGAATAAAAATAATTTAAAGGTACGTCGTCCTAATAATTCTCGCTTTTACCAATCTTAAAATAACTAAAATGATGTGAGTGATAAGGGAAACTAATTAACTTGCCCATTATGATTTGAACGGTAATTGCGGCATTTTAGGTTCATTTACAGGAACTCGTTAAATCTCGGAAATCTCTTTTTTCGTTCCAGACTCCAGCATCGTAATATAGATAATATTTGAAGTATTAGATGCAACATTAAAAATATTATACATATATAGAAGTAGAAAAGTGACAGGTGTCCCTCGAGAAAATTATCCCCATAAAGAAATTTCTGAATAGCTAAATCTGTAAGAAAAATTGCGAATGGACATTCATGCATTATTAATTAAAAAAGCATATATATATATATATATATATATATATATATATATATATATATATATATATATATATATATATATATATATATATATATATATATATATATATATATATATATATATATATATATATATATATATATATATATATATATATAATAATTTTATAACTTAACAAAAGTTATAAAACATTTATTCAGTGGTCAGAAAAGGTGTTTGAAATGAAAACTGATAAAAAGTAGAAGACATCTATATCTAAAATTATGTGAGTGTTTAAAGTATTAAGAAATTAGGATTTTAAATAGTATCTAACAATAATTTAATAATATTTGAAATATTACATTGAATATTAAAAATATTATCAATAGTCAGGAGAGGAAAAGTAACAGATGTTTTCCGGAAAAATATTGACTCTAAATAAATTTCAAAATATCCCAAAATATTTAAAAATTTACCAATAAACATTCCTGAAATAATTAGAGCAAGAAAAAATATATATTTACATACATGTATATATGTATATATATATATGTATATGAATATATATATATATATATATATATATATATACATATATATATTCATATATATATATATATATATATATATATATATATATATATATACATATATACATGTACGAAAAGCTTCTAGATAATAATTTTCAACTTAATAGAAGTTAGACAAGGTTTATTCAGTGTTTGGAAAAAAAAATATCTGAAATGAACATTGAAAAAAGTGAATGTGTACATATATAATTATATAAGAGGTATAAATATTGAAAACAGTATTTCAAATATTATCTTAAAATAGTCACATGATATTTGAAGTATTAGATTTCAAACTGAAATATATTATCAATATAAAGAAATATAAAAGTCAGAGATGGCTTTCTAGAAAATTTTATCCCTATAAAAATATTTCAGAATATCCTAGGATATAAGAAAAATGGCGAATGATTTTTACTACAGTAATTAGTAAAAGTATACGTATATATATGTATCTATCTATTTGTATACATATATGATATATATCTGAGACCTTCTAATTTTTTTAGCTTAATAAAGTTAGAGAATTTTTATTTAGTCTTTTGAAAAGAAACTTGAAAAAAGTTACTGCTAAAAAGCAAAAGTTGTATATTTTTAAAACTATATAAGCTATCTAATTATTAAAACAGTAGTACTTCATATATTATCTGAAAATTTCTTAGCTAACATTTAAATTATTAGATGCAACTTAAAAGATATTATCAATATGTAGAAGTGGAAAAGTCGCAGGTATCTTTCCAGAAAACTATTCTAAAAAATTATGTATTTGAGAACCTTCTAAATAAAATCTTTTAATTTAATAAAAATTAGATAATTTTTATTCAGTTTTCTAAAAAAAATTGATTGAAAACTGTGAAAAAAGAAAAGTTGCTGCTTTCAAAGTTATATGAGTAACCTACATTTTGAAATAGGGAAGTTAAATCTTTTCAATTTCTAATGATAATAATAAAATCGAACTAATTATTCTGTCACCCCCATATGCAAGATCAGTTGAGTTAAAGTTACTAAAAGAGAGCTCTAAAATTAAGAATAATGGACTTTGTTCTACAGCATTATATTCGCACAATAGGGAAAATCTTGAAAAGATGCATCAAACAAAGGAAAAGGTTCTAGAGATAAACGGTAACTCCCCAAGATGCTAACTAATAAAATTACTTCGGTAAATTTAAGAATTACTAAGAAATCATTGAATAAAAGTTTTAAGATTGATGAGGTTTTGTTCTAATGCATTGTATATTCTATATTTACTCACAAATTATTTATTAAACATTTTATTAAAAATATTTTTAAAAGCTGATTTTTTTTATTTTAAAACGTATAGTGTTATAAAAGATTAAAATGTTTTAAACCTTGTTTCTTTGGCAAGAAGAATGAGTATTTTTAACCATATAGCATATGGTATGCAGGGTTTTATAGCTTACAAAGGGAAGAAAATCTAACTTAGACGTTAAAAACTTTTTATAGAAATATTGTAAAAACTTAAGATTTTGGAGAACTTAAAATTATATTAATTTTCTAGAATTATATATAAAAACATAAAATTCCGTATTTAAGAGTAATTGGATAAACATTTACATATAAAATGGGTGTTAGTATCAGATTAACTTTTGCGTTCGAATTACGATGTGAAAAAATATCTATAGCAATGATTTCCATAGTCCGTATAGTTCTTACAGGGCATGAGATAAAATATTAAACTTTTTTTTTACAACTATACATTTTACTTAACTCTTTAACTAAAAATAATTTACAGTTAGAATAATACGCTTGTTATAATTTAACATAGAGATTTTTGGAAAAACTTTGTTGTAGAAAAGACCATGATATCATTTAAAGGGATTAAAATCATCCCTGAAATTGATTTCCCTCCAAATAACACCACTTTTTTAATCGCCATATGATAGTTGAAGAGATAGTTTGGTACCCGTGAGTACGAATTCCACTTTAAAAACAGATTTTGTAGGTATTTAAAACAAGTTTTAAGCAGAAAGTCTTGGACTATTAGTTGCCATATAACCAAAATTAGACTGTACTACTCCAAAAAATCTACTTTGCATTTCAACTTTTAGTACTATAATTTTATATGTCAGTTCTAAACATTTTTAGGAAAGTTTACACGAATTTGTAATATTATTTTGATTGTAAAGTTAAAACTCACCAAGAATCTATGATTAATTGCATAAATCTTATTAACTTTGCGTTTAGCAATAATATGTATATAGGAAAGAGAGACATATTTTATTTGACAAACTGCGTAAGTACGAAAAGTAACCAAACACGAAGCTAAAATTTTTTGTAAGGTTTTTTTGAAATTCATTTTTAAGTTTTAAATTCGGTCAAACAATATAAAAAACATGGAGGATAAAATTAAAATATACCCTTTTATGTCGGAATTTGACGAAAATTGAAGAACTATTTTTTGACTTTATAGAAACACTTCTAAATATAAAAAGGTACAAAATATATAATTACTTTTATAAATATAGAGAGATGGTCATTGCGTATGCATTTGAGTAAGAAAACTATAATATTTAAAAGTATACTTAGTTACATCCAGTATGGTTATTTAAAGAAAAATACAAGAAAAAATATAAAATTTTTAATGAAAATTTAAAGCTAATCCCTTACTAGTGAATCTAATTCCTTATTAGTGAAATGCTTGCTGAGCTTTATTAAGTTAAAAACTTACTGTTAAAATCCAACTTTACACAGAAAAGTGTTAAAACAGTTATGATTTTTATTCCCTGATGGTGTAACAGAAAATACAGTTTTTTAGAGGATAAGTTTTAAATATCCAATATATGAATTCAGAGCCTTAAAACAGTGCTCCGAGGCCTTTTATTTTCCACGGCACACGCTGACGGTTTTTCGTCAATTCCGAAGCACAGTGCAAATAAAAGTGTATAAATAAAAAATTACTTTAATATGCATAAGATTTTATTTGATAAACATACACAGTAGGTCTACGTTTGTACAGCACTCTAAAATGCATATATTTACTGATTTTTAAGTGTAATAAACAGCTATGTGAATGATATAAAAAAACGCTGGTGTGCTGAGGAAGATAAAAAGATGCCGATATTAGGGTACTGAATTAATGTAGTAAACATTTTAATTTGAACTCTTGAAAAATTGTATTTTCTGTTATCCCTTCATAAGATAACGATCATAACTGTTTGAAGAATTTTCTGAATTTAATTAAATTTTGAATCTATGATTTTAATCTTGTCATGTACGCATTTAACTAAAAAGCTTTAAATATATTCAATTAAAAATTCGTTATGAAAAGAAAAGACACTTTTTTAGAATTTCACTTTAAAATTATTAATACATAAATTCAGTACCTTAATCAGTACTCTACAATCTCGTATATTCCCCGGCACACAAACGTTTTTCTTCAATTCCGTGGCACAATATAAGTAGCAGAGTACAGATGCAAAAAATTACTTTAATAGTATCTGATTTTATTTAATAAAGATATGCAGTAAAATAATTCAGTGTATGCATATATTTACTTTTATTTAAATTTTATATTCAATTAAAAATTAGTTATGAAAAGAAAAGACACTTTTTTAAAATTTCCATTTAAAATTATTAATACATAAATTCAGTACCTTAATCAGTTCTCTACAATCTCGTATATTTCACAACACACGAACGTTTTTCTTCAATTCCATGGTACAATATAAGGAACAGAGTACAAATACAAAAAATTACTTTAATAGTATCTGATTTTATTTAATAAAGATATGCAGTAAAATAGTTCAGTGTATGCATGTATTTACTTTTATTTAAATTTTATATGCAACTATGTGATTGATACAACTATACAAGTAAAAAATATAGTTTTAGATTACAAGAAAATAGAACTTCCTCTGTCCAATAAAATTTAAAATACATTGGTTAACATTTAATTTGTTGTTACTATAAGAGTAAAATGTACCTCGAGATAACGCAGTAAGCATTTGATTAAAAAACCACATTTATGTAAACTTCAACCATTTTGTTTCTTATAATCAGTTCAATAAAAGTGGTTTTTCTTTTTTTAAGCGGAGAGTGGAATTTCAAAAAGTATTTATTTTATTTTTCCTTCTTTCATCAGTTTTGAAAATTTAATATGTTAATAGTAATATATGTATGTGAATGTTGAAATTTCGAGGTAAATATTAATTAATTTTGAAACTAATAATTTTTATTGTGTAAAAAGTAGCTTTATTAAAAAAGTTCCAAAAGCATCCCATTTCCGCATAATAAGGAACATTTTATTTATAGAGTCCTTTCAAGATTTTACAACAAAACTTAATTGTTATCGCAAGTTTCCGTAAGAAATTTTAAAAGAAAACAATTAAGAATATTGAAAATATCCATTTTTTTGTTATAAAACACAAACAGAATTTCCTTTAAGTACAGAACTGACAAATTTTGCATTTTCAAAATTTAATTATAACTAACTTTTGTTTTATATGACCGTTATTCGTTTTGTTTTATATGTTTGTTACTTGATTTTTGTATGACTGTTCTTCGTTTTATATGGTTATACTTGTGTTGTATAATAAATAAATAGTCAATAAATTAAAAAGTAAAAGAGCAGTTAGAAATTCGACTGGATAAGTTTCAAGTCTTCAAAATTATAAAAATGTTTGTTATGAAAAGCGTTATTGTTAGTAATAACTGTGTTATATTTTGGGTTAATAATTATACTCATCAAGGGAACCAGGATATAATAGAAATATTTTTGATTCAAGTCTTCAAGTTTCAAGTCTTCAAAATTATAAAAATGTTTGTTATGAAAAGCGTTATTGTTAGTAATAACTGTGTTATATTTTGGGTTAATAATTATACTCATCAAGGGAAGAAGGATATAATAGAACTATTTTTGATTCATTCTCATTCTTAGCTGTATTTTATAATAACTTGAAATAGAAGTGTTAAATTTGTAGACAAATTTTACTTAATTGAAATTGCACTGTCCCCTTAAGTATTCGGAGTTTAATTTTTGAAACCTTCAAATCGTTACTTAACCATAGTAAGTTACCTTTACAATAACTAAACAAATTCGTGTTTTAAATTTTATTTGAATGAAAATTTTAGATTTAGACATTAAAAAACAACAACACGAAAGTTAATGAAATCGTAAAATAATATATTTTAATTTGAATTTGTTAAACATCTTAATTGTTACTGAAAAATCAGTACACAAGTTTGCATAAAATGAGAAATGTAATATTCTAACAGTTTAATTTTAATCATTATATTGCTTGTATAATGATGAATTTTAGTCAATTTCAGATGCTAAATTAATTATTTTTAATTTTAAGAACGGTTTGAAGACTATTAAAAATTCTTGATCCCAACAATTTTTAACATATTCGCATTATTTATTGCAGTTTTATATTTAAATGCATCTGCTAATTCTGTACAAAATATTCAACAATCTTTAATGAACATTTTTTTTGTTAATAACATTTTGGATAAAAAATAAATTGAGAAAAACTTTTGTTGAATAGATTGGTCAAAAAGCAAGATGCATTAACTAAAGAAAAAGTCTCTTAAAAGTTTATGCTTATGCGCCTGTTTTAGGATTAAGGCTGAACATTTCTTTTCATTAAATAAAAGGATTGCTTTGTGGCTTTCCAAAACATTTTAATAATTCGCAATGATTTTCTGTGATAACTTTTTACAAATATTATAAAATTAATGTTTGTTGTTTCCCCATTTGTGGTTATTGATGAAAAATATTAATAAAGTATTTTCTGAAAATTTAATAATTCATTCCCTAGTTTCGAAATAAAGAATCTTTTAATTTTGTAGCGATTTTCGATTCAAAAGATTTTGTAAATGTTATAATCAACTGTAATGATTCTGGATTTTTACAATCACTGTTCTTTATAATGTTAGTTTTTAGGCAAACATAGCTGAAAATAGTACAGTGTAGGGGTAATTAAATAGTTTTAAAAGACTGCTTTCTACCGAAACTTTTTGAGCTTTTTCTTTTCTCTTTTAAACTGTTTGACGATTAAAATGATAAAGAATTATACGTCTTTATTGATAATGATTGTACAAGTGTTCTGATTTACATATGCTATTCATGCCACGATAACTCTAAATAAATAAAATTTATTTCGAGTTAGGAAGAAACTCCGAATTATAGATCAGCAATGACTGTCCCAACGTTCTTTACTTCCAGCTTTTAACGATTTTATTTCTATGAAAAATCTATTATTAATTTCTTATTTTAAAGGAAATTCAACTTAATATCAAGCAGGCAAGCTTAAAAACGTTTAATGGGAAGAGGTTTCTGCATATGCCTTCAATTTCATCAACGATAATCACTAAATGGCTCAAGCCTCTTGTTGTTCTAAAAGGAAAACAAAAAAGTAACAGGAAATATTGAATGGTTGATTATCTAATATTGCATCGCGAAATCTACTGATATTAAGAACAGGGAATCCATATAGGATGATATTACACTGCACAGAGGAACAAAGATAGGGAATGCTTTAAAAATTTGTGGAAGAGGGAGTAAAAATACCATGCTTAGACTTAAAAATTAGAGAAATACCATAACGAAACATAGACAACCATCTTCCTTAACTTAACTCTTTTTATACTTTCATTTTATCATTAAATACTTTTTATACTCTCATTTTAATAACGCTTAGAAAAAAAGGATCCTTCAAAATGACAACATTTGATCAAAAATAAAGATTTTTTTTTACCCGAAAGAATCAAGATAACCATAAACTTTTATAATAATGCCAAGTGTTTGTAATTAAATGATTATTCTATTTTATTAAAATCTAGTTTTTGCTGCAATTTCTGGTTTTAAATCTTAAAAATTCATTTCCTGTTTGATGCTTTTATCTTTAATTATTTGTCACTTCAACTGTATTATTTGTCTCACATTTCTGAGCATTGTGTATTAATGTATATGTTATAGAATAAAGCATGCTGGCATGCTGTTTTAACGTTCATTAAATTGTAGAGTTCAAGAGTGTTTGATAGGTCAAAACAACGAGAAAAAATGTTGAAAATTGCAAAATATAAATAACTAATTTATATAAGTTGTCTGTAGTCCATATGAATGTTGACGCTGTCACGCTGTTACGACTGTATGCAGATACTAAATATCTAGTATAAAATTAATTAATATGTTATGCAATGGCAACATTTTAAAAATGTTATTGGATGACTGAATTTTTAAGGAAAAGTTTTGTATTTTAGTCAAAATATATTTTGTTATATATTTCAGTATGTTATAGTTTTAAATTAATAGCATATTTATGCTCATTTTAAATATACATTAAAATTATAAAATACTAAAAAATGAAATTGAAATTCCATTATTTTTATATATGTGTAATAATTGAAAATATGTTTCAAATTATATCTTCTAAAAATTGATTGGGGAAATTTTTGTTACTTATTTTAATTAATATCTAAAAATTAAATAATAAGATGCAAGGTTAATAAGTTTAAATAGTATAAATAAGGTTAAGTGTAAGGTTAATAAGTATGAATAAGTTTTACTCAAAAACTATTATGTCAGAAAACTTGACTCTTATAACATCGTGGGAAGATTTTAATTATATTTTATACAATTCAAAAATAGGAG